>JADMNL010000024.1:34687500-35075000 GCA_016271365.2 Neoceratodus forsteri | reverse complement strand
CCTGTAAAAAAGAAAAGCACCCCCTGCTGCAGAGAGATACATCCTCTCTGTTTGGTAAGCATAGAATGAATAAATGAAGGAGAAAAGGTTGGTTGTCTTTCTGTCAAATGGTTAGAGCTGTTGCCTTTGAGTTCAGGGAGTCATGGATCAGTCCCTGGGTTTGGCACTACAACATGCAAGCCTGTAATTCAGTTTACAGAAGATGCGCCCCCCCCATAAAGTTGGGCATAGGCATTACACTGGTAATGAGGATAAGATCACTGTTGTGAGAACAGATGCAGTATGACACCTGGTGGTGCAAAACAGAGGAAGGTATGTAGCTGATACACACTCAATGACTAGATGCAGAGCGATTTAATGGAGAAGGGGAAGACTGGAGCAAGGTTTCTTTTCACCTAAATGGTTAGAGCTGCTGCCTCAAAGGCCAGGAATGCTAGGATCAATCTCTGGATCTGGCACTGAAACATGCAAGCCTGCAATTCAGTTTAAAGATGTTCCCCTATGAAGCTGGGGATAGACATTACACTGTGCATACTAAACGCTACACATTTCTCTTCCACTATTCTGCTCTATCCTGCTATATCCCCAATAAACCCCTTCTCCAAGCTGCTGAATACTGACTGCCTGAAAAATTCAAATCATTGCTTTCCCCATCCTGCTTTGTCCCTGCTTCATCCCTACTTTCCCTGTCTGAATCTGACCAACCAAAATATATAAAATGTCCCTTTCCTTTGGCTATGTCTCTAAATCTACTCAATGCACCATACTTGATATAACCCACCCAAGCACACATTTATAATGTCCCTTTCATCTCCCAGTGTGTGTGTGTGTGTATGTATATGTATGTATGTATATGTGTGTGTGTGTGTGTATATATATATATATATATATATATATACAAACAACTCTGTTTGATGCATCGGTTAGGGTTGTTCCACAACGACAAAAGTGAGGAAATTTGGTGTTAGGGTTGAAAGCCCCCCTTGCACCCCACCCACTACCCCAATCACCAACAGGGGTGCATTGGGGACGTCAGTCCAACTCTCACCCCATCACATGTGTAAACAAGCTGAGGTATAGGAGAATGGGCTGAGAGTTAGGACCGACGACCCCAATGCACACCCGGTTGGCAGTTGGGAAGGGGGTGCAAGGGGGGCTTTCAACCCTAACTGAATTTTCTCACTTTTGTCGCTGTGGAACAACCCTAACTGATGCATTAAATGGAGTTTTTTGCCTCTAATTTCCCTTTTTTTTGAGAATGTGCAGTAGAAATAGTGAATGGACTGTTTTTGTGACATAGTAACGGTGAGCGCAAGGGAAACGCAACTGCTAACGGTTGCGCATATGGTGACAGAAATGTAAATGGTAAAGCAAATGTTAATAGAAACGCATAAGTGCAAAGTGATGCCAAGTGAACAGTGGCCTTAAAGGAGGCATGAAAAGCACGTGAGAAGCATAAACCGTGATGTATGGGTCACAGTGCCATAATTGAAAACCCAAATCGTAACATTAACAGCAGAAATAATGCAAGGAAACAGAAATGGAAATGAATGCAAGCGCCAGATGCAAATGAGAACAGAAGGTAATGCACCCGTGGCGATACTGGAATGGTAACGCAACCGGGTACGGAAACGCAAGTGGAAACGCTAACTGTAACAGTAATGGAAGCGCACACCCTGTTTTTACCCAACAGCTGCATAAAGAAACACAGTATGTACAAAGAATGTATGCATAATAATGGGACATAGAACTGAAGAAATAGGAGCACCAGGATACTTGTGGTGCTATTATTCAAGGCAATTCATTAAATACAGAAAATAAGCACCCACACAGCACAAGCAACACACGAAAACTCTGTTCTAAATGAGTGTTATAGCGTTTTATATATCAAATGTGCAAAAGAATACAAAAGTGGCTAAAGCGAATAAGTTAACGTTTCACCTGGACTCTGCCAGGCTTCATCAGAATAAAATAGTGCCAGAATATCATACCATTTAAATACAATTTTGAACATGACCATGTAACAATAATAAACCAATCACCTTAACAAATGGAACTAGATTCACATCATTAACTATTTCATAATCAGTCCCACAAATTTCATTTTATAACATAAATATACTATTCAACACACAGTCAAATTTACAGATAGTGTCATAATGTGGTGTTTATATTCCACAAAAAATGATATAGTCCTATACAAAAATACACTGCTTACATTATAGATGCAGGTAATCAAACTTGGAAACCTCAATTATTCAAGCCCCTTTCTCAAATGAATTTTCATTAACATGTACTAGCCATATTATGATAAATATGTATATGCACGTCATGTTAAGATATTTTCTTTTATTATTCTAATACCTCTCTATGTTAATTACCATTATGGTTATGGGCACAAAAAATGATGGTTTCCAGGCACTTGCATTTTAAAACTCATTGTATTTGGTAACAGGATGGTTACATCTAATAAACAATCAATGGGGTGCTGCAATCATTAAATCAATAATTAATTATATATTAAACTATTGATTTATTCAACTTTTATATTTTTGTAAAAATGCTGAAAGATCTATACTATCATTAAGTCCTTTACCTGCACATGCTCCCAAAGAGAAAATCCAAAAACTTTCCCTTTGTCCTAATTTTTTTGTTAATATCCCCTCCTCGGGGACCCATTGCAACTAGTTCTAGGCCAAAAAACTTGAAATTGTGTTTCTGTGGATAATTCCATTGCATATGTTTTGCAATAACATAATTCATATCACCTCTTTCAACCGCTCTAACATGTTCACCAATTCTAATCTTGAATTTGCGTATTGTCCTAACAACATAATATGCTCCACATTCACACAACAGAAAATAAACTACCCCTACACTATTACAGGTAATAAAGTCATTGATTTCTATTATTTTTCCAGTAATAATGGGCCTCGGAGCAGAAAATGAGGTGTTGGAATATTAAATTGCTTATATCTCAGGAACTGTACGACGTAGAAAAAAAATTTATATTTCACATGATTCATGAGTTTCCTGGCTAGGTTTCACTAAATGCATAGTCCAGAGAGCTACGTATTGTCGTGACAAAAATTCCGTATTTCGCACCATTTCCGAGATACCAGCCCCAAAAGGCATGGCGTACGCCACCATGTTAGTCTATGGGAAAAACATGTCAACTTCAGAGTATCATAACTTGGCACCCGTGCAATATTTTCTCACCAAACCACCAAAAGGCACATCTGTGAGTTGTTGGCTGCCTTTCCTCCAAATTTCAAGCCAAAAGACCAAACTGTTCTTTTGCAGCAGGGTGGCAAAGAATTCCTGTCATTTTGGGCATAGTCTGGAAAAGTAGTGTCATGATTTGTGAAAGTTTTTGCAAAAATTTGCAAAAGTGTCTCAAATGCAACACTACTTTGTGACACTACTTTTCCCAAAAAATTGAAAAACATATTTCTGGGGTGTTTAACCCCAAAATAAAGACATGGTTAGCATTCTGAGGGTCCGACTAGGTGAACACAAAAAGAATTGTGTTCCTAGAGGGTCCCAATTTTTTTAAATGCCAAGCATTTTTCTGATCACCAACTGTAAAAAAATGGTGGATTTGCGACACTACTAGGGTCATTTGCGACACTAAAAAGTGCATTTGAGAAAGTGTTGAACTTTTTGTTAACTTTTTCCATTGACTTATAATGGGAACTTGTTTTTCGAATAGCTTTTGAACTGTTCAATATTTTTTCACGAAATCTTCAAAAGGCACATCGGGGTCCCTGGCCACACGTTCTCTGATGTTTTTGGACTGGTCGCGCAAACCATGTGACCTGTAGGCGTGAGCAAAGAATTAGCAAAAAAACATAATTGTGCACACAAATGTTGCTTCATAACTCCACAGCCATATATCTGACCAGTACAAAAGTTGGCAGATCCCAAGATATGTGGTTACACCCTGCACCTGTCAAATTTCAGGCAAATCCATTGAATGGTGGCAAAGTTATTAAGGTGCAAAGTTTCACCATTTAACCTTAAAAGGGGTACTCATCCTAACTGGTAACACTACGGTATACCATAATATATATATATATATATATATATATATATATATATATATATATATATATCTTTAGCTTGTTTTGTTTTTATTGGGCTCACCACAATCCAACCCAGATAGACCAACTTAGAGTTGCTGGTTCATTCCAGTGTGGTGTCATACAGATGAGGCACACTGATGAGTCCTGGTAGGACAAAACAGGTGTCTGTGTCTTCTATTGGCACCCTTTGCAGACTGTGTGAGAGGCCTTTTGGCACCATGCATTTCTGCTTAAAGTTGAACCAGCATAATATTTTGTGGTGATTTGCATATACAGCTCATGATGCTTTGCACTATGGGGGTATGTGTGATTTTCTATTTCATATATATATATAATTTATAAAATGGGTAAGAAAAATCAGTGAAAATCTACAATCCTGATTGGCTAAAACATGTCACATGACCGTGCATTATTCTTCAACTACCACACACCTCCCAGTACGATCGCATGCCTGAACTACTTTCTAGCCCTCAGAACCTTCTCACCACTATTGAGATCACTCCACACCTGGCACAGATAGGCAGTAACACACATACACCTGCCACACTCAAACTACTATCAAGAGACACAAGTAAATGAATACACAAGCCCCCCAGCCTATACAAAATGTGGTTGAGCCTGCCATGCCTTTTTGAATAAAATGTAATTTAAAAATACTATCTGGTCAATCCTGCCATTTGCAGAGTGTGTTACTGTACAGAGACTTTCACTTTTAGTGTTATAAAGTAACGTGACTGAGTGCAGTCAGTACTGGAAAATGACTTGCTGCTAGAACTTTTCAAGAAGCCTCATTCTATTTAGCTAGTAAAAATACCATCTGCTTTTCTGTTAGTTTCATGTATTTCTTGAAGAAAAAATCCTCTGTCTGTTTAGAAAGGGGAAAACGAGCCTTGTGCGCTTTGCCATGTTCACTTTTCTAACACAAATGTAGCGTGACCGAGCGGGGTCAGTAACGACAAGTGAGACACAAATAAACCTTTAAACTAAGTCCCTCTTAGTTCAAAAGTAATGAAACATGCTGTCTTCAGTTAAACCGGTGTAAAAAGAAGCCGCCAACGAAATGTACAGGAGAAGGAGCGAAAAGGCAGTGCAGAGTGAGGGAGTCAGCTTCAAAAAGGCGGACGCAAGCTAGAGTGAGTGTTGCTATAGCAACGGTCACTGTACCTTGGGTCTCCCTTTCAGAAGCCGCTGACTCCTTCACTTTGCACTGCCTCTTCATCCCCTCTCCGGTACATTCAGTTGGCGGCTTCTTTTTACACAAGTTTAACTGAAGACAGCACTTTTTATTACTTTTGCGCCACTATAATATTCATTGCAAAAAACTTTGTTAATGCACTAGTTAGATCTAACTTGACAAAAGCAGGGAAATGTGGCATTAAGATTTCCAACTATAGCACCCCACCCGCACCCTGAAGACAGCAACAGGAAAAACCATTACAGTTTCACCTCTCTTGCCTTTTCACAAATCAGGCATGGAGTGTACCTTGGGATTGTTAACCCTCACCCTCACCCCATTCCATCAGTAAATAAGCTGAGATGAGTACAGTGTATGAGAATGTGGAGAGCGTTAGGGTTGACAACCCCAAGGCATACCGCACGCCTGATTTGCAAAAAGGCAAGACAGGTGAAACTGTAATTGTTTTTCCTGTTGCTGCCTGCAGAGTGGGGGTGAGGTGTTAGGGTTGGAAACCCGTAATGTTACATTTCTCTACTTTTGTCTCTTTAACTGTATCTAGTGCATTAATGACATTTTTTTTGCAATGAATTTCCTTACTTTTTTGGATAGCATAATCGAATACTTATTTGCCTGTGGGAGGGTCCTGTGCTCTCATCCATCCATAATTTTTGAGATACTGTAGTATAATCATATCTTTACATCCTTAAAATGAATTATATCTCAAATCAGGCAAAACTCTGGTATTTATCCATACTCAAATTAACTGTTTCATGTTCCAAGCATATGCATTAATGTACTAAGGTTGTGCGTCACCATATAGTTTGGGTGGACAGTATCAAATGTTTATATTTGACTTAGGAAGCAGGCAATAATATTTTGTTATATCACTCTACTAATTTGATATAAACAATTACAGTAATATCATATACAGCCTCTCAGGGCACTAGTTACATTATGTTATATGCGACTGCAGCAGTTACCTACACTTTAACCTACAGTATTCAAGGCATGTATATTCACTATTATGAGAGGTTGTCAGCGCATGTTCTAGGAGGTGAATATAGTGTGGGACACAGACTTTACCAATTGATTGTGTTAACTGTAACACAATAAGAGTCTAAAGCAAAGCTAGATGCATTTTTCTGTGAACTGTCATTAAAAAATAATGTGAGATGGATAATGCATGAACTGTTTGAAACAGAACTATAGCATTAGGGTGTACAGTAATTTAAATTCACAGCATCTATACAATGGCCCAGATATTCAAACTGCGCCCAAAAAGTGCACAATAGCAGGAGCAAGCACAAGTCTATTGTGCCCATGCGCAACAGACACGATATTCAAAAAAGGAGCAGGCCAAATTACGCCTACAGCCAATGTCTGAATATCGCACAACCAGCGCCATAGCGCAACTAGGGAGGGGAAGTTGAGCAGATATGATGCGCTATGGCGCAACAAGGGATGTTCAGCTGAGCAGTCCAGAGGCGCCATAGCGCAAGCAGGAGCCCCAGCTGCAGAGCAATGTAACAGCACAATCAGGGAGGTAGGGGCCCACCACCCATGCCACAGATGGGCACAGGAACACACAGCAGAACAGACATTGCCCCCCACCCAAGAACTGCACAACCAGGGGAGGCTGGAATAACCACTGGTCCATGGAGACAAGCAGCCAACCCACAGCCTGGCCGCTTGGTGCCCCATCACACCTACCGGCAAGCTGTGACTGGCACACAAGGGAGGCGGACCACCCTGTGCCACCATCCCCAGTGCACAGCACACCTGCACTGTGACCCTAGACACCCCCCATGAGCAGTGACCACCACTGCAGGAATCCCCATGCATGCCACCACCCCCACAGTGTCAATGCAACCCTATGCACCACAGAACCATGCAAGCCAGCCCCACCATGAGCACCCCTAATGCCATGCACACCACTGCAGCTGAGCACCTATAGCCCACTGCACATCAAAGACCACCACGGTATTCATAGAAAAGTAATATGTATTATAAAAATAAAGAAATCAACTATTTACATGAACAAGAACTATATACATTTTTAAGGGGGGACACAAAAAAGGTGGGGGTGGGCAGGGGGAAGGGATGGACAAATGGGATGGGATAGAAGGGGTGTGAGGGTGGGTCCAGGGGGGGGATGGGAGGTCAGGAATCAAGGGACTATTGTCACCCACGCTGGTCCAGGCTCTGGCTCCCCCTCACTCTGTGCCGCCGAAGGACCCCCGATTCATCAATCCATCTCAAGATCGACACCGTCTCCCATGCCAGGGTGAGGAGCTCCTGCAGGGTGTCCCTAATTTCCCTCAGATGTCTCACACCTAGGACAAGGGAGCACAGTCAACAGGTGTGAATGCACAACCCCATACAGCCCGCCCACTGTGCATGGCATACGGCCATGGGACATACCACTGTGATGGTGTGTGACCAGCTGCAGTGATCACGTCCACAGGACTTGCCCACCCAGGCGCATACAGCCATGTGGAACGCTGCACACACCCACCAGCCAAGTCACGCACAGCACCACCGTGGCCGTCTAGTGACATGGCTATGTGGTGCAAAGGCAGTGGCACAGCCATGCACCCGGTGCACACATGCACCACCAGTGACGCACACCCAGACATGCATTGCCACTGGACAGTGTCGACTGTAACCAGTGGCATGCATGGCAGTGATGTCAATGAATGGTGGCCATGCCCCGCTGCCCACCTTGCCACACAGCATGCAATATTAATCATGGATGTCTGTCACTCACCCTCATCGGGCTGGTCGGGTGGCCGTTGTTGACCCTCGGCCCACCTGGCTGTGGCTTCCACCACCCTTCGCTCCGCATGCATGCGGCGTACTTCGTCCAGGCCTGTGGGGACAAAAAGGTGAGAAGAACATCAGTGCAGTACTGAAGCAAAGTTCCCCTGCCCTAAGGAGTGTGCCCCCCACCCAGCCAGACCCACCCACCCCACACCCTGTGAACACCGCCACAGCCAACCCCATATGGTCCCTCCCATATGTGCTGGACACAAACAACAATGTGACTCATATGGACGATAACAGTGTGTTGACGGTACCCCTACCTGGACGTGGTACTGTGCCCCTCCTGGCACGTGACCTTAGTCTGTCCAGTAGCTCCAGCTCCCTCCTCTGCAGGTCACCATATCAGTGCCTGCATTGCTCCGCTGTCCTGCCCCTGCCTGTCACCGCCTCGAGGGCTGTGGCCACCTCTTGCCACACCTGGGACCTTGCCCTATCCAGGGGGTCCTCCCCAAAGAGAGGCCCATGGCGTGGCTCGACTGTGGCCACCAGATTGGCCAATTCAATGGCAGACCAGGGAGCAGCCCTTCTCCGCGCCATTGCATTTGCTATAGTAGGCAATATGGCGCTCTGCAGCACGGTACCCCATGTGCAGATGCTGCGCGGTACAGCACTGCCATTCCCTATCATGCTGTTACCGAACAGCGCGATAGAGGTGCACCTATGCCTGATGCATGGCACCAAGGGGGCAAAGGTCGGGCACAGGGTCAAGGGTCCCTGGCACAAGGCCACGCACAGCACCATCAGATGACAGTGCATGTAGCGCGATTGGCTGCCTGTGTGCCAGCACCACAGCGGACTATCGGGCAGTTGGGCCATTGCTCCTATGAAGGCCCATTGCCACAGCGCCATGTAGTGACCTTCGCTATAGCGCCACTGGCACAATGGTGGCCGTGCCCTGCACTGCCTACCATGCACAGCACATCATCAGCGCGGCAGATGCCTTCATCAGCAACCTGGGCATGCGCAGTGAGGTGTACTACGCATGCCACAGAACTGCGCCATTGGCTCAGCACGTTCAACACAATTGCACAAAGCACAACAGCGCGATATTCAGCCGTCATATGCAAATCATCCGATCAGCCATTCAATGGCACAGCACTGCAATTTGCATCTAATTAAAGTTTCTCCTCACCTCATTTGCATGGATTGTGCTATAAAGGTGCTACAATGTGCTGCAGTGGCCATAGTCAGTTACTGCAGTTTATTGGTGAGTTGCATGCTGTGTGGGAGTGTGGACTGTGGATTCAGGGACATGTATGGGACTGCACAGTCACAGGTAACAACTGCCATTCTTACAGGCCACATAATGACCGAGCACGTTCTTGGAGAGGAGGACAACAGTGGTGGGAGGAGGAGGAAGCCAAATTTTACTAAGGCTGAATCTCGAGGCCCTTTTTGAGGCCTACCTGGCTCAGGAGCCACTGCTCAGTGGACGGCGGGGCACCGCTCAGGCCCGTGCTGCTGCATGGGGAGGAGGAGGTGGCACGTGCCGTGAACCTTCATGGTAGCCACCAGCGCTCCATACAGGAGTGTAAGAAGAAGATGGGTGCAGACAGGAGGAGGGTAAAGGAGAAGGTGGCTGCCATCAGGGCGGCACATGCTGCAACAGGTGGGGGACAGCTGGAGGTGGTACAGCTCACCCCAGCGGAGGACAGGCTTGCTGCAAGCATTCACCGAAGTGCCATAGAGGGAGTTCCGGGTGGTGGCTTCCAGACGAGTGGTGGCCCATCTCTGCATGGTAAGTCATGGTCTGTCTGGGGGGGGGGAGGCCAGGTAGGCCACACACAGTAATGCGACTTTGCTTTCCCTTACAGATCCTGAGTGTCTGCATGGGTCACTGGTGGTGGGCCTGTCCACTGTGGACAGTTGGACGGAGTCAGAGGTGGGACCATCCACCTCCACAGGTATGTGTGGGTCTGTACGACAGTGGGGCCGCCTGTCTGTCCACACTGATGTCATTGAGACAGGTTTGGAGGAAGCCCTGCCTGTGTCCCAGCATGCTGGCGTCCATGGATGCCAGCATGCTGTGGCCGGGGCAGAGTCCGGCACCAGTGATGATGACAGCGACCGTCATGGGCAGTGACGCGTGGTGCCACAGGATGGACACACAGCAGGGCAATTCGCGGTCCATGGCTGTGGCTGGTGCCGCCGTGGGGGCCTGCGTGTCAGCACAGTCCCAGGCTGTGCCTGTCAGCACCAGTGGGGCAGCACTGGTGTCTGTTCAGGACAGTGGGACTGTTGCAGCCACTGCGGTGGCACCACTGAGCCCTGGGGTGCGGCAGCATCAGCAGTCGCCCACCGGGCCTGGGGGTACAGGGTTCAGCGGCGGCATCTGTGCACCACCTCTGGACATGCCCATACCTGGTCCTGGTGAGCAGCACCCACCCTCAAGGGGTGCTGAACATCAGGCCCTTGCACACCCTGAGGGACAGGATGCCAAGGAGGCTGATGACCTCTTGGACGAGCACACCCGCCTACTGTGAGCATCGGTCCAGCAGCAGATGCGGCTTGCAACATCCGTGGAAGCACTGTGTGTGGCTCTGGAGTGGGCAGAGGAGCATCGCAGCAGGGACACCGAATGGATCCTGGCACGGATGGACCATTTGTGGGAGGATGTGACGCTGCCATTGACAGGCATGCACAGGTGTTCATTGCTGTCATGGCCACAATGGGCACACGGTCAGGTGCCCATGCGTTGCCGAACACCACGGTGCACTCTCCACCCCCCATTCCCGGCGTCGTGCGACTCCCACCCTGTCGACGCCAGGTTCAGCTGTGGGCATCCCGAGCACTCCTGGTGCAGGCATGTTCGGTGTGCTGCAGACCCCTGCATGGGCACGGTCATGTTCACACAGTGGAACCCTTGGGGGACCATCGGTGCCACCCCATGAGGCCAGTGGTCAGCCTGCTAGTGCTGGCAGGTCTCGGCAGGGCCACCCATGCATCCGTGGCGGCCGTGGCATTGTGTCGTGAGACTGACCTGTCTCCCAGCATGGCTACTGTCTGGTGCTGCCCTGTGTGCATTGAGTGTTTCAGTGGGCAGTGCACGGATGGGTACCCAGCCCTGCACGCGGACACACAGTTCACCTGCACACCCTCCCGGCTGCTGTCCACAGTTACGTGTGTATGATGATGCCTGCATTGCGCCGTACAGCAAAGTGCAATGGTGCCCAGCATCTGACACATGCACATGGACAGGCAGTGGGCGTGGTGACCTGTGGACATGTGTGTTGCTAGGGTTGGCATTCTGGGTCGGTGTGCCTCCTGCCCTCTGTGCACGTTTGGTGCATTGTGTGTGTGCGTGTGTGTGTGTCTGTCCACGTGGCATGTTAATCCTCACCCATTCCTGGTTGTGTGTATGCTTCTGTGCCCTGCCACTTCCCTTGATGGCATGCACCCCTGGTGTGTGTCCATGCATGTTTGTGGGTTGTGCCTTAGCCACTGGTGGTTGCACATGGCCCCATGACTTACCTGGGTTGGCTGAAGTGCTCCTCCGTGATGGTGTCCTGGTGCAGCTGTGCCAGCCGGATCAGTTAGGGGTCCCGTCGGCCAAGGGGGGCTGCCCATCACCATTGTCACCGGCATCCTCATCGTCCCCATCGCTGTCCCCCTCTTCGACCTGTATGGCTATCCCACATTCATTGGCCATGTTGTGCAGGATGCAACAGGCCAGGAATATCCCACAGGCCTTTGAGGGGCTGTACTCTAGGCACCACCAGAGGTGTCCAGGCAATGGAAACGTGCCTTCAGCATCCCGAACACCCGCTCGATGACATTGCGTGTGGTGGCATGTGCCTCATTGTAGCATTGCTGCGATGGGGTCGTGGGCTGCCGGTAGGGTGCGAGCAGCCAGGGACGGAGTGGGTATCCACTGTCACCTCTGTATAGAGGGTGAAGGTTAGTACAAGGCAGTGAATGAATTCACTCATTCACAAATCTGGACTGCCTTGTATGGTATGGGCTGCATGCCCATTGGCTCTTGCTCTGCACCAATGGGCGTGCAGCCCTACCGGGCAGTCAGTCGGCGGGCAGTGGGGCGGCAGGCGGGTGGGATGCTGCAGCCCGCCAGCTCCGGGGGAGAGCGGTGGTGGGGCTTCGTGGGTGGGTGGGGTGCGAGGACACTAGATCACCAGGGATGTTTACTTGGGCGGGTTTAGAAATCTACAGCCTGCGATCGGGCTTATCGGTCCACTGGACCACCAGGGATACGTTCGGAGGAGGGGTTGTAATACTCTGCAGCCCGCGATCGGGCTTATCGGTCCACTGGACCACCAGGGATACGTTCGGGGGGGGACACTTTGCTGCCCGCAATCAGGCTGGTGGGGGGGTGGGGGATGTTTTACTCTTTTGCCCATGATCGGGCTGCAGGGGCCATCGGTCCCAGACAGCTGCTGCCTGGCAGGACACCAGGCGCAAGTCCTCGGGGATCGGCGCACCTGCATGCTAATGGCATGCAAATGGGGCCATAAACAGATGCAAATGGCACCCCCTGTGCCTTGCATGAAATATGGCCCCATTTGCATGTCACCTTTTGAATATCGGAAATTTGCGCATGGCGCAATGGTACTTGCGCCACTGCAAGTTGAATGCTCCACTCTGACCACTTGCGGTGGTGCAAGTTCCACTGCGCCATGCACAGTGGCTGTGGCCGGGGGGTGATATTCAAAGGAGTTGCTCAATAGCGCAACTCCTTTGAATATCGCTCCGGCCACACCCCTGCACAACTATTTTGTGCAGCGCAAGGGCTTGCACCACAAAATAGTGCAGTTTGAATATCTGGCCCTCAGTCTTCACACAGTCACTCTTCAGTTGAATAATGGCCAAATGCAGCATGTTTTATTTATTTATTTTTTTTTTGTAGCCATACTCTAATTTCACTATGTATGGTCTTCTGTAATAATGTTATCTTTACAGGATTGTTCATTGTATATAGGAAACTTACCATTTGAGATGAGTGCTGTGTGTGTGTGTGTGTGTGTGTGTGTGTGTGTGTGTGTGTGTGTGTAGAGGGATGCAGAATTTCTTGTTACTGTATTATGATTGTGATTGCCAATGTTAAACAGATTCTGCATACTTGATATTTGCAGCCTCTTATGATATGTCACACATCTTGAGATGATTAGCAAAATGAATATTTATTTTTTTAGTGTCCTTATACCAGTAGCCACTGACCACCATCCGGATTAATTTCAGTTAAATTAAATTAATTACCTTTAAGTTCTGAGCATGTTCAGGAGGGTATCAAACATCTATCCAAAAGAACCTACTGAGCATGCACAGAATCAAAATATCAAATCCTTATAACATAGGAACGGATTAATATGTTTTCACCAAACCAATGAAAGGCATCATTCTGGGGCAAGCCCTTGCTGTCCTGAAAATTTCAGACCAAAATTCCAAACAGTCTGGGCTGTAGGTGATGACAAAAAAAAAAGAAAAACAGCAAAAAAAAACCACACAATTTTTCCTAAAAACACACTATTTGGATCTCAGAATCTGCACATCTGACTGGAATGAAACTTGGCAAATCAAAAGACCTTGTACCGAAACCTCACCTGCAAAATTTTATGCAATTACATTGACTGGGAGCAAATCTATTAAGGTACAAATTTAGGGGCTTAACATTAAACAGCCTACTCAACCCTAACTATAGTGGTGTTACTGTACCACTATAATACTGTATGTATACATACTATATATTTAAAAATATATTTTAATAGCTTCATTCCCATTCAACAGAATTGCACAAAGGTTTGCATGCCCTGTCTGATGGACAACGTGTCTTGATTTGCCAAGTTTCGTTCAAGACAGATGTGCAGATTCCAACATCTGGATAGTGTGTTTTTAGGAAAAAATTGAGTTTTTTGCTGTTTTTGTTTTTTGTCATTGTCTGCAGCCCAGATGGTTTGAAATCTTAGTCTGCATTTTTTAGAGTAGAAAGGGCTTGCCACAGAATAGTGCCATTCATTGGTTTGGTGGAAAAAAAATATTAATCCATTCCCAAATTATAAGGATTTGTAATTTTGGGACTGAACATGCTCAGTAGGGCATCAAACGTCTATCCAAAAGGCCCTACTGAGCATGCTCAGAACTGAAATTTCAAATGCTTATAACTTGGGAACAGATTAATTTTTCACCAAACCAATGAAAAGCACCATTTTGGGACAACCCCTTCCTACCCTGAAATTTCTGACCCAAATTCCAAACAGTCTGGGCTGTAGGCAATTACAAAAAAAAAAAAAAAATACCCCCCCAATTTTTCCTAAAAATGCAAAATCTAATTCTTAGAATCTGTGCATTGGACTGGAATGAAACTTAGCAATGCAAGAGACCTTGTCCTCAAGACTGCACATGCAATATTTGTTTTTTGCAATGAATTTCCTTACTTTTTGAGATAGTATAATTGTTTCCTCATTTGCCTGTGGGAGCACAGGGCCCTGAGCTTCCATACCTCCATAGATGCGTACATCTGTGTTGCTGTGGAGGGCCATGTACTTCCATTTCTGCCAAAACAGCAATTTCTTTCCTTTATTGTATGGCTTGTTAGAGTTCTAATGTTGTTCTATGGGAAGTTGCATTTTTTATATGTTATACTTTCTTATATTGCTCCCAAAATGTTTTACTTTTTTGTGAGTATGTGCTATTCCTGTAGTACTCATTAAGACATTTGTGTTGATATATACATTTGTACCTTAAATCCAGATAGTGAGGGAATTATGGCTTGTTGAAGTTCCAATGTTATCCTATGGGAATTTGCATTGTTTTAATATTACCCCTAAATATCTTTTTTTAGAGGGGGTGCATTATTCCTGTAGTACTCATTAAGACCATTGTTTTGATATGTACATTGTCCCTTAAGTCCAAATACTGAGGGAGTTATGGCTTGTTGAAGTTCCAATGTTATCCTATGGGAATTTTCATTTTTTATTAGTTTGTCTTTTTATATTGCCCCTAAATGTTTGGGGTATGTGTGTTTCTTGTAGTACTCATTAAGACCTTTGTTTTGATAGATAGATTGCCCCTTAAGTCTGAATATTGAGGGAGTTATGGCTTGTTAAAGTTCCAGTGTTATCCTTTGAGAATGTTCATTTTTAAATTTGTATGTTTATTTTATGTGGGCCCTACTTTTTTTTTTGGGGAGGGTGATATTCTTGTAGTACTCATTAAGACCTTTGTTTTGATATACAGATTGTCCCTTAAGTCAAATAGTGAGGGAGTTATGGCTTGTTGAAATTCAAATGTGGGAAAAAAGTGCAAAATCCATATGAAAGAATCCTTTTTTTGTATCAAAGGAAAAACTCATAAGAAAAAGAATGCCTTCATACAAAAAAATAATTTGGGAAAAAACTAAGACAAAATTCTTTTCTTGTATGAGTGCATCCTTTTTTGTATGAAAAACAAAAATATATGAAAAATAATTCCGTCATATGAAAAAAGAATTGGGGGGAAAAAACTAAGTCAAAATTATTTTTTTTGTATGCGAGCATCCTTTTTCGTATGAATGAAAAAAGCTCACGAAAAAAGGATTTCTGAATACAAAAAAAAAGAATGGGAAAAAAACAAAGCCCAATTTTTTTTTCGTATGAGGGCATCCTTTTTTGTATGAACAAAAGACGTATATGAAAAAGGATCCCTTCATACGAAAAAAAGAAGGGGAAAAAACAAAGTTTAATTTTTTTTCATATGAAGGGATCCTTTCTCTTATGGCCAAATTCTTTTTTCTTATGGCCATTCAAGCAAAATGGAAGTGAGACACGAAAAAGGATTTTAAAATAAAAAAAAAACAACACACAATTGGGGGCCATTTATTTTTTTATTTATTTGAATTTTGTTAACCAGGTAAATCCCACTGAGACAATGGAGTCTCTTTTTCAGCAGCAACCCCGACTAGTTACATACAATAGCAGCTCACAGTGACAATACATTGAATAGGCACCGTAGTACATACAAATTACATGGTTTGTAAGGACAAGAACAAAAAACAACATTACACAATAGGCAGGACAGAGGACAAGAGCCAGTTATGAATACCAGCCGCAGTAGTAATTAAACAGTTAAGTGCAGACTCTTCCTAATGGGATCCTGATTACTACCTGGTCGTACCTGGAAATGAGCCTCTGCTGAGCGTGCTTTTCTCGGTCATCAAAATTTTAAACAAAAAAAATAAAATAAAAGATAAATGTGTTCCAACTTTCAGCACTCCAAGTTACCAGATAGAAACCATGCTTGGCACAATGGATTCTTTGAAGAAAATCACATTTTATTGCTGTGAACTACAGTCCATCATAATCAAGCTATCACCCTGTGCAGAAAGCCCCTAGAGCCTCAGCAAACAGCCTTCTAGGGGGGCATAAACTGTAGGTGAACCTATTGCTTTTAAACACATAGCAAAGCATGACATCATCAACCACGTGATACAAGATTAATTAATTATCAAAAATAAAAGAACATTTCAGGAAGTATATACAAAACTATCAGTATCCATTAGTCATCATTTGCTCTACTTCTAATTTTAGTACAAATACTTGGCATACAAGAAGGAGCCGATAGGAGACAAGCCTTAAGGAACCTATTGCAAAAGGAATAAATCTAGATACAGCACTTATATTTAAATCAATTAACTAATAGAAGAGATCACCTATCTAGAGATCTAACCTTAAGAATTTATATTTTATTATTATACAAGTGCAAAAACTAGTTTATATATAACAAGTTGGATACAAGTCTCATTTGCATGTCATTATGGCCCCATTTGCATGTGTTGTGTAGGGCTAGCCAGCGAAATGCACCTGGCGCCCTGCACAGCATGCAGTCCCTGTACCAGGAACCATAGTAGTACCCCCTCCCAATACCGTATTACTGTTTGCATAAAAGTGAGTCCTCGATATCCCTGGTGATCCAGTGGTGCCTCCCACCCCATCCCATACCCTTGATCACTAAATAAATATATCATTACGATCCCTGGTGGTCCAGTGGGTCCCCCTCCCTATCCTGTATCCCCGATCGCTGTGATATTATTTAATTTCCCTGGTGGCCCAGTGGTTCCCCCCTTCCTGCCTATACCTCCAACTGCTCTATATATATATATACATATATATTTAAGATCCCTGGTAGTCTAGTGGTACCCCCATACTGAACCACTGATAGCTGGATATTGACCAAACTGGTCCCTGGTAGTTTAGTGGTCCCCACCCCCACCCACACAGGACCCCCAGCCCACCTGGCCCCCTGTCATCGGTGGGCAGCATACCACTTGCATGCCTCCTCAGCTGCCCACCAATGATAGCTATAGTGTGTATGTTAAGAAATGAGTCACACCCTTGTGAATGAAATTAATTCACAAAGTTGTGACTGACTCTCTTACAAGTGTGCTAACTGATGCACTGCACATCCAAGGCTGAATATCAGGATGTGCTGCATTTGCATGGCACGGCCCCTGGAGATGTGCCGCATACATTATTTTTGTGCCCCGGCGCATTGGGAATTGCGCTGCACAATTCTCACTTTTGAATATTGTCCCGGGGCGCATTTCCAAGGTTGCGCTGGTGCAACTCCTTCGAATATCTCGGCCTATATATCTTATCCTGGTGCAGTAACATTAGTAGAGTTAGGGTTGCCCAATAGGTTCTATGTTAACCCCCTAATTTTGCACCTTAATAGCTTTAGCAGCATTTGATGAAATTGCCTCATATTTGGCATGCATTGTCTGGGAGGCAAGGTCTAAATATGTAGAAAGATTTGTGATGGCAGCTTTCGCAGTTTCGGAGATCTGCATAAGTTGTTTTCCTGACAAAATTGTTTACTATACTCAACGTGGGTTTATTTTGCTCTCACCTACAGCCTAGAAGAAACACAATTTCTTCACAAAACTTTCAGGGTGGAAGTGACATGTGCCAGGGTAGTGCCTTTTGAAAGTTTTGTGAAAAACTATTAAATGGTTCCAGACTTATAAGGATTTAACATTTTTTCTGAACTGTTCTGAGCATGCTCAGTAAGGTTTTTGGATGACCCTCTGGTGTGACATGAAAAACTCCATGTTGCGAGAGCTTTTGTTTTTTTCACCACTTCCTTATCACAACGCAATCATTTTTGTTGTCATAATGGCTGCCATCTTGTTTTTCCCCCAAACTAAAAAAACATAGAAAATAAGTAAAAATGGTGTATTTAAAAAAAAACCAGTCACCTGACCCTAGTTAAATAGGACATGTTTAGCTAGATTCTGATGCTTGCTTTCTTAGAACTACAGCCAGAAATACCTTTTGCGTGCACTAAAAAAATCCAGTGTGCCCAGCTTTGTGAGAGCAGCTGTTCACCCGTGTTCTCTGTATGAGAACAGCAGAACTTTCTTGAGTCCTGCAGCTGCAGATGGAGGCATGTTGCCAGCTGCAGTTGCAACAGTTAGCCAGCACTCTATCTTATCTTGTCTTGTTTTGACTTGTCTTATCTAATCTCTCATCTCACCTCACCTCACCTCTGTCTGTCTGTCTGTCTGTCTGTCTGTCTATCTATCTATCTATCTATCTATCTATCTATCTATCTATCCATCCATCCATCCATCCATCCATCCATCCATCCATCTCTCTCTGTCTGTCTGTCTGTCTGTCTGTCTGTCTGTCTGTCTGTCTGTCTATCTATCTATCTATCTATCTATCTATCTATCTATCTATCTATCTATCCCAGTTGCCCACCCCCAGTGCTGCTACTTTAACAATTTAGAGATACATTTTTTAGTTATTTCTCCGCCTCCCACCAGGTGTCCTCTCAGACCTGGCCACTACCCTACCCTACCCTACCCTATCCTATCACCTAACCTGGACTCCAGAGAGCCCTCATTACCTGCTCCATGGTGTGGCCTTCCCACTATAGGGCCATGGTTGCAGTCAGTCTCCACCAACAAGAGATCACAAATTTGGTGGCAGTGGGGCTTCTTTTGCTGGGCTGGAGGTGCAGGGCCAGAGTGTACTGGTGACATCATGCCATGCTGGGAGGGTGTTTCTCACTTTGTGGTGTCCTTCCTGTAATCTTGGGTGATGAACACATGGTGGAGCACACAACAGGCCTGTATGCCTCAAGGCACATGCATCTCCCCTCTCACTACCATTCTCACCAGGCCTACACCCTCTGGGCACTCCCAGGAGGCACTCAGACAGCAAGTAATGGTTCTATCACTCTCACTCTCACAGAGGAGGAATTGATGAGCATTCTCTGGATGATTAATCCTCCTCCCACTGGCCATTCCCAATGACTCGACTGGGTCACTGGTGTTGCAAGTGGTAGCCCTATTGCTGTGCTGATGGGCCAGGTACAAATACATTTGTAAGCTGAAATGTGTATTGCTCAGCTGGCTCTTAGATGCCAAACAGTTAATGGAAACAGCTCTTACACACTGGCAACATGGGTTCATGTCCCAAGCCTGAGATGTCAGGAGAAGATGCCAGAAGGCACGGTGAAGAGCGTCCATGCAGACACTCTCCTCCCAGGGGGTAGGCAGCTAAATATACAACTCACTGAGTGACACTTACTGATGGTATTATAAAGATGACATTGGTGGCATTCGGGAAAACATGCCACCAGGCACTCCCAGCGCAGTCATGAGCATGTAATACAAGGACATAGGTGGTTCTGAAGAGGGGAAAACATCCCCTGATTGGCATAGCATGATTGACAGTCTTCAGTTGTAAACCATGCCTTTAAGATGCATGATTGTGACCGGCCTGGTGGTACTGAGGGTTGAGGCGCTGGACGCCACACCTTGCACCATGGCGGTGACCCATGTTTGGGAATGAGCATGGGCCTTGGGGGTTGGCAGGGGGGAGGGAGAGGAATGAGCATCCAGAGGACAGCTCTCCTGTCCCAGGGAGGGAGGACTGGCACTCCCGCTGGAGGGTAGTGCAGGTCAGAGGGGCCAGAAATAGGGAAGGTGTTGCGGGCAAGCCCAAGCAAA
The DNA here is from genome assembly GCA_016271365.2 of Neoceratodus forsteri. NCBI lineage: Eukaryota > Metazoa > Chordata > Ceratodontiformes > Ceratodontidae > Neoceratodus > Neoceratodus forsteri. The sequence goes on along the minus strand of JADMNL010000024.1, from coordinate 35,054,971 downwards.
GGGGAAGGGAGAAAAAGTGGAAATCACCTCCCAAAGGCTCATCACTCAGTGACCGGGCAGGGGTAAGTCCTGGTGATACCAGGATGACAGAGCTGGGGGGATCAGTCAGATGGGGGCAGTGGGGGGGTAGAAGGAGGATAAAGAGTACATAGAAAAAAAAGATGTATAATTGTACCATCTCCCTCCCCATGACTGCATTGCCACTGACTCCTGCAACATCCTCCCAACTGTAGTGACCAAGCAAGAAGGTGGGAGCATGGCAGTGCAGACAGTGGTGATGGTCAGTATATGCTAACAATACTCTATCACCAGTATATCAATAGACATCAAAAGAATTAATGACGAGATATCGTACAATAGCTTAAATTTACACCTCTTATATTTAGCTCTTCGAGCACACCCTAGGTATTCATGCCATCTTATTTTCACTGTTGGAACACTAGGGCTGCTATTGCATAGATATTCACCAAATATTTGGTGTCTTTTTTATATTTTAGTGCTAATAGGAAGCCAGCAAAAACAGCAAAAATAAAGACAGTATTTCCTGTTCTACAGTATATCAACAGCAAAAATATCTATTGACATACAGGTGATAGAGTATTGTTTGCATATATTGATAAACATACTATATATCGATTATTTTAGAAAATATAAAAATAATACAATATTAAAGGAGAAGACTACTGTATATTTATGATTTGGATATGTCTGATGTATTTATTATAGATTACATCAATTACTGCAAGTATGTCAATAAGAGATCAGTCATTTCTTCTGTTGCAACACATATCTAGAGTCTGAGGCACTGACACAAGGTAGTAAAGTGTCAAGCAAACCTCCATTTAGATCCAAATGAGTCACTTGTAATATAGCCCATCTCATTCCTTGATGTCACTGCAGAAACAGTGCAAAAGAAAACATAAGGGTAGCAATGCTGTCTATCCTGGTTTAAGTTTAAGTTTGCAGTGGCTTAAGACAGTTCTGTAATGCAGCTCACACAGGGAGTATTACTTGTAGCCTTAATACTGTATGTGTAGAGCAAATAATACATCTAATAGTATTTCATTCACAGGAAACAAAATCTGTTTCTTTGTACTGCTAATTTCTCTCTGTGAGACAGCTGTAACATGCTGTGGAGAGCAGTAGACTGAATCAATCAAACAGTCAGTCAATCAAGCAGTCAATCTGTATTGAACCAGGTGAACACCCTTGAGAAGCTTCATTTACAAGGTGGGCCTGGGCAGTTTCCCAAAGGATCACACAAGACTGAATTGCTCTTCTGCACAAATGATACACCCTCCTTTCAGCAGCCTGAAAGTGGAGAGCTAGATCACTTACTTTATAAGGTGTACTGTTTTACATTTCAAATGCTGCTTAAATCTAAGTTTCTGATTGGAAATACCAAGACACAGAATGCATATGGCATGGAAGGAATGAGCTAAGCAAATACAGAGCACTACAAACACACTGAGACTGATTAGTTTCTTTACCTACAACAGCTGAAGTGTAGCATCTGATTTGTGAGGGACATCCTACTTCAAATGCTGGCATTACAAATTGGGGGGACTGCCACAGCTTGTCCTCAGTACCTTCAAAGTGAAGTGCTGTAGCTCTTACATCACTGCTAATGATTTGTAATGGGAATGGGGGCACTTTTAGAGTCATGGATCTGAGGGGCCATCACAGTTCCCACCGAGGTTAGGGGAACTTGTTAAGGGTTAGAGAGTAAGGGACTTTAGTAGGATTTGAATCAGAGTCTCTCAGTTCTTGTACCTGTGCTTTAACCACTAGATTATCCTTCTTCTATATGCTGCAGATGATGCTTTCCTGGTAACCTATTCCTTATTATAGCTGAACTCTTTATTGCCTTACAACAGACATCCAATCACTGACTGCCTAGTTACAAAGGGAAAGGGGCATATTTGCAAGATTGTCTCTCACTGCTGGGGTCAATCAAAATGAAGAATGCTAATACAAATAGAAAATAATACAACAGCTGTATAATGCCACTCAAAACTCTTGTTGTATCCAGAGTCATTTATTGGATAAACTGTTTTTGCTAACAGAAACAGTAACACAACATATACAGGCACTTCCTTATATGAATACTGTATATACCACAAATCAGTGCCACAACACACTCATGTGGTCCTAGTCCCTATTAGACCTGCAGTTCAGGATGTGCACAACACTTGAATGGCTCCTCCAATACTCAAGGGGGAACCAGACATTGTGGGTTTGGTTTACTGGTGGAACTGCATTTAGTGCAGCACCACTATCTGTTGCTCTGATGACATCATGCTCCAGCAATACTGATGGTAAAATGGAGGGCAAACACATGGATAACTTCTGAGGGCTTTATATTTTTATTTATAATCTAGATTTGGGCAACAATAGGACTGCTGGCAACTGGAGGAAGCACACAACAGTTCCACATAAGGAGTTGGGCAAAATATTGGTGTGAAACTATGGGAAACCTCCCCTTTAAGAAATGCAGGAGTTGATCTCACTGGACTGGTTGGTTTGGGCTTTGGTGGAGACAGTGCAATGAGTGGTGTCTTCTCTGTAGCTCAGACTATTATTCAAAGGGAGTATCCAGTCGCAGTATATGTCCATTGTGCAAGTCACTGTCTGAACTTGGTAATAAGCAAATCCAGTGAGGTTTCTGTTATTCCCAATTGTTGGGGCACAGCTGCAAAAACAATAAGTTTTATAAATGGTTCAGCAAAAATAATTGCATGTCTGGAGCATCATGAAGACTGCTTCCAATGACACAGCAAGCAAACGACTCCACACATTCACACTCGCTGGGTTGATTGACATGATGCTGTCATTATTTTCCACAGACTTTATGCACACATCTTGGAGACTCTGGAGGAAATTAATGGTTGGAACACACCAGGAGACGCCAATATGCTCCTTCATAGCTTGCAAAGTTCTAAGTTTATCCTGGCACTTAACATTCTTGAAGCTGTGTTGCATGAGGCCAAAAATGCATCAGCAATGGACTGCAGCATACTGCTTCCGATTTGCTGGAGGCCAACAAGCATATTGAAAAGGTGAAAGAGATCTTTCAAGAATGGCATCACAGTGAAGATGTTTTTGCTAAGCTCTTCAGCAAGACAGAACAAATGGGAAGTGATGCTGGCATTGCACTTTCCATGCCACAGATTGTCAACTGCCAAAGAAACTGAAGTAATATTCCATCACTCTATAGAACAGTATTATCAGCGGTCACTCTTTATCCCTTTTATGGATGCTGTACTTATGCAGTTAAATGACATGTTTGGGAATTTCAGTGACATTTCTAGTGGCTTCATTGCTCTACTACTGATATATTTCAATAAATACAATTACAAGGAACTAGCAAACTCAGTAAGAGACTATTTGCCATACCTAGAGGATGATGAGGACCAAGTCTTCACTGAGTACCAGCAATGGAGGCAGCATTGGCTAGGAAAGGAGACCACACCCAGTAGTGTCACTGAAACTCTGGATCTGAGTGACCCAATGTTCTTCAGCAATATCAACATATTGCTAAAGATCTTTGCAACTCCACCAGTGACAACAACTACTGGTGAATGTTCTTTTTCAACTCTAGCATACTTGAAGAACTATATATGTGCTACAATGACTGAGGATCATTTAAATGGTCTAGCACTTATAGTTATTCATCGAGAGTTGACAAATGACATTAATAAAGTAATTGAAAACACAATTGATCACTTTGCAAGGCAGCCTGGATATCGACTATTGTTACTTGCATAAAGCATCTGATGTACACAATTTATCATTAAATGCTTAGAAATGTGATGGGGAAAAAATATGCTCTCTTGCCTTTAGTTTATAGTTGTATATGTATTGTACCTCTGACATTTTCTTAGTATTAAGAGGAGTGGTAGAGAGTTTGTTTTCTGATTATTTAATTTATAATGTAAACTTACATGGAGATTTTGTGTGTTTTTCCCACTGTAGCTACACTTAGCATAGTGTTTGCTAAGCAGTTGCTGTGGATGCTCCAACTTTACATTAAAGTATATAGTGAAATATAGAAACTCCTGCTCTCATACAGTAACCTATGGGGTCGACTTAATGTTGTTGGTGCAGGGACCGCTAGACTACCAGGGAATTGTTTTATTATACGGGGACGGCTATTGGAAAATGGGGAAGGGGCAAGAACCACAAGACTACCAGGGAATGTTTTTATTATATGGGGATGGTAATCGGAGAATGGGGGAGGGACCACTGGACTACTAGAGATATTTGTTTCAAATATTACCGGATCGTGATTGCAGATTGGGGGAGGGGGAGGGACCACCAAACTACCAGGGAAATATTTTTTTGTATCATGGGATGGCAATTGAGAATAGGGAAAGGGGGGGACCATTATTCTACCAGTGCATAATTTATATTATAAAGGGACAGCGAGCGGTGGTCGGGGACAGGGAGGGACCATTTGAACATCATGGCATATATTTATTTAAATGGGGCTGGTGCTCAGTGAGGGAGGGAACAGTAGACAACTAGGGAACCTATTTTTACATCCTTGGGATGGTGACCGGTGAATGGCAGTCGGGGCACTAGATCACCAGGGACTGCAGCTGCGTCATGCAGGGGCTGGAGGGGGCGCACTAAGTCACCCGTAGTCTATGTAAATGGGCCCATAATGGGCATGCAAATGGCCACATAGCACCATGCATGCACAATGGGCTTATTTACATGGCTGCTTTGGTGAATAGGAAATAGTGCACCTATGCTGTTCATTGCTGGGCCATTCTCCTGGCTGGATGTCAGGGTAGTGCTACTGGGGTTAGCGGTGACTTTCCTGAGTTAGCCTGCTCCGTTCTGGCCATATTCACAGTCAGATAGTGAGATGTGCTTTCCCACTGTGGATAGCAGCATTTCATACCAGCGTAACCACATAGCACAGTGCAAACCTTTGCACTGTGCTTTGCAATTTTTTGTGAATCTAGCCCCTGATATCTTAGTACAATCTGTTCGGCTGCCACTCAAAACAAATAACTGCATCTACAGCATTTGTTGTTACAAAAGAAACTGTAAATGTTCTTACCAAGGTTGATCCGAGTGGATAAGGATTTCAGTGTTGATAAGGAGAGCCTCTTTAAGCTGAGTGGCAGCCATATCACAAGGGGGCACAGTCTTAAGCTGGAGGGTGGAAGGTTTAGGAGGGAGGTCAGGAAGCACTTCTTCACAGAGAGGGTGGTGGACACTTGGAATGCGCTGCCAGAAGAGGTCATCTCATTGAATATGGTGGGCAGCTTTAAGAGAGGCTGGGGTAGGCATATGGGGAAGGTAAGAATCATGGGTAGGGAGGATGGGAGGAGTGGGAAGGGAGGGAAAGGACATTAGCTCAAGCTGTGGACCCTGCAATATGAGCAGACTTAATAGACAAAATGGCCTTCTTCTGCTGGCCTCTTCATATAGTCGTATATTCCTATGTAAGATGAACATAAAAGTAGCCAGGTACATTGTATTCTAAACATTAAGATATAAGCTGTAGTTAGATAAAGACAACCATTCTATTAAGTTATTGATCACAGAGCAGAGGTGAGTAAAGACATTTAACTGCAAAATGATCTAACAGATCCTGCTGAAATAACACGTCTAGTCTTCTTTTAGGAACATATGTTGGGCAGACAGTAAATTATGTCTTCATGATCAACACTGCTCAGGGTTAAGTTTTGTGCTCACTGTAAAGCCCTTACTGTCATTTACCAACTATATTGATAGTCTTCATTAGTTCTCTTGTACTTATATTGTATTTTGCACTCTTCCAATGTGTAGTGGCCATTCAGGGCCCACAGGGCACAGGTGCACCTCTGAAAAGGGGCTGATCCTGGTTTCTTGGCTTTCAGCTCACCGAGTATACTGTATATACTGTGTGTTACAATTGATAGCTGCATTGTGCCTCCACCTGGGGTGTTCTGGGAGGCATGACATTTTGTAGTGCCTCAAAGTTGGGGGGCACCACAAAAAGGAAACTGGAACCCTTTCTCCGAAATGGGGATTTTGAATTTTCTTGTCTCTCTCCTCCATTTTTCCATCCCCCCCCCACCTGCCATGTCATCCTCAGACTTCTCCCCCCTCCTTTGTCCATTTTGTGGCAGTTGGTCCAGTGGGAGCTGAGGGCAGGACTTAGCCCACCAGGAGACCCTCCCTTCGGTCACAACAGGTTCAATCCCCTCGCTACTATCCAGGATCTCCCCTTCCCTACAAAAGGGCCTGGGGAGTGGCTTACAGGAGAGGTCTCAGCTTGGCTGGCAGGGTGGAGGATGTGGGGAGCATGGCCATGAAAACATATCTTTGGGTGGGTCCATGGCTCCTCCAGTGTGGCCCCTTGGCAGCATCCATCGGTCAGGTGGAAGTGACGGCTCCCCAACACGGGCTGTTCTCCGATCTTCCAAGTCTCTGGTAGTTCAGTGGGGACAGTTTTTCTGGGACAGATTAGGTGTGCAGCAGTGATTTCAGTCAGGGCAGAAACATGCACCCGGACCATGTAGTTCCACCCACCTAGCCACAGCAGCAGCACAAAGCAGCCTGGTGGGAGCAAGGCCACCTGACAACCCCCCCAGCAGCAGTAGAAGTTCTGGGCCATGGTGGTGAATGGGCCATGTCCCCAGTTTTGTTAAACTTGCACCACAGGAGCTGGGAAGGGGGAGAGGGCCAAGTACCCAGCCAAGGCAAGGGCGGGAGGATCTGAGGGAAGGGTGGGCCATGTGCCCGATCTGTTTGTTCAAAGCCACAGACACTGGGGGGGCAAAAAAGGTGGTCAGAGAGTCCATGGGAAATAAAAGGCACAGGGCTAGAAGCCCCTCTGTGTGAGTTCATGACACAAGTGCTGGGCTGGGCCAGGGAGCAAAGGCCCATAGCAAAGTGCTGGGAGAGAGTGGCTAGCTGTGTGGTTCCAGGCCCTTGTGCATATTAATTATAGGTCCAGGCTGGGCAAGAGCCTGCACAAGGCATAGTGGCACAATTGGTATTCATGAGGGAGGCAGGACCAGGGCACATAGTTCCCTAAGAACCAGGCAGAGGTGGTTATTAATATTACTGAGGGGGTGGCTCTGCATAAACAGCCCAAGCATGGAAAGATCCTTAAAGGCACAGCATCCTCTGGGAAAGGAGAATTGTCTGATGGCCCCAGGTTGCCCAAGGAGTTAAATGGATGTGTCCTGAGCCCCACCTAAATGGAACTGTGCTGTAGCCTGCTTGGTGCCCCCTAGAGACTAAACTCTTTGCCTAAGATCTGAACTGTTGCTTGCAACCTGAGCTATGTTATTGGACTGTGTCTCTTGTGCACTTGATGTCTAGCTTTACCTCCATTGCCGGGATCAGTTTCTTCAGTGCTTGACGTCGACCTAGGGAGGTCCCCAGTCACTCCTCCATCTTCAGCAGACCTGTCTCTTGTGACGCTGACCTGCTTCAAAGCTCTGCCACAGTGCTCCAGCATCAATCCCACAATGGCAAATGTAGAGATCTACTAGTTAGGTATCCAGAAGTGAGTCAGCTTAGGAGCACCCTTGCCTCAAGAGTGAGGGACAACAGTGATGTTGTGCATGACTTTTTTCATATTTTGTCACCCGTCCGCAAATGTGCATGTACCAGTGCCACTCTACAGAAGCTGTGCCGAGGATCACTCCACCAATAGTTTTCTCATTGGGAGGTGGCTTGGATACCAGGGACCTACCAGTGGTCATTGCTGTGGATCACCTAGAGAACCCTTTGATCAACTAGGAAACTTCAGCTGCTTGCCAAGAATCACAGAAAATTGCCAAGTTCTTTATCATCCAGCTAGCAGTTTTTCTCTTTGTTTTCTTTTTTGTCCAGGGGATGCTCCATTATGGCCTGGTTATAAAAAGTACTTTGTGGGGTCAATTACCACTTGCTGATCAGCCAACACACCGCACAGCCACAGCTTGTGTAACCTCCCCCCCCCACCGGCCCCCTGGTTTAACTTGCAGGGCTTCTCCTCTTTCACCACAAACATCTGGGGCAACAGAGAGGGGTGGGGGTTTACATAATCAATAAAAAGACATAAAAAGGAGACACAGATGGCCACCATTAGACTCGGTGGACCAGACTGTTATACAAAAACAGTCAACCAAGTGTGGCAACTGCCTGGCACATACCTGGTGGAACCATTTAACATGGCCAGCAACCTAGGTCCCTGAGAGAAAATGTTTGCTCACAGTTATGCTAGGTTTGCACTTCTGGACAGGGGCATCCAAGTAAATCCAGACAAGGAAGCAATAACAATACTGTCCAAACCAGGTTGGGATTCTAAAGTGCTGGTTTTATTCACGTACCAAAGTAGGAATAATCACAAAGTGAAGATGGACCCCCATAGAGCTACACATTCTGGTATTGCAGATTCTCCAGGGTACAGAAATTCCTGAATTCCCATTTAGCATATGATGAAGAAACGCAAAACAGTAAACACTACTGGTTCTGATTTTGAGATTGGCACACACGGCCACTACTAGAACATTTCCCATCAACTAGGCACACACGACCTGTACTAGGACACTTTTCCATATTTCATGAGGAAATGAAGGTGGTACACACGACCACAAAAGAGCACATTCGGGCTCAGGACTTTCAGAACTCAGTATACTGTGGTAAACTGAGAGAAAACAATCCACATCCAGGGGTGAATACTTCCATTAGGCATTGGCCAGATGCACTAAATGAAACAGTACTGGTGCTCAAACTGAACCCGGAGAGGTGAACAGGATCACTCCAGATGGGTGATCTCCCTCCTTTTGCTTCCAAGTTTATACTCAGCCATTCATCTGGTTAATAACACCACACAACTGTAGAAAAACTGTAGATGCTGTTTTGAAATGTATATTACATTTAACATACTACACACACACACCTCAGAGGTGTCAGAAGTTAAAAGTTCTGTACTTGGATGGTCACATACTGGACTCCAACATAGGCAGACACTTTTAAACAGAAAGTCTAGGTGACAGGGTCCCTTTGTCAGAGAAATTCACCCCTAGGTATTGAAGGTGCCCCTCCTGGGCTTACTCAGAAGAGAAGTTGTACTCACAACAAATGAAGATATCCAAGGCAGCTTCACCAGACAGAATAGATTGAGGGGACTGCCCCTGAAACCTGAAGATTGCCCCCATCCCTGCTGGGATGGGGCAAAGGAAAACCCACTTAGCAAGGTCTCCACCACTTCAGACGCTGTCTTCTGTGTTCTTCTTCTAGGGTGAGAACAAACTACCCAAAACTAAAAAGGTAGCTCTCTGTCAGAGCTAAATGAGGAGCTGCACAGCAAGCTGCAGCCTCCTCCTGGAACTCACACTCCAAGACTACTCAACATTCTACTCTAGCTGACAACTGCTTGCCAGAGTCCGCTGTGAGAGTTCTAAGAATACATCATCACTCCAGCTCAGCTGAGGCTGAAAACAGAGTGTGACAGTGTGAAACCCATTTACCTGGCATCTCAGAAGCTGCCTTCCCTGCCTGCCACTGATTCTAACTGGGATTCTAGTAACCCCTGGGAACAAGGGAGTTACACCTGGTTCATCAGTATCTTGTCATCTCAACAAAGTGCACACAGGACTTGGACTGAAAGGGGTTAACCTCCGGTTATTGGTTCAACCAATTGTTGATCCAGATTGTATTGTGTTGTTGCTCGTTCTATTATTTTGTAGCATTCTAGAAAATAGTTATCTTGTTGTTCTTCTTGTCCCTTTTAAATAAACCTTTTGCATCTTGGTCCCTGAATAAGCTTTCAGCTTCTCCTTACAGATTCATCTGGCCCATCCTGAATTTCTAGGGAGTCACAAACCCCATTCCACCAGAGCTTTAGCCCCCTACAGCAACTTTTTCTTAGGGCTGTTAATCCCCACCCTGGAAATAATAATCCTGTTTTCTAATTTTGGTATGTCTATCAGTTAACACTAGACACCACACATCAATAATGAATTAAACCACACAATAAGGATATTACAAAGGAACATGCAGTTTTATTGAAAGGGAAGTGTAAGAAAGGGCAAGAGAGCAGCACAGAGAACTGGAGTTTAATGGTAATTTATATGCAGTTCAATGTATGTGTCTATAGATAGATAGATATATATGTATATATCGTATGTTAGAATGTCATTCTAAATAGAGATCAGTGTGAACCAAAATGTGGTTCTGCTGTAGCAGTGATGTCCATAGTGCAGCAGAACCACATTTCATTCTGCTTCACTATAGACTAACACTGTGTTGTCCATGAGTGCTACAGTAGCCATGGTGACCAGTCAAAACACAACCCCCAACCGCTGTTCCCACTAAGTGTAAAAAGCAAATAAAAGCAGTTTGTCAAACTCGCACAACACAAGAATCGACGGTACTTACTCGGGTCTGTAACAGGTATCTGATATTACAGTGGCAGCCTCGGTTCATTCATGCTGCAATTTTGCTCCCGATACCAATGAGAAAGAAACTGCATGTTGTAATCTCGATGGTTTCCTATCATTATTGCTGTGTACAACAGTTTGTCAGTTTTTTCAACAGAAAAACTTGTTTCTCTGATTTTTGTCTTGTTCGCTTTTTTGTAATGTTTTCTATTTGGGCTTGAACATACACTATAAAGAAAAGTATATGGCTTTACCATTCACAACAGGGTTAATCTTTACCCTCATGGTTACGATGACGACTGTAAGATCTCTCAAGCTACGCTCTCGAGGTCAACAGTCATCATAGTAACCACCCGGGGGGGGGGGATAAAGAATAGCCTTATTGTGAACAGTAAGCCATACACTATCCTATATATAATCATGCACTGTTTCCCACACAGTTCAAAGTCCCATTGTGCACAGCACAGTGCACCCAAAGTTTTTATTTATTTATTTAAAATTTGATAAACAGGAAAGGCACACTGAGCTAAGACTCATTTCTAGGTGCGACCCGGGGGAGAGGGGAATGGGATAATACAGTAGTCAGAGTAAAAAGAACATCATAGTATAAATAATTCAGGTACATATTTTGGTTGCATCGAGTCACATGACACTGCATGCAGTAATATACATAATAATCAGGTGGCATTATACATTGTAAACAATATGAAGAAATTAGCTGTTGCAGTTCATTTTATACATGTGTACATAGGTAGGCTAAATAACATTTGCAACTCAGGGAAAAACAAAACAGGGCTAGGGTGGTGCAGAGTACTGTATGTCATGAACATGGGTAGCGTTATGAGGAGACATGAGGCTAGTTTTGGAAGGGTGAAGGTGTAGTCTAGGATGGAGGGGAAAGGCATGAGCATGCATTACCACTACATTCCAAAATTGTGCGCCACCACCACATTCTGAAATTGAACATCACTGCCACATTACGAAACTGTGCATCCCTGCTACTTTCTGAGACTGTGTCATTACTGCATTCCACAGTTGCAGACTGTTAGCAGTTTGAAATCTCATCCCTGCAATATTCTAAAAATTGCACACAACTTTGTCATTCTAAAATCACATTTGCTGCTGCACTCCAACACTGTCGGTCTCATTTTTAAGTACTGTACCTTGCATCTGCACACTATAGAAGTACATGCTGTGACCTACCTAGTGTCAGTTTCCCTTTTTCAGATATTTATTGCAACTGCAGTTTTGTGTAACATGGTGGGGGCAAACACAGCGGGGGAATTCAAGCATGCATGAGACAGGCATAGGGGAACCCTAGTAATAGGAACGAGGAGGTAAAGCTGGAGTTCAAGTACGGTCTGCAGCTTTTACGGTAGGCAGGGAAAATAGTCAGACTACATGGGCCTAGCGGTCCTTATCTGCTTTCAATTTCTTTATTTCTATGTTTAAGTAGTGGCAGGGGCAGCCCGAAGCAGGGATTTAAGGGCTGACAGAGTGGGAGATTGGCAGCTGTCCCACAGGAGTTAATTCCCATGGATAGGGAGATGATAAGAGAAGGTGGCCTTGCCAGAGCAAGTGTACAAGGATGGGGGAGGGAGAACATACGAGCATCCCTAGAGCGGAGGGAATATATGTGGAGGAGCTAACTGGTGACAGGCAGGAGTTGAGGTAAGAGGGGAGGGTCCAAATCAAAATTTGGAGATGAATGTGAGGCTATGGAAATGTCTCCTAGCAGGTAGAGACAATAGGTAGAGGGAGAAGTAGAGGCTGAAGTGGTGGGTGAGGGGGGAGGAAATAGCAAAATGACAGAATAAATTTAATAGACTCTCTCGTCTAGTGAGGGAAGTAGCAGGTGCAGAGCCATAAACAATGTCAGCATAGTCTATGACTGGTATGATGGTTTTGGTGACTAGATCACCTTGGGTGGACATAGGAAGGCAGTCCTTGTGGCAAATTAGGGCTCCTTTGTCCACTTTGGTAACTGGGAGAAACTGCACAATATTGTTTTACTGCAGCACAGAAACCAAAAATTAAAAGGAGCATCGTTTCATTGTTTCTGTTGCAGTTTGTACTTTTTCTTGGTTTCAAGGAGTGCAACACTTTTGGATTTGGTTTGTTATTAGGGGCTAGTCACCCCTTGCTTGTACCCCAGGGTTCTATTCGAGCACACAGACTCCACTGGAACTAGTAGAGGACTGAATCTGAAACAGATGGAGTCAATGTGGGTAGAGAAATCGAAGTTGCTGTCAAGCCAGATCCCGAGATATTTTAAAGAATTGACTGTGTCTAGTTTAGAGCCATCCAGGGTGGTAAGCCATTACAGTCAAAATCATGGTAGGCTACCATGGGAAACCGCTTTACAAAATGGCAGTCTACATACCCAACAACCAAAAACTAGCCTTCGACTCCATACTGGCCAACATAGCACTGCTCCCCCCTAGAAGTGAGCTCATAGTATTGGGTGACTTTAATATTAACTGGCTCACTACCTCAGCAGATCCCTTCAAAGACGCTGTTACAGCGCACGACCTCACCCAAGTTGTCCAGACCCCTACCCGGCTAGATCCCAGGACAGGAACACAAACCCTCCTGGACCTAATATTAACAAATGCTCCCAATCACCTCACTAATGTCAAGGTCCTACCAGACATCCTTAGTGATCACTCCCCCCTTTCCTGCCTCTGGTCAAACAAGTGTCCTACTGCTCCACCCAAAATCTCACTCCAAAGACATATCAAAAAAGGCGCGATAACCAAGATACTTCACTCTCTTTCTATCATCGACTGGTCCGCTGTCCACGCCGCACAATCTGTGGATGAGGCACTCACCTCCTTTATCAAAATCTTCAACACAGTCTGTGACAAATATGCCCCTCTCTCAAAAAAGATCCTAAAAACCAGAGACACCCCGTGGATCACACAGTCCCTGTTGGACCAGATGCACCACAGAGACAACCTTTGGCAAAAAAGCACTCTACTCCAAATCACCCCACGACAGACAACTCTACAGAGAGGCAAGAAACAAATGCACCAGGGCCATTCGGCTAGCCAAGGCCAACCACTACAAGCTAGCCCTCACCTCAACCTGGGGCACAGGAAGCAAATTCTGGAGCAATGTCAAAGAACTCTGTGTGAAAACCGTTAACCAATTGCCTACCCAAATACTTACAAATGGTGCCCTCTTTCAAAACCCCTCCACTATAGCCAACATCCTGAACAATTCCTTCACAGACCTCAGCCAAATCCTCCCATCAAATTTCTTTGACCCACCACCCAGTGTCCCACCGAACCCCATTCCCAGTCATTCCCCCACACCATTTCAGCTCAAAACAATCTCCTGCAATCAGGCCAAACACTACCTGGCACATGGCCTACGGAATAAAAGGTATAGCAGTGACTCTGTGGACCTCAAAATAATCTGTCTAACACTTGACGTGACCCTCCCACATATCACCAAGATTTTCAACCTATCACTCCTTCAGGGCAATTCCCGCTCTGTGGAAAAGGGGAATTATTACACCAATCTTACAAAAAGGTGACCCAACGGACCCCGGCAACTACAGGCCCATTACGTTACTCCCCCCACTCTCAGAAGCCCTTGAAAGAATAGTATCAGACCAACTCACAGAGTACCTCACCAGGCACTCCCTGCTATGCCAAGAACAACATGGTTTCAGATCAGGACACAGTACCACTTTGGCACTCCTTGAACTCACATCATATGTACATGAGGCGCTAGACGGGGGTGAAATTTCAGGAGCAATCTTCATTGACCTAACCAAAGCATTTGATACCGTCAGTCATGACCTCCTATTATACCTACTCCCCTCCCTCAACCTTGCACCAGACACACTATTCTGGTTCAAGAACTACCTAACAGGTCAAACACAACAGGTTAAAATCAATACCACTCTATCCTCTAAAACCCCGGCTCTATCAGGTGTACCCCAAGGATCAATCTTAGGCCCTCTATTATTCACTCTCTTCCTGAACTCCATCCCTAGAGCATGCAATGGGAAACTTCTGCTCTATGCAGATGACGCGGTAGTCTACAGGAATGACAACTTCCTAAACTCTCTCCAACACAAGCTGCAAACCTACTTCCATGAACTAGAAGACTGGTTCACATAGCACAGGCTCATATTAAACTACACCAAAACAAAATCCATGATCTTTGCACACCGGCAAAGCCTCCATATAAGAGCCCATCTAAACATCTTCAACAACCAGGGCATCTTAATTGAACAAGTCTCGGACTTCAAATATCTAGGCATCACTTTAGACTCATCTCTCACCTACCACACACACATCAACCAACTGTCATCCTCAGTAAACACTAGACTAAGGATCCTCTACAGGCATAGACAATGCCTCCCACCGCATGCCCTTCGACTGGCAGTGACCATCTCGGTCATATCCTTGATAGACTACAGAATAATAATATATGGGACCGCTGACCCCACTGCCCTGAAGCGTATAGACCTTGCCCTCAACAAAGCCAGCCGGCTGGTCACTGAAAGTGACCACCTAACCCACACCTGCGATCTCTACAAATTAGCGGACTGATTGACCTTTAAAGGAAGGCTAAAATACCATACCTGCCTCTAGGCTAAGAAAATCCTACTGAAATCTGCAGCCTTGGGCCTTCACTTCCTAATACAAACTAACACCCACAGGAGCACCCCAAGGCACCTAACAAACGTGCCCATCCATGTCCCCTATCGAAGGACTGCGCTAGGTCAAAGGTCTTTCAGCTACCGTGCACCCAGCTGGCTCAATGAACTCCCGCCTACTATAACCCAGGCTCCAACTTTAGGCCAATTTAAAACCAAAACCATGAGACACCTCGTAGCCTCAGAGAAATGTAGCTGCAATTGAGCATCTAACCCCTCCTCGACGCAGGGTTTCAATTCTACCCCCAGAACCTACCCAGAACCTCAAATGTAGTCTCAGACTGTGGATAAGGCAATCCTTACACCTTTGTGGGATGTTAATCATGCCTAGGGCTGCAAGTCATACCCTATTGTAACTTTACTTTGTATATGTTTGTTGCCAGCTTGTAAAGCACCACTGTGTAACACTAAGCAATGAAGCTTGTTCACATCAATCTGTATACTGTGGTCTCATAAATCTGTTTGTTTGTCCAGACGTGGAGCCTTTGCAAAGGAGTCTTTGACTCAAAGGTTGTAATTCCGAAAATTAATAAATAAAAATAAATAAATAAATAAATGCAGCTGTGTTCTTGGATTTAGATAGTCTTTGCCTTGATCTGAAGAGCATAGAGGCTGTTTTTTTTGCCCTTTCAGCCATCTGTGCGCCGGTCTGAGTATGCACATCATTAGGGAGCCAAAATTCAGAATTCACTGCCCCTTCCCCAAGGTCTGCCCCCCAGAGTTAGAATATATAGTTAGTGGGGTGTGGGGGGCGCAGCCCCTTGTATAAAAACCAGGTGGCAAAATAAAAATCCTGGCGCCCTAATGACGGGCGCATTCAGACAGGCGCGTTCCGATGGTGGAAACATTTTTTGGGCATTAAGTTTAAGCTGATTTTGCCTGAACCATAACTGTACTTTTTTCAAAGTCGTGCTGCACGAGAAAAGCTACACCGCTGATATTAGGACCAGAAAGGTAAATCACAGTGTCGTCCGTGTACATATGAATTTTGGAGAGAGAACAGATGGAAGGGAGGTCGTTTATGAATAATGAGAATAGGATGGGGCTAAGTACGGAACCTTGTGGGATGCCAGTTTGGATGGGGGGGGGCATTGCCTACTTAAACAGATTGCTGTCTGTTTTGGAGGTAGGATCTGAACTAATCTGCAGTAGATGGGACCAGACCAGAGGAACACAGTTTTTTGTATCTGAAGCTGGTGTAAAACAGTCAAAAGTCTTTGCAAGGTCTAGAAAAATGGCAGCATGACAAAGTCTTTGTCCATGGCAGCCTGCATATGGTCAGTGACTTGAAGGAGGGAGGAGACTGTGGAATGCTGCCTCCTGAAGCTGGACTGGAAAGGAAAGAGACTGTTGGAGTCACAGAGATGTTCTAGGAGCCTTGAGTAGATAAGAGATTCCTGGAGTTTGGCTAGAGCAGGTAGGAGAGAGATATGTCTGTAGTTTCCAGGTGAGGTGGGGTCCCCACCTTTATGAAGAGTGATCACCTTGGCCACTTTTCTGACCTAGGAGACGGTGCTTGTGGTGAGAAAGAGGTTTAGGAGATGAGCAAGGGGGTGGCTATAGCAGGTGCAGATAAGTGAAGAATCTTGGGGTGTAGGCCATCTGGGCTAGTTTTTAGAGGGGTTGAGTGACATCAGTGCCTTGAAGTCCTTTTGGGGGGAAACTGGGGGAAGACAAAACCTGAACTGGAAAGGGAGGGGGGTAGATCTACAGGGGGTGGGAATGGGATGGTCAGGAAGTGTGCAGACAGTAAAGAAAGTAATAAAGGTATCTGCAATTGAAGTAGGGTCAGAGATAGACAGGCCTGCATAGTTTAGGACAATGGGGGCGTCCGAGGCAGGAGGGTCAAAGAAGGAGTGGAGGACTTTCCAAAAGTTAGATGGGGAGTTGGAGCTGCAGCTGAGATTTGAAAAAAAATTGATTAGGCTAATCTAATGGCCTTAGTGCAGGCATTTCTGTGAGACATATAAAGTTGGAAATGTGTGGGAAGAGGGTAAGCCTTGAAAGCAGCCCAGTGTTTATTACTGGTTCTGCAGAGGGCCAGGAGATCAGAAGTAGTCCAAGGGTGGTGGATATGCTTTACTCTGGCTTTTGTTTAGAGGTGCATGGATGTTTCAGATCCTGTTTAGGGTACCTGAAAAGAACTGGAAAGCCGGGCTGACGGAGTTCACACAAAGGCTTTCATTGGTGGGTTCATGACTAAGGAAATGGATCCAGACAAGTCTTTTTCATTGGCAGGCTAGATGGGTGAATGATGGATGCAACTAGACAGCAAACTAAAGGAGTCCCAGTTTGTATTCCGATCTGTGAGCCCTTTGCTCAAAAATATCTGGATGACTCTCTGCCTAGGCCTTGTTGTTAGGGATGTAAGTTTGTCATGGCAGCCGTACACGTCATTGTTTCCATGACGTTTGATCTTTATTCAGGACTTCCATGACTTTCACTAGTGTCATCAGAATGTAGCAATGATGACAGTACCACAACATTTACTACTGTTTATTAATGATTTCATGAGCAAACAATGAGTCATTAAAACCTCATCCATGACAAACTTACATCCCTACTTGTTGTAGTTAGCACCAAGTCAAACCTAGGTCTTCTCAAACCTTCCACCCCTATCAATCTAAAAAAAAAAGCAATTGCAGGCCCAAAGACCTGTGTTGTACCGAAGGATACCTTTGCCTTTGTTTGGCTAAGCATTGTTATCTAATACTCCTTTAGAAACTCTCCTCCTTTGACTTTCACTTGCACTTTCACCCTTTCATGCCTTCTGGGCTCTGGTGCATCTTTTTCCACTAGCTTTCCCTGAAAATCCTCCTAGTGAAATGAACCCTGACAGACAGGAGGCCGCAAGCA
The DNA here is from genome assembly GCA_016271365.2 of Neoceratodus forsteri. Taxonomy (NCBI): domain Eukaryota; kingdom Metazoa; phylum Chordata; order Ceratodontiformes; family Ceratodontidae; genus Neoceratodus; species Neoceratodus forsteri. The sequence continues at coordinate 35,037,061 of JADMNL010000024.1, read as the reverse complement.
GGCTTTTGCTTCCCAGCTTCTTATCTGGTTCCTCCCAAACCTAATCTGGGCAATGTCTCTTTGAGGCTGAGCTCTGCTAGTTGACTTCGTCCCAGCAGGGAATAACGATAGGCCTGGTAGCCTTGAAGATTGACACTGGGGCATTCCCTTCTTGCTATGTCACAGCAGCAACAATCTCCTTTGATTTCGAGAAACAGTAAGGTGTACTTTACAGGTGTACCAGACCCATGACAATGCTAGTAGCCAGAGACATCCACTGAACACTCTTTCTGGGTAGCAGTTCCTGCAATGGCATTGCAGAGTCCCGATCAAAATGGTGCAGAAGCTGACCCTGTGGCATGGAGGGCTGAGGTACTCATGCCTCACCTGCTGCCATGCTGGCGACCCAGTTAGGGAACGAGCTTGGGCTGCTTGGGGGTCAGCCAGGGTGAGGAATACTGAGTATCCCAGTGGATGCTGGAAGTGAGCTGTAAGCCAAGAAGACTCTCCCTTCTGACTGGATTTGTAAAAAAAAAAAAAAAGCTCTATTTTTCAGAAATGTAAGCCGGTAGTTCATAAAAGAACTAAATTCTAGTGCCTGTTTCTGTGAAGTTTTAATAAATAAAGCCTTTATGACTTAACCAGAGTCCTTTGAAATCTGTGCTGCATGTCCGAAATATGGAAAACCGGAAGTTCCTTGCCGTGATCCTCTCACACCATTCAGAGTGCACAGGAGCCCAAATCTGCCATCGTGATACAACATGCCTGCTTTTCCTCACGCTCCGGTTTGCAAACCGATTCACTTTCAAGACTTTTATCACTGAGTGCCACATTGCCTTGATGCTTTCTTTTCAAATACAGGGTTATTTTTTTTTTAAAAATAAGCAGAAAGTGGCAGATTTGGGCTCCTGTGCACTCTGAATGGTGTGACAGGATCACGGCAAGGAACTTCTGGTTTTCGGTTTTTTGGACATGCAGCACGGATTTCAAAGGACTCTGGTTTAGTCATAAAGGCTTTATTTATTAAAACTTCACAGAAAAAGGCACTATAATTTAATTCTTTAATGAACTACTGGCTTACATTTCTGAAAAATATAGCTTTTATTTTACAAATCCAGTCAGAAGGGAGAGGCTTCTTGGCTTACAGCACACTCCTGTCTCACGTTTTTGATGGGGACCAGCATGATGTTGTAGAAGCTCCATTTCATAAAAAATACAGCAGCTGAACTATACAGGGCACTATTTGGTTTGTAAACTTTATATTCTACAAAACTGCTGCTCTACTTTTTTAAATTTGGGTTCTGTATTAAAACTAAATGGCTCATAAGTGTAGCTCAGCCAGTCAAGGAACAGCATGTCTTACTGTGTGCAGTCAAGTTGAACACAGCACACATGTCAAACAAAAGTAAATATCTTGACAACTAAACACGCTACACTCACACAACCAGCAGCAAAGTTGTTCAAGAGAATAAGACCTTTACAATAAGGGTAATCACTAAGCTGAAATCATTATACTTTTTAAATTATGGCCATTTGAGTACCCGAATTTCAGTGTTTTTGTGACAAATCTAACACTTCAAATTACCATAATTTAAAAAGTATAATGATTTCAGCTTAGTGGTTACCCTCATTGTAAAGGTCTTATTCTGCTGTACAACTTTGCTACTGTATGTTTTCCAGCAGCTCATGCAGTTTTCCAGATATTTACACTTGTTTGACATGTGTGCAAATATGCTTAGAATTGTGTGCAGTGCATTAGGAATGTCACAGCAAAACAGCCTGGAGTTCCATCACCAACATTCTAAAGTCAGAATAGAGTAGAATGAGCTAGACAGGGACCATCTCTGAGCAGACTAGGTGGACAAGCGGTCCATTTCTGATGACAAATTCTATGTGTTTATGGCCCATCCAGTCTGCCCATTTTCCTTACCTACTGCATACACCGCAGACCTTAACTGACCTGCGGGCCATCCTTTCTTTCCTATCACTGGGGTTCTGTTATGTCTATCCCATACATTCTTGAATTCCCCCACTGTTTTCACCCTCACCACCTCTGCAGGGAGGCTGTTCCATGCATCCAGCACCCTTTCTGTGAAAAAATATTTCCTCACGTTACCCCGAGTCTATCTCGCTCTAGGCTCATATCATGACCCTTTGTTCTTGAACATCTTTTCTTCTGGAAGATTCTCCTCTCTTGTACCTTATTTATACCTTTTAGGTAATTGCAGGTCTATCATATCCCCCCCTCTCTCTCCTTGCTTCCAGGGAATACAAATTGAGGTCCTTAAGTCTCTCATCGTACGACTTCTGATGTAGTCCCTGCACCATTTTTGTTGCTCTCCTCTGAACTGTTTCTACCCTGTTTATGCCCTTCCAGAGATGTGACCTTCAGAACTGGACACAGTACTCCAGTTGAGGTCTCACCAATGATCCGTACAAAGACATCACCACTTCTTTTTCTGCTGGTGATCCCTCTCCCTATGCACCCAAACATCCTGCTGGCTTTCCCCACAGCCTTTTCACATTGTTTGGTTTCCTTGAGGTCATCTGATATGATTACCCCCGGATCCCTTTCCCATTTTGTGACTGCCAGTACCTCCCACCTATTGTGTACTCTGCTCCTGTTTTTTTGTACCTCAAATGCATGGTTTTGCATTTCTTTGTGTTGAATCACAGCTGCCACACTCTCAACCACTCCTCAAGCTTGCTTAGGTCCCTTCTCATTCTTTCTATGCCTCCTGGAGAGTCAACAGAGTAGATGATCCAGATGGGGTGGGCAGAATGAGAAGAGATCTGGATAAACTAGCAGAATGGTCAGAAGAGCGGCAACTGGGATTTAATGCAAAGAAGTGCAAAATCATGCACATAGGGAAGAGAAACCCTGAAGCCACTTATAGGCTGGGAGGGGGGAGTTGCTAGCAGTCACAAAGGAAGAAAGAGACTTGGGCATCATCATCACTGATGACCTAAAATCATCCAAGCAGACCTCTAAAGCAGTAGGTAAGGCTAGGGGGGTGTTAGGGTGTATTAGTAGGGGTATTACAAGTCGTAAGAGGGAGGTAATAATCCCTCTGTACAAGACATTGGTTAGGCCCCATCTGGAGTACTGCGTGCAGTATTGGAGGCCACACCTTCACAAGGACATTAACCAAATTGAGGCAGTCCAGAGAAGGGCAACCAAAATGGTGCAGGACTGCATCAGAAGACATATATGAGGACAGATTAACGAGCTCAATATGTATACCCTTGAGCAAAGGAGGAGAGAGGATATGATCGAGACATTTAAACACCTTAAGGGCATAAACAAGGTGAAAGAGTCTAACATGTTTAAATATAAGAAAAATAGCAGGACAAGAGGACACAGCATGAGATTAGAGGGCGATTAAGGGGAATGTGAGGAAATTCTTCACAGAAAGGGTGATAGATGCATGGAATGGCTTACCACAAGAAGTGGTGGCTATGAATACAGTGCAGGGCTTCAAACAGGCATGGGATAGGCATAAGGGAGCACTACAAATGACTATGAGTAGATAGGTCACTGACAGAGCAAAGGCCGATGGCACATTTATAAGGTAGAAAAAGAAATGGGCAGACTGGATGGGCCTTGCGGTCCTTATCTGCCGTCAACTTCTATGTTTCTATGTTTCTATGTAACCCTGTTGCAGATTTTAGTGTTGTCTGCAAATAGGCATACCTTCCCTTCCAACCCCACTGCAATGTTGCTTATGAAGACATTAAGGAGGACTGGTCCCAGCACCAACCCCTGTGGAACCCCGCTTGTCACCATCCTCATTTTGGATTTAACTCAGTTCACCACCATCCTCTGTGTTCTATCCCGTAACCAATTTCTGACCCAGTTTACCACTCTGGGATCCACTCCCCGGCTGCCCAACTTGCCAGTCTCCTGTGTGGGACTGTGTCAAAGTCCTTACTGCAATCCAGGTTGGCCACATTGACTCCCCCTCCCTGGTCTACTTCCCTAGTCACCCAGTCAAAGAAATTTATCAGATTTGTTTGACAAGACCTTCCCACAGTGAATCCATGCTGGCTAGGGTCCTGTGCTCTGCTGGATTTGAGATACAGTATAACACAATCCTTTCCTTTAGTAATGACTCCATTAATTTCCCCATCACTGAGGTCAGGCTGACTGGCCTGTAGTTGCCAGCCTCCTCCCTGCTCCAGTTTTTGTTGAGTGGGACTACATTTGCCCTTCTCCAATCCTCTGGAACCAACTCTGTTTCCAGTGATTTGTTGAACAGGGCTGTCAGTGGTGCTGCCACTACCTCTCTAAGTTCTGTCTTTGTCCACTGTCAGATTTGCAATTTCCTTTTGGACTCTGTCTTCTGTAAATGGACCGGTATCCACCTCCCTTCCATTGGTGCTTGAATTACCTAACTGTGAACCCTCCCCTTCTCTTTCTTCAGTGAATACTGAACAAAAATATTTGTTCAGTATTTCTACTTTTTCCAGATCCCACTCCATTTACTCCCCTCCTTCCCTTTTTAGCTTCACTATCCCACCCCTGGTCTTTTTCCTTTCACTAACTTATCTAAAAAATGTCTTATCCCCTTTCTTTGTTGACTTTGCTATTTTTTCGTCCATTTGCGCCTTTGGACTCCTGACTGCCTTCCCGGTCTCCCTCTACTTTTCTAGATACACTTCCCTGTCTTCCTCTCTCTGTGTTTCCTTGTACCTTCTGAAAGCCACTCTTTTCGCTCTTATCTTTCTGGCCACTTCCTTTGAGAACCATAGTGTTGTGTTCTTTCTCTTTGTTTTGCTAACCTGCCTGACACGAAGGTCTGTTGCCTCTGCTATGGCTCCCTTTAGATTCACCCATTGTTTCTCCACATCTCCCCCTTTCTTTTCAAGGCCTTCTTGAGACATTCCCCCAACATTTCAAAGTCGGCGCATCTGAAATCCGGGACCTTCGTCTTTGTGTGGTTCGCTTCCCCAGCAGCTCTCACACTGAACCATACCGTATAGTGATCACTGGATCCCAGGTGGCTACCCACCTTTACATCTGTAACTCTGTCTCCATTGGTGAGTATCAGGCCCAGTATCACTCCCTCATGGATGGGGTCTCCCATAAGCTGATTAAGGCCTGCCCCCTTAAGGGCATCCAAGATGTCCCTGCTCCTGGCTGTTACTGCATCATGGGTGGTCCAATTGACATCCAGCATGTTGAAGTCTCCCACCAGCAGCACTTCCCCTTTAGTTGTCATTTTGTGGATATCTACTATTAGTACCCTGTCCAGCTCTTGCCCTTGTGCCAGAGGTCTGTAGACTACGCCAGTGTGAATGGCAGTGCGATTCCCTGTCTCCAGGGTGACCCATAGTCTCTCTGCCTCTTCCTGTGTTTCCTGTCCTTCAGTTGCTTTAATGTCCACTCCGATGTATATAGCCACTCCTCCTCACTCCTTATCCACCCTGTCTTTCCTGAATAGAGTATAACCTGGAATGTCCACATCCCCATCATGGTTCCCAGTTTACCATGTCTCTATAACCGTGACAATGTCCAGGTCCACCTCTGCCATCAAGGCCACAAGTTTCGGGATTTTATTTCCAAGGCTGTGGGCATTCTTGCATGTGGCCTTCAAAGTTTTGCTACCTTCCCTCCCCCATCAGTTATCCTCTTATTCTTCCCTCTATACCCTTCCTGTCTTCTCTCCCATTCTTCCTTCTCCCTATCCATCTACCCCTTCTGGTTTTAGCTACCTGTGGTGATTTCCTAACCTTGGGGTCTGCCCTACTAACTGTTCTATCCTGTGCAGGGGGACAGTTTGATTTTTCGTGCTTACCTACACCAGGCCCCTTGGCTAGTTTAAATGCTTGTCAAAGAAGCATTTAAACCTTTCACTGAGGATCCTGCCCCCCCCCCCGGAGAGATGCAGGCCATCTTGCATTTGTCTAGGTTGGACCCCAGTCCCCAATGAAGCAGAATCCTTCTGCTCTGCACCAGTCCTTCAGCCATGCATTGAATCTCATGGTGTGGAGTCCTCTATCCTCCCCCTTGTCATGGACTGGTAACACCTCTGAAAAGGTTACAGAGCATGCCACCTGTCCAAGACCTCCCATAACTCCCTGAACTGTTCCTGTACCGCCCTGATCTCCTCACTGGCGAGGTCATTTGTTCCAGGTGGACAATGATGTCTAGCTCACCCTCCTGTCCTGCTGCCCCAGCGATCCTTAGGATGCACCTTCCATCCCTTCTAGCTGTGGTGCCAGGTAGGCGCTTGACCTTCCTCACTCTTTCCCTTCCTTTCCCCAAGTCTACCCCCCAACAATGACATCTCACACCAATAGTTACTTCCTCCTCCTCTGGGGTCCTCTGCCTCCCTCCCTGGGGTCTCCACTGTGGAGGACCCCCACTCCCTTCTTGGTCTCCACTGCAGATGCCTCCTTAGAACTGTCCCACTGCTCTAGAGCAGCATACGAGATGTGGAGTGGAACCATTGGAAAGATGTGCCTCTGCCCCACCACCCTCACACTTCCTGAGCCCACCGTAGTCCAGCCTCTTCTCTTCCCTGGCAACCTTTGAGACAGCGGGGTGGAATTGTTGGTCCCGGGGGGGGGGGGGCTCCTGAATCCTGGCCAACTCAGCCTGGAGACAAGTTACCTCTGCCCTCAGCCAAGAGAGGTGCATACAGCTGGGACAGCTCTGCAGCATCCAGAAAGTCTCCCTGAAGACTGCTGCCCTACAGCCACTGCACTGCACCACTCCCATCAAGTCTATTTAGGGCCTTGCTGTTTGTTTGCCTAAACCCTATTTTTATCTCTCTCTCTCTCTCTCTTCTTTTTTGCCTTCTCATTTCATTCACTAGGTCACACCTTTGCTTTGTTGACATTGTGCCCTGTGGCTCTTGCCCTTCGTGTTCTGGTTTAGGAAGTTCCTGTACTCCTGCGCATATATAATTGGTCTATCCCTTCTTTTTTCCCCTCTACTTTCCTTTACTAGATCACACCTTTGCTTTGTTGACTTTGTGCTCTGTAGCTCCTGCCCTTCCTGTTCTGGTTTAGGAAATTCCTGAACTCCTGGGCCTATATAATTGGTCTATCCCTGGGTGGGCAGGATTGGGGTGGGTGGGAGAGTAAGTCTGAGTGTTCTGGGTTCTCTGTAGTGCCCTTTCCTTGGCTTGCCACTGTAGTGTTTATGCCCCTTGTTTGTCTGTTGATGCTGTGCTCTTTCTTCCCTCCCTCACTGTGTTCTGCTTTCCCAACTGCGGTCTCAAGGCACCACTGTCCTTCCCGTGTACTGATTGTGTCCTGTCTAGAAAAACAAAAGAATCACCACTGCCCTCTGATCATGCAGTGCTCCATGGGTGATCTGGTGACCGGGACTAAGCAGTGGTTTTAAAGGCTCGAAGCCCTATTGTTATGTAAAGTGGCTTCATTTAAGAGTGGCGCCTTTCCATGGAAGAGCCTGCTGATTGTCTTCTTGCCCCCGGTCCTTCCTCTGTGCTAGTGCCCTGACTCCGAGTGTTCCCAGTACACTGTAGCTCCCTTTCCTTAGCTGGCCACCATAGTGTTTGTGCCCCTTGTTTGTCTGCTGATGCTGTGCTCTTTCTTCCCTCCCTCACTGTGTTCTGCTTTCCTGACTGCGATCTCAAGGCACCACTGTCCTTCTTGTGCACTGCTTGTGTCCTGTCTGGAAAAATAAAACAATCACTGCTGCCCCCTGATCACGCAGTGCTCCATGGGCTGTTTCTAGTTGATTATGCCAGGTATTTTGACAATGATGACAGGTGAAGGTGTCATCTCATAGTAAGAAGGCAAGGATGCCATGTCTGCTGGATGAAGCCTGCTAGTCTTAAATGACGTATGTAGCAAATATCTGGTACTACCTGGCATGCAACAACAACAGTGTGATTTCAGTCCTTCGGAAAGGTGTGGAATAGATTGGATGCCATTGCTGATGTGGACTTATGCTAGCCAGCAGGTCACACCTAAGCAAAAAGTTTTGATGAAGGAGTGCAGGTTAGGCACTGGACATGAGCAGTTTGAGGCTGGGTGACTGAACTTCTTGTGGTTACCAAATCTAAAGACATCAGGGGGCAATGGCAGTGAGAAGAGGCAGCCTTATGTTTTGAGGGAGCACAGTATGACATAGTAATAATAACATTTTACATCTCAAAAGTTTGATGATGATAACTTGCACTGGCTCATACTAGGCCCCGCTGAGGTGGGGGGCACCCAGCAGCTCCTGGCAGTGAGGTCACATAAGGCTGGTATGAGAAAAAGAAAAAGGATGGCCTCTTTCAATCCTGTATCCCAGTCCAAACATGATCAGCTTTACTTTGCCTTCTGCCTGGCAACATTCCAGATACATTGCACTTAGCAGAGAGAAAGCATATGCCATTATTGCGGAGAAGGGGATCCTTAATCATTATGTAGCCAGAGGGAGTAATGGCTCCATTCTTGCCTGGGATAAGATGTTGGTGACTATTTGCATTATTTAGGTCAATTCTCAACTCTTCTGATGGAGCTAAATATACATAATCAGCGTATGAAGTCCCCAAACCACAGTGAGATGGAAAATAATTGTGGCGAAAAAGTCTTTCTGATATTTCATTTCATTTCATTTTGTTTCATTTCTTATACTGGAAAATCTTAATGGTCAAAACCTCTTTTTCATAAGTGTTCAGTATATGGAAAACAATAAAAAGAAAACAATAAATACACATAATATAAAACAGTTAACTAAGTACAATTTCATCTGGACTGAGAGGATAAAGAATAACAGCATACATTTTTAAAACTGACAATGGATTTATGTGCAGTAATAGATGTAGGTAACTTATTATATATTAAACAGCGCAGCTTATACTTAGAATGTCCTACCACACCAAACCAAGTCTCACTTACAACACATTTAGAAACAAATTTAACATTATTGCATCCATCAGTCTTGTGAAAATATGTTCCTGCTTTTCATCCTGCTATCACAATGCTGTTGTAGTGTATTATATTGTATGTGTGGTGCTCTGTTCTGTTTCAGCTATGGTGATGAGCACCGAGGTCCGAATGAGTTAGGATAGATGACATTTATCCAACAAGGAGAGGCAGGAGTCGTCCAATGAGTTTGATGCCCGCTGGGCTTTAACAACAGGGGAGGATGACACGGTCACAGGAGGGGTAAACAGAACACTAGAGAAGATGAACAGTCACTTCTTATACCACACTACTAAACAACTAAACCAGTATTGACTCCCTGAGAATGCAAGTTTTAGAATCAAGTGCCTAAATTGTATGTTAAAGAAAAGAAATGTTTTGAGGTGCACCTCGGGCTAGTGCCACTATATTCTATGTTACTTCTTAGAATCAATTACAGTATAGTAGTACAATACTTTATGTCACCTTTAGTACTGCCTAAGGTATCGGAATACAATGGCTACCCCTTGAAAGGCCTTACAATAATGACTCAGGTCAATTACAGCAATGTCCTTGGAAAGACAAAACAGAGTCCAATTGTCATTGAAGTCTTTGTGTGCACCATCGAGTAGAGTTGGTAGCTACAGAGAGAGGGATAAGGAATTTCATATGACACTCAGATATTGGTCCCAGCACTGACCTAGCTAAGGCCACTGGGGTGGTGAGAGGTCTTTTAGACACACCATATGTTTCTCGGCATAAAACCCACTCTCTCCGAGGCTGCCGGCAATAAGGAACAAGAGGAATAGATTCCTGGGATGAGCCCACTGGAGGGCTATCAGAATCAAACTAGATGCAGAAAGCTCCCCTGCCAAAACCCACTTTGGGGCTGCCAAGGATGGAAGAGAACAAGGAAAATACTTGGTGATGAATCCACTGGAGGATTACCAAGGACTGGATGATGCTGTGGCAAGTCGACCACTAAAATGACCTGAAGATCAGCTAAGAGGGTACTCCAGGTACCATTTCGGTGTACTACATTTGCACAGCACACCATCTCTGTTCAGGGACCACAATGGTTCAATAAACTCCCAGCATGACTGACCAACTATTGGAAAATCGGCCCGTTTAAGAAAGGCCTACGGCAACTACTGGCCCAAACAAACCCTTGTGACTGCTTCTAGCTGACTCAACCCCCCCCGAAATTATTTCCCAAATGGCTCTACCCCCCTGAAACTACCCAGCTTGCCCCCCCATCCACACCTTTCCTTTACTTTACTCCCAGTCCTGGCTTGCCCTATCCTCCGTGTGCCCTAGCCCTACCCCCCATCCATTGAACAATACCTATATGGCTGCTAATCCAGGTACATGTTGGCACTTACAAATCATCTGATAGCAACAAACATAGCACACCAGGTTCCCAAGGTGTGCCCCTTCACTTTGTTGCCTCCCTCCCTCCCTGTTTCCTCCTTTCTTTGTTAAATAGTTCCTATCCCAATTTCTAAACCTCCTTCACTATCTCTGACAAAGTCTGATAGCAGACTGCGCCTCTCTTCTTCGATTGCCCTTTGAAACAATTTCTTTTTGGAAAAAAAAAACAAAATAAAAAATACATCTATTATCCATACAAGCCCTACCAATCCATTGTTCAAAAAAATAACTGCCTATCCTGCAATTACATTGATGTTCTTACTGATCGCCATGTAACTATAATAAGAATTTGACGCTTGTCCTGATTTTCAATATGTTTTTTACCTTGTGTGTCTTGTTCTATCTGTTCCAAAAATTGACCCTGTTTTGTTTGTACTGCTGATTATGACATGGAACCTTTGTAAAAGAGCCTTTGGCTCAAAGGTAATAAATCCGAAATATGCAAAAATAAAATAAATAAATAAATTCTGATACAACCAGGAACCAGAAGAATCTGAGGTGAAGATGGGTGATTCTGAAATGTCAACACAGGAAACTGGAACAAAACAATAAAACGGTGGACACGTCCCGCACTGGGCTTCAATGGACTCGATTTGTGGAGAATGACCAGAGGACGAAGACAAGGTTCTTCCAGGACAGGCACACTCTTCAGAAGCTGGCCAACCTCGGGACATACAGATCAGAAACCAAGAGACGACAGTGAAATGGCAGAAGCAATGTACTTGGACTTCGGCGTACTCGACTTTGAACTGAAAAAAACAAGAAATGGCGGGTGCGACTTGCACAGGTTTCGACTTACTTGACTTCGGCGAACTCGACTCTGGTGGATGACAGGGACATAATTGATAATCTTCTGGTGGATACCTTCTGGAGAAGAGAGATGTTGAAGGACATCTTCCTCTGGGTAGAGACTGATTCCGTATGAGTAGGATGGCAGACAACACCATGGAGCAGTATTGTGGCAGAAGATTGAGTCTATCCACATATGTTGGCAACACTAGAGCTGGCAGATACACTTTCACATTACACCAAGAGAACTGTTTGTTGCTTGGGTAATTTGCCAAGAATGGGGTAAATTATCAGAATCCTGGGCAGTTGTTCATTGCAGGGGCAATTTGCCAGGAACAGGGGCAAATTACCAGAATCTGGGGCAATTGTTCATTTGCAGGGGCAATTTGCTAGGAACAGGGGCAAATTACCAAGATCCATGGCACCTGTTCATTGCAGGGACAATTTGCCAGGAACAGGGTCAAAATTACCAAGATCCGGGGCAATTGTTCATTGCAGGGGCAAATAACTCCAGTTTCAGGGCAATTGTTCATTGCAGGGGCAAATAATCACAATTCCAGTAACAACACAATCTTGGTACTTTACAATAGCACAACAGTTCAGATACACATTTTCAGTATTTGTCAGTCACTAAATAACAGTTGTGTGCTAAGCACCTTTCCTTTTCCTTTGCTGAGCCTTCCCATAATTACTGTTCTTGTGGGTCTCTTTTATACCAGGATCTGGCTACTCTTTTGGGAACTTCTGGATGAGCGCCATTGCACTCTGGTCCTCTCTTGCCCTTGTAACTGCTGGGCTTACTGGCGGAGCCTCTTTTCACCCGCTTCTCAATGTGGGGCTTTTGCAGCCCCTCTGGAAATGGTGGGCCTATGGCTGCCCTTCTAGAGCTGGGGCCCTTCTTCTGCCCCTTCTGGAACCTGGCCTAACATTGCCCCTTTAACAGCTGGGGCCCTTCTGCTGCCCCTATAACCACTGTGGGCCTACGCTGCCCCTTTTTGTGCTAGGAGCCTTTGCTGCTGCCCCCTTAAATCCTTTGGCTGGTCAGTGTCCCTTTAATCCTTTAGGCCTGTTCCAAGCCCAGCTGCCAGTCACCCGCATCTTGCCCCTCCATCAATCCGCCCTCCCTTATGAATATTAATCAGCTCCCCTATAGGCCTTGCTGGACTGGCCCCTACCCGTGGGTGTCACCACACCCGGAATATTTAATTTTTATAGCTGGCCCTCCCACCCGGTCCTCCAATGGCACTCCAGCACTGAACAAATACAACATTTATTTTAAATACTTCTGGCAGTCAGCACTCTTCGCTGTACTGCTGCTTGACTCACCACCTCAGCCCAGGGTGAAGGAGCTACTTGAAGGAGGAGGGAGGCACTATAGCAGTGGGTGGAAACTGTTGGGAGGAAGCAGGCAAAGCGGCGGATGGCTGGGAGCCTCTGGAAACTTGACAACCTTTTCGTCGTGATGCGGCCCTTGTCTGCCACCAATGAGGGAACACTCGGGAACACAACAAAAAAAAATAAATGAGGCTAAACAGAGCCTACACCACATGCAGAGGACCGGGATCTTCTGCTCTTCTTGGGACTGCCAGACTCTACCACAGGACACAGCACAGGAGCCGAAACAGAAGCGCTTTACAGGCGTCTTCACTGGCTGGAGGATGGGAACCACCACGGAGTCAACAGGACCAGCTACACAACTCCAGGTAAGCCGCAAGTCCCTGTTGCACTCCTGTGACCCTCTTCATTCCACAGCCCAGTCCGATCTGTGCAGAGAAAAATGGTTCACTCCTTGAAAAAGTGCTTGGGGTTCTAGTTCCAGAACCCTGAGCCCGTGCCCACACTAACGGCCAGAAATTCAAACAGGCACCACATGCTGGCCAAGGACAGTGGTCCCAGCATATGGGTGCCCACTCTCATGCTGCCTGCTCTGGGTGGGGGTGATGTGGAATGGAGCAGCCAGGCAGCAGAGAGAAAGAGAAGAGGGAAAAAAAAAAGCTTTGTTTTTCCACACAGTGCCCTGCCTGATGATTCTTTGGGGAAAAACACTACAAGGGCCCCAAAACACAACAACCTATCTGCCCCACAGCACTACAGGGACCCTAGGGCAGTCTACATCCCCTTCTATGTTTGTACTCTGGTGCCCCATGCTTTTACCGCCTTATTTTGGGTCAGTACATATGTATCACCCTGTTGCTACGGCACTCATTTAAAGGTGATGGGAAACAGTTTAGACCTCTAGATGTCCTCTAGGTGTTCTTTTAATGGCTACCCTCTATTCTGATAATGTTTTGACCTTTTTTGTTAAATTAATAATCAAATGTTGTTGCCTTTGTAACTACCCTTAATCCCTCTGTGCTCAGCAGTTACTGTTCTCTATTTTCATACTGCCTGAGCATTCTATGACATCAGAAACACCCACTCCAGGCCATTCAGATGAATAGCATGGAATGGGAGTTTTTTATGTCATAGAATGTCTTAGAAATATGAAAATCATGAGCAACAGCTGGTGAGGAGAGTGGAACTCAATATAGATCTGAGGGCACCCAACAACTAAATTATTTATGTATCAAAAAATCATCAAAGCATATCAGAATACATAACTGGCATGAAAAGAAGGATGAAAGGGTGATTAACTATGTAGAAATCATTTCCTGTCTCCTTTAAACAAGATATTTCCTACCTCAATGAGTTTTGCTCCACTGGCAAAATAAATAAAATTAAATTACAGAGCAAGTGCTTTGCAAGGATATTTATCTTAAAGAATGAGGGTCTTGGGTCTTTAGATGTCCCTGCATTCATTTTGTTTGTTTTTATTTGTTTCTTTCGTTATCTTTTCATCATTTTATTTGTATTTTGCCAACTACAAGTAAAAAGGAATCCAATGGAATCCTTGTATCATGAAGTCAAAAAAGCTGCAAGGCTGGCAGTGTATTTCAATGGGAAACTTCAAATATGTTTTCACATTTTTATGGAGAAATAACACAGAAACTTAGTAGTGTTGCTGTATTGGTCCTTGGGACAAAAGATCCAGAAAAAAAGAGATGATTTGATACCTTTTATTGGACAAACATAGAAGGTAAAAAAGAAAATAGGTGCTTGAGCTTTCGGATCACATTGAATCCTTCATCAGAAAATAATGACAGTTTATTTGGAAGAAAACACTTACTTAAAGTCCAGATTATACATAAAAAAACAGATAAAAAATGTTTAAAATCCCATTAGCCAAGGCTGCTTTTTAAAGAACAACATACAATCATATAAAGATAACAGAATTCCATCTCAAGAAAGGTATTCCAAGGTCAAATGTCACTGAATGGAGAGCTGTTTCTCTGAAAACAGTCATTAAACATACTGAGGCTACATTTGTGCGTCTCTGCATGCTTTAGTAAATGTCTAAGCTTTTAAACCACAAGATAAAATAAGCTGAAGAAATACATAGTATGTAATGTTAAAAATCTTCTAACTAAGAAAATATCATTATGTTAGGCAAAAAAGTGGGTCTAAAGACAACCTGTCTTAGTGCAAAACAAGCATTAGCCAGCTGTTTCCCACATGTATACCGTGTATTACTCAGATATGTAAGTCTTAAAACCTGTGTACAATAAATCAATATTATTCATGAATATTCAAACTTAAACTGTTTAAACAAGATCTATCTGTAACTCTATAAAAAGTGACTAGTGTTTCTGCACATTCATCCCCAAACCTAACACAGACCCCCTTGTAATTGAGATCAAGAGAAACACTCTGAAGACAGGAGTCGATACCAGTCCATTTACAGACGAAAGGGTTCTGAAAGAACAAATAAAATTGGAGGTGGACAAAGCAATGGGGCCTGATGGGATTCACCCAAGAATTCTAAAAGAACTAGAGGTAGAACTAATGACACCGCTGACTACTCTCTTTAACAAATCTTGGGAGGATGGGGTGGTACCTGAGGACTGGAGGAGGGTGGATATGATTCCTCTTCACAAAAGTGGGAGCAGGACAGAGGCAGGAAACTACAGACCAGTTAGTTTGACCTCAGTGGTAGGGAAAATGATGGAATCACTTCTGAAGGAAAGAATTGTTGAGTACCTAGAGGCCAGTGGGGCACAGGACCCAAGGCAGCATGGATTCATGATGGGAAGGTTGCGTCAGACGAATCTAATAGATTTCTTTGACTGGGTGACCAAAGTAGACCAGGGAGGGGCTGTGGTCATGGCTTACCTAGATTTTAGCAAGGCATTTGATACAGTCCCACACAAAAGATTAATACACAAGTTAGCCAGCTTTGGAGTGGGTCCCAAGGTGATAGCCTGGATAAAAAATTGGCTAGACAACAGGACGCAAAGGGTAGTAGTAAATAGAGCCCACAGTGAAGAAAGGAGGGTTATTAGTGGGGTACCGCAGGGTTCAGTACTGGGACCGGTCCTTTTTAATGTCTTTATAAGTGACATTGCAGAGGAACTGGAAGGAAAAGTATGTCTCTTTGCAGACGACACAAAGATCTGCAACAGGGTTGATACACCAAATGGAGTGGAAAGGATGAGAAGGGACTTGGCAAGGTTGGAAGAATAGTCAAATGTATGGCAGCTCAGATTCAATGCAAAGAAGTGCAAGGTAATGCACCTGGGAAACAAAAACCCAGGGGAAGAGTACACAATGGGGGGTGAGATACTGACAACAGTAAAAATGGAAAGAGACCTGGGGTATTATATCAGATGACCTAAAGGTGGGCAAGCAATGCGAGAACGCAGTAAGGAAGGCTGGGGGGATACTGGGATGCATAGGGAAAGGCATCAATAGTAGAAAACAGGAAGTTGTTATCCCTCTGTACAGACAGTTGGTGAGACCCCATCTGGAGTACTGTGTGCAGTTCTGGAGACCCCGTCTCCGCAAAGACATAGACAGAGTCCAGAGGAGGGCAACCAAAATGGTGCAGGGTCTGCACCAGAAGACATACGAAGAAAGACTAAAGGAGCTTAATATGTATACCCCAGTCTGCCCATTTCCCGACCTAATGGATAAGCTGCAGATCCTAGTTAACCAGCAGCCTACTTCTTCCTGCCCCAACCCCCTAGAATTGCCTTATGACTGTCCCATGCATGCTTGAATTCCACCACTGTTTTTGACTCCACAACCTCCTCCGGAAGGCCGTTCCATGCATCCACAACCCTCTCTGTGAAAAAATACTTCCTTAAATTACCTCTGAGCCGCCCCCATCTTCAAATTGTGCCCCTTGTTCTTGCACACTTTTTTGAAAGATGCTACCCTCTTGGACTTTGTTGATTCCCTTGAGGTACTTGAAAGTTTCTATCATGTCCCCCCTCTCCCTCCTTTCCTCGAGGCTATACATATTAAGCTCCTTAAGTCTCTCTTCATATGTCTTCCGGTGTAGACCCTGCACCATTTTAGTTGCCCTCCTCTGGACAGCTTCCATCCTGTCTATGTCTTTGCGGAGACTGGGTCTCCAGAACTGCACGCAGTACTCCCGATTGGGTCTGACCAGCTGTCTATACAGATGGATAATAACTTCCTGTTTTCTCCCTATGCATCCCAGTATCCACCCAGCCCTCCTTGCTGCCCTCTCACATTGCTTGCCCACCTTTAGGTCATCTGATATGACTAACCCCAGGTCCCTTTCCATTTTTGTTGTTGTTAACATCTCACCCCACATTGTGTACTCTTCCCCTGGGTTTTTGTTTCCCAGGTGCATTACCTTGCACTTCTTAGCATTGAATCTAAGCTGCCATACATTTAACCATTCCTCTACCCTTGTCAAGTCCCTTCTCATCCTTTCCACCCCACCTTGTGCATCAACTCTGTTGCAGATCTTTGTGTCATCTGCAAAGAGACATACTTTTCCTTCCAGTCCCTCTGCAATGTCGCTTATAAAGACATTGAAGAGGATCGGTCCTAATACTGAACCCTGCGGTACCCCACTAGTAACCCCCCTTTCTTCAGAGTGGACTCCATTTACTATTACTCTCCCACATACCCTGTTTGTGAACATCTCTTGCATTGAATACAATAACATTCTGAGATGCACAGTAAATAAACTAGCCAACTGTCTATTTATTAGCAGTGAGCACCTGCTCTTTAAAATGATGTGCTCTTCCTACTTGGACATGGGGCATTGTTATTACACACTTCTTGGGGTTCCTAATCAAAATCAAAGTACCAATGGTACTAAAAGCACCAATGAAGGTTATTATGAATTATACAATGGCAAGAAAATGTCCTGGACTCTGATTGGTCAGTGTGTCCCTGTCACAGTGAGGTTATCCCAGCACAACCTCACTGTATTGATTTGTTGGATGGTTGTTTAGAGCTACTCTTAAGAATCAGAGATATATTGCCACACTAAAAATCTACTAAAAACATTTTCTAAATTTCTTTTTATTTCGTATGACAATGAGCCATTGTATAATAGCAATAATGCACTCTAGGGTGTGGGTTGTGCTGGGATAACCTCACTTCTGGGATGTTGGATGCACTCAGCCTGCAGACTTGTGCCCAACCACCCAGGCGTGAGGTTATCCCAGCACAACCCACACCTTGGAGTGCATTGTTGTTTAAATAATTATGTGGCCAGTGAGAAGGATAACGGGCTTCTCCTGTCAATGAAAGGGAAGTGGCTTGGGGGATGGGGGATCAGATACAGCAGTTATCAGTTGTGGCAAAAATGAAAACAATATTCTACTCTGAGGATTGAACCCATGCTCCACACCCTCTACTGTTTTGTAGCCTGTAGCTCTACTGCTGCACTAAGTTTGCAAAGCAGGAAATGTATGCTGTGAGAATGAACATCCAATACTGAGTGCAGACCCACCTCCACACAGTTGCAGTGAATTTTTGTAATGAACAACAGTCTGTCTGTTTGAAGTAATGTTTCCCAAGTTGCATTTCAACCTCAAAGTCTGAGCTTAAACATTTCAAGTTATCAGCAGTACAGCACTTTAAACCTTGCTGAAAGTATATCACTATCATTAACAATGGCATTTAACAGTTTTTCACATACGACATAAATTGTTGAAAGAAGGAAATAAAAAGTTCCACTCTGGGGATTAAACCCAGGCTCCCAGCCTTTTACTGCTTTGTAGTCTGTAGTTCTACCACTGTACTTGCTTCCTATACAGGAGATAGATGCTGAGGCAAAGGACAATCATCAGTGGCTGCAGACCCACCCCCACACAGCTGCTGTGGGTGTTCGTAATTAAGTCTATCAGTTTGACGTAATGTTTTCCAAGTTGCATGCAAACCTGAAAGTCTTTGCTGGAGCATTTCAAGTCATCAGTAATAATGAACTTCAAACCTTGCTGAAACTCTAGCAATAACATTAGCATAACATCTAACAATGTCTCTTGTGCTACTTAAACTGTAGTGAGAAAGAAAAAAGTGTTCCCCAATAGGGACTGAACCTAGGCTTGTGGGCCTGTGTAGGTCTGAATCCCTATATCAAAGTCTAAAAGCCCCAGCACTGACGTCATCAATGACATCTTGCAGCCAAATCACTCACACTGAATGTACCTTTGAGCTTGACTAAAAGCAAAAAAGATTATGAATGACAACAACAGGTGCTTACAGCTACACTGTCGGTGCCTAAAATCCCTAAATCTGAATCCACCTAGATATTAAACTAATTCAAAATCAATTGTATTTAGTTGTTATTATTAATAATGACAATCTTTTCTAAATCAAACTGCTGAAGTAATGTATTGTCAAAATATGTAGCTAGGGTTAAAAAGCTAATATACTGCCTGAAATTAATATACATTTTTGAAAGCAGTCAACTATTACTTGTATGTGTAGCAAAGTTTTTCTTTTCCCTATGCCAGTCAGAAGATTTACTGCTTAACAGTTCTTGGAGTGATGTGTGAAACGGTACTCTTCCTGGAGGTTGGCATATATCCGGGAGGCCAGGAGAAGCAGGCAGAAGCCGGCACAGCCCTCGAGATCCAGAGACCGGAGGGGCTCCGAGCCGCCAGCGGGCCGGCGGCGTCTGTCTAGCCGACCGAGGGATCCAGGGAGGCCGAGAAGCAGGCAGAAGGTACAGGCAAAGCCGCAAACCAATCAGAAAGTGACCGCTGACTCTGCCTTGCTTCCGATTGGTGCGCCTTTCCCATAGACTTTAGCTGGACTTTTGCAACACTATTCTGGCCGGGATTTCTGTTATTTTTATTTTAGTCTTAAATTCACCCAAAAAGAGCTGTTTTACTCTTTAATGTGCCCGATTTGAGGGTTGTATTGATATCTTGTTAGCTTGTGATTACAGCCTTTTTTGTGTTCTGTGTGGGCTAGACGCTTAGGCGCCTAACCCCCCATACCCTCCCAGTCTTTTGTTGTGCAGATTCAGATCTTTAGCACCTTTTTGCAGATTGCCTGCAATAAAGTACCTTGCTCACTGCCTTCTCCTCAGTCCCCTACCTTGCAGCCGGCACAGCCCTCGAGAGCCAGAGACCGGAGGGGCTCCGAGCCACCAGCGGGCCGGCATCCGTCTAGCCGACCGAGGGATCCAGGAGGCCGGGAGAAGCAGGCAGAAGGTACTGGCAAAGCCGTAAATTTTTGCCGCCCCTCCCCTCTTGGTTGATTCTTTTTATACACTTCCCGCCATCCTCAATCCACGCCCCACATCTATTTCCCTTCCTCTCTTAACCCATACCTAACCTCCACAATGCTATCTTTGCTTCCTTTTGCTCCTGAGCCTCTCTTCTCCCCAAATCCTTATGATAATTATGATATACCCCTGTCATGATGAATAAGTTAGTGAATAAGATCTGCCCACCCCTGCCATCCACAATGGACAACCACCTATTCCTTATTCATTTCGATCCACTTTTACACTGCAACCCCTGGGGTATCCCACATAAAGCCTCTCTAACAATTCAACACTCCCCTAGCACCTTACATGTATCCTGGCTTTATATTAACCCACTATGCCTGTCCATCAAATTATTATGTTATGATAAAATTCACACCTATATAACAGGACCTTCTCCCATCACACAGCGGGCACCCAGGAAGAAGAGGAAACGCTCTGACCACTCACTATCCCTGTCCCTTGGTGCCCTCCTCAAATTAATCTTCTTCCTTCTGATCTGCATTGGTACTATTGAAATAAATCCTGGCCCCATTGAAAGTTTCTTTTCCCCTGCTGATCTATCCTCCATAAATGGCCTAAGCTTCCTACATTTCAATGCTTGCAGCCTCTTAAAAAAGTTCTCCTTAATACAGGCTTGGGTGGCACATACTCTACCTGACTTCCTGGTCATCTCTGAATCTTGGCTCAGACCTACAACAAAAGACAGTGTGTAGAACCTTCCCAACTATCAGCTCTTCAGAGCAGATCGCCCTTCCAGGGTGGTGGGGTGGCCATATACATTAAGGACACCATATCTCTGCAACCTGCCTCATCAATACATCCAACCAAAGGAATTTGAATGTTTGTCAATCAAAATATCCCTTCCTAACTTGTCTTCATTTAAATTGATTGGCTGCTATAGGCCCCCTCTGCAGGCCTCAAACTACTATCTCACCTAGGGTCAATACTCAATCTAGGCCCTGAAGATACCATCATCCTTGGTGATTTGAATTTAAACTGGCTATCTAATGTATCTGCACCATTGGTAACCTTTGTGACACCTATGGATTTACACAACTAATTAAAGACCCAACCAGGGTTAACCTAAAAACTCTAGCAACAGCTCACTCCTGGATATTATGTTGGTAAACAAGCCTCACTTATATTCACATGCAGGAGTACTACGAGTGATGTAGTGGATCGTCCTATAGCTGGCATAAGATCTACACTCAAACCACCCAATCCTGCAGAATTTGTCCTCAAAAGGTCAAAAAGAAATTCAACATCTCAGGATACCTCCATGACTTGAGTAATACAATATATTGGCAAGATTTCTACCTTACAACCTCAGTTGAAACAGCTCTCCAGACCTTAAAGGACATTATCACTAATGCTCTTCAATATTCATGCACCAATCACCAGTATCAGAACTAAAGCAAGATCCTGCCCTTGGTTCACTACTGATCTTAAAGCAGCCTTGTTAACCAGAGACAAACTGTGGAAAAAGGCAAGAAAAACAAAGGATACCAGAGACTGGCTAAATTTCAGAAAAGCAAGGAATTCATGTACAAAATAAAATAAGAACTGCCAAACTGCCTACCATAGAGCTGAATTGGATGCCTCCTACAATAACCCAACCAGACTCTGGGTATTATAAAAGGAATTCTGGGCCAAAACTCTACTCCTGCCTTAACCTCCAAACTGCTACTAAATGATACAGAAATTACGAGCAAACAAGAAATCCTAAATACCTTCAATGACCACTTCACCACAGCTGGCCTAGCATTTGACTCATCACCTGCAAATCTCCTGAGATCTTCCTTGAACCTTCAATCCACTGTGGGACAAAAGGCTACTTCAACTTTTTCCTTCAACCCAATATCCTTGAAAGAAGTAGAAGACCTCTCTAATTTAGATACTTCTAAGAGTGCAGGTACAGACTCCTGGATCCCTACTTCCTTAAAATTGCATCACACGTCTTATCTGCCCCCCTCACTCATCTCTTCAATCTTTCCCTAACTACTGGATCCATTCCCTCCACTTGGAAAACAGCTCAAGTAGTTCCACTACTTAAATCTGGTGATCCCATGGACCTCAACAATTACAGGCCCATTTCCATCCTATCAGTACTATCCAAGATGCTCGAAAAATTAGTAAACTCACAATTAAGGGACTATCTGGATAACAATAACCTCCTAAATTCAGCACAATCGGGATTTAGATCAAAGCATAGCACCATTTCTGCCCTAGCCAAAGTAACTAATGCTTGGCAGATTGCCTTGGATAAGAAGAACAGTACCTGTGTTGTGTTCCTGGATTTCAGTAAAGCATTTGACACAGTGGATCATGAATCATTAATCACCTCCCTTAGCTCACTAGGACTGGATTCTCTCTCACTCAACTGGTTTAAGTGCTACCTATCAGATAGGTCACAACTGGTAAAAATGGAAATTACCTATCCACCTTAAAACCACTGCTAAGAGGTGTACCGAAGGCTCTATTCTTGGCCCCATCCTCTTTGCCATTTATATTAATAATATCGATGCCAACCTCACTCAATCTAACATTCATCTGTTTGCTGATGATACTGTATTATATGTCAGCAATCCCTCATTACCTAAAGCCTGTGAGCTGTTACAATCTGAATTCTCCATCCTGCAACACAATCTACTGGGAAAAAAACTACTTCTAAATGCCAAAAAAACAAAAGCTATGTTCTTTGCCACAAAGAGTTGCTCTGCCACTATCCCATCACCCACCACCCTACAATTATCCACCCTACTTGGAGAGAAGCTGGAATTTGTTGATAACTTCAAATACCTTGGAGTCTGGATTGATAATAGGCTTGACTATTCTGTCCATATTGAAGAGCTACTAAAAAGCTGAGACAAAGGCTTGGTCTATTTTTAGAATAAAACACTACCTTAACAGAGACTCCAAAAAGATTAATCCAGGCATCATTCCTATCCCTCATTGATTATGCTGACTTTCTCTATGGCCATTGTTCACTCCCCCTCTTAAACAAGCTGGACACCCTGTATCATAGATCCATCAGATTTATTACTGACCTTCCCTCCAGCACCCATCATTGCTCTCTTTATATGGCAGTCAACTGGACATCACTACAACACAGAAGAAATAGGAATGCTGCAATCTGGATATTCAAAGCTTTATCAGGCAAACTACCCACCTATATCACAGACTGTTTTACCCAATTACTTCTAGGCCATACACCTTAAGGATCAGTAAACTCATCATACTAAAGGTCCCCAATGCCTGCACCCGGTTTGGGAGGGCCGCTATCAGCCATTCACTAGCAGCTGCATGGAACTCACTCCAAAAATCCATGAAGCTAAATAGCCTCTTACCTTTAACATCCTTCAAAAGATTATTCTCCACCCTATTTCCAGAGCTCTGCAATTGCTTTTATAAGGCCTAATCCCCTACCCTACCTACCCTCCCATCCTCTTTTCCGTGTTCATTATGTTAGTTCTACTTCTATTTTCCAGTCACCTGATATACTCTCATAAAAGCCAATTAGGCCCTATAATTTATATATTATGCCTGCTATACCCATTGTCTCCTTTTTCTTACAGGTTAAATGGTTTTACTGTGCCTTGTATATATGTAAATTGTTGTATATTATCACTTTATGTCATTGTACTACTGTTTATGTTATTCTTGTCTATGTAAAAAATACTTGTACTCTTATTTGTATGACCACTCAGGTCCATCTTGTAAATGAGCTACGCTCAATGATGTTCGCCTGACTAAATAAAGATTTTGATTGATTGATTGATTGATATCTAGTCCTATTCCACTTCATTCCCCTATCAAAAATATGACTTCACTGAGTGTAACATCACAATTGACGCATAAGAGCCAGCCACCTGTTGCCAAATGAGTTACTTGTGAAATTACAATAAGTGAGGTCACAATGCTGATGAGATATTAAGGGGACTAGAACTACTGCAGATATATCAGCCTCCAGATAAAGTACTGTTCTTTATACCACACCTATCACACCAGGTGAAAAAGCATTCTAATAAGCAAAGAGAAAAAAAAAAACACTTTAGAAATGAAAACTAGAAGCTGCTTTTAAAACTGAATAGCATTATCTCCTTGCTATTTTGGTGTTACTAGGTCTGTAATACAATCAACCTCATGCAATATGTCATTAAATGATTGCTGAAAATGTTTGGAAGGCTGCCAGGAGGAAGGATCCTGTCTAGCCTCGAAAATGCTATGAAGACGAGTTTGTAATAAAAGCGCCAACATCCTTTTCCTAAATGCAGTGTTTATAGAAGCTGAGGGATTGATGGAACTGACAATTTCAGTTCTCAGCTTATCTACTTGCCAAGTATGGTGTATTGAACATTTTAGGGTTCCATATACTTCTCCTCCCATGCATACAAACCTCTAACTTGCAGCATATACCCTTCACTGGGGGTGAAAATATAATTACATTTTCAATGCTTAATTCAGGAAACAGTGTGGTCTTAGGGTCAGAACATGTTTGGGAATGAGGAGACCCAGATTCAAATCTGACCCGGGCCATTTACTCAGTGTGTGACCCTCAGTAATTCATGTGACTTTCTAGCGCTTCATTCCTTCCAGCTGTAAAATTGGGCTGAACAATGTTTTAAAGCAGCTGCACAGTGAAAAATGAAATTTTTTTCAAAAAACCTAGTCTCTAACTTCAAGTAATGACAAGCAATTGTCAATGCTGAATGTTGATTGCATTGGTCCGTTGAGCTCGTTCACTGCACCTTGTCACTCGCTCGTTCTGTTTCTCCCGGTGCTGCAGGCTGCTGTTTTGTACTGGGCTCCTGCCTGCATTGGCACCCTTTTCTGTCCACAAAGAAATCCGAAGCTGTCCCGACAGAGCTCCGTTGAGGTGTCTCACTCTCCCTCTCTCACTCGCTCATTCTGTTTCTCCTGGCACTGCAGGCTGCCCTTTTGTACTGGGCTCCTGCCTCTGTTGGTGGCTTTTTCTGCCCACAAAGAAATCTGCAGTAGTCCCGACACAGGTCCATTGAGCCTGCTCACTCCCCCTCTGTCACTCACTCATTCCGTTTCTGCCGGCGCTGCAGGCTGGCCTTTTGTACTGGGCTCCTGCCTGCGTTGAGGCCTTTTTCTGTCCACAAAGAAATCCGCAGCAGTCACGATAGAGCTCCGTTGAGCTCGCTCAATCCTCGTCTCTCACTCGCTCATTCTGTTTCTCCCATCGCTGCAGGCTGCCCTTTTGTACTGGGCCCCTGGGTGCATTGCTGTCCTTTTTTACGCACAAAGAAATCTGCAGCAGTCCCAACTGAGCTCTGTTGAGCTCACTCACTCCCTCTCCCTCACTCGCTCATTCTGTGTCTCCGCTGCGCAGGCTGCCTTTGTGATAGGCTCCTGCCTGCATTGGCTTTTCTGCCTACAAAGAAATCTGCAACAGTCCCGACACAGCTCCGCTGGGCTCGCTTACTCCTCCTCTCACTCACTTGTTCCATTTCTGCTGGCGCTGCTGGCTGGCCTTTGTACTGGGCTCTTGCCTGCATTGCTGCCTTTTTCTGCCCACAAAGAAATCTGCAGCAGTCACGATAGAGCTCCGTTGTGGTCGCTCACTCCCCCTGTCTCACTCGCTCATTCTGTTTCTTCTGGCACTGCAGGCTGCCCTTTTATACTGGGCTCCTGCCTCTGTAGGCACCTTTTTCTGCCCACAAAGAAATCTGCAGCAGTCCTGATAGAGCTCCGTTGAGCTCGCTCACTCCTCCTCTCTCATTCCATTTCTGCTGGTGCTGCAGGCTGCCCTTTTGTACTGGACTCCTGCCTGCATTGCTGCCTTCTTCTGCCCACAAAGAAATCTGCAGCAGTCACGATGGAGCTCCGTTGAGCTCACTCACTCCCCCCCTCACTCGCTCGTTCTGTGTCTCCCACTGCTGCAGGCTGCCCTTTTGTACTGGATTCCTGCCTGCATTGGTGGCTTTTTCTGCCCACAAAGACATCTGCAGCAGTTCCGACACAGGTCCGTTGAGCTTGCTCACTCCCCGTCTCTCACTCGCTCATTCTATTTCTGCCAGCGCTGCAGGCTGGCCTTTTGTACTGGGCTCCTGCCTGTGTTGCCACCTTTTTCTGCCCACAATGAAATCCACAGCAGTCACAATAGAGCTCTGTTGAGCTCACTCACTCACCCCTGTCTCACTCGCTCATTCTGTTTCTCCTGGTACTGCAGGCTGCCCTTTTGTACTGGGCTGCTGCCTCTGTTGGTGTCTTTTTCTGCCCACAAAGAAATCTGCAGCAGTCCCGACAGAGCTCTGTTGAGTTCGCTCACTCTCTCTCTCTCACTCGCTCGTTCTGTTTCTGCCAGCGCTGCAGGCTGCCCTTTTGTACTGGGCTCCTGCCTACATTGCAGCCTTATTCTGCCCACAAAGAAATCTGCAGCAGTCATGATAGAGCTCTGTTGAGCTCGCTCACTCCCCCTCTCTCACTCGCTCATTCTGATTCTCCCACTGCTGCAGGCTGCCGTTTTGTACTGGGCCCCTGCATGCATTGCTGCCTTTTTCTGCCCACAAAGAAATCCGCAGCAGTCCCAACACAGCTCCATTGAGCTTGCTCACTCCCCCTCTCTCACTCGCTGATTCTGTTTCTGCTGGCGCTGCAGGCTGGGCTTTTGTACTGGGCTCCTGCCTGCGTTGCCGCCTTTTTCTGCCCACAAAGAAATCCACAGCAATCATGATAGAGCTCCGTTGAGGTTGATCACTCCCCCTGTCTCACTCTCTCATTCTGTTTCTCCTGGCGCTGCAGGCTGCCCTTTTGTACTGGGCTCCTGCCTCTGTTGGCACTTTTTTCTGCCCACAAAGAAATTATCATCAGTCCCGACAGAGCTCCGCTGAGCTCGGTCACTCCCCCTCTCTCACTCACTCATTCCGTTTCTGTCACCGCTCATGGCTGCCCTTTTGTACTGGGCTTCTGCCTGTGTTGCCACCTTCTTCTGCCCACAAAGAAATCTGCAGTAGTCATGATAGAGCTCCGTTGAGCTCGCTCACTCCCCTTCTCTCACTCGGTCATTCTGTTTCTCCCACTGCTGTAGGCTGCCCTTTTGTACTTGGACACTGCTTGCATTGCTGCCTTGTTCTGCCCTCAAAGAATTCTGCAGCAGTCCCAACACAGCTCCATTGAGCTTGCTCACTCCCCCTCTCTCACTCGCTGATTCCGTTTCTGCTGGCACTGCAGGCTGGGCTTTTGCACTGGGTTCCTGCCTGTGTTGCCGCCTTTTCCTGCCCACAAAAGAAATCCACAGCAATCATGATAGAGTTCCATTGAGCTCTCTCACTCTCCCTCTCTCACTCGCTCATTGTGTTTCTCCCGGCGCTGCAGGCTGCCCTTTTGTACTGGGCTCCTGCCTGCGTTGGCACCTTTTTCTGCCCACAAAGAAATCTGCAGCTGTCCCTACAGTGCTCCGTTGACCTCACTCCTTCCCCCTCTCTCACTCACACATTCCATTTCTGCCAGAACTGCAGGCTTCCCTTTTATATGGTGCTCCTGCCTGCATTGCCGTCCTTTTCTGCCCACAAAGAAATCCACAGCTGTCACGATAGAGCTCCATTGAGCTCACTCACTCCCCCTCTCTCAGTCGCTCGTTCTGTTTCTCCCGCTGCTGCAGACTGCCCTATTGTACTGGGCTCCTGCCTGCGTTAGTGGCTTTTTCTGCCCACAAAGAAATCTACAGCAGTCCTGACACAGCTTCCTTGAGCTCACTCACTCTCTCTCTCTCACTCGCTGATTCCGTTTCTGCCGGCACTGCAGACTGGCCTTTTGCACTGGGCTCCTGCCTGCATTGCCGCCTTTTTCTGCCCACAAAGAAATCCACAGCAGTCATGATAGAGCTCCATTGAGGTTGCTCACTCCCCCTGTCTCACTGTCTCATTCTGTTTCTCCTGGCGCTGCAGGCTGCCCTTTTGTACTGGGCTCCTGCCTCTGTTGGCACTTTTTTCTGCCTACAAAGAAATCATCAGCAGTCCCGACAGAGCTCCGCTGAGCTCATTCACTCCCCCTCTCTCACTCACTCATTCCGTTTCTGTCACCGCTCATGGCTGCCCTTTTGTGCTGGGCTCCTGCCTGTGTTGCCACCTTCTTCTGCCCACAAAGAAATCTGCAGTAGTCATGATAGAGCTCCGTTGAGCTCGCTCACTCCCCTTCTCTCATTCGGTCATTCTGTTTCTCCCGCTGCTGTAGGCTGCCCTTTTGTACTGGGACACTGCTTGCATTGCTGCCTTTTTCTGCTGTCAAAGAAATCTGCAGCAGTCCCAACACAGCTCCATTGAGCTTGCTCACTCCCCCTCTCTCACTCGCTGATTCCGTTACTGCCGGCGCTGCAGGCTGGACTGTTGTACTGGGTTCCTGCCTGTGTTGCCACCTTTTCCTGCCCACAAAATAAATCCACAGCAGTCATGATAGAGTTCCATTGAGCTCTCTCACTCTCCCTCTCTCACTCGCTCATTGTGTTTCTTCCGGCACTGCAGGCTGCCCTTTTGTACTGGGCTCCTGCCTGTGTTGGCACCTTTTTCTGCCCACAAAGTAATCTGCAGCTGTCCCGACAGAGCTCCGTTGAGGTCGCTCACTCCCCCTGTCTCATGCGCTCATTCTGTTTCTCCTGGCACTGCAGGCTGCCCTTTTGTACCGGGCTCCTGCCTCTGTTGGTACCTTTTTCTTCCCACAAAGAAATCTGCAGCAGTCCCTACAGAGCTCCGTTGACCTCACTCCCTCCCCCTCTCTCACTCACACATTCCACTTCTGCCAGCGCTGCAGGCTTCCCTTTTATATGGTGCTCCTGCCTGCATTGCTGTCCTTTTCTGCCCACAAAGAAATCCACAGCTGTCACGATAGAGCTCCATTGAGCTCACTCACTCCCCCTCTCTCAGTCTCGCGTTCTGTTTCTCCCGCCGCTGCAGGCTGCCCTTTTGTACTGGGCCCCTGCATGCATTGCTGCCTTTTTCTGCCCACAAAGAAATCTGCAGCAGTTCCAACAGAGCTCTATTGAGCTCACTCACTCCCCCTCCCTCACTCGCTCGTTCTGTGTCTCCCGGCGCTGCAGGCTGCCCTTTTGTACTGGGCTGCTGCCTGCTTTGGCGCCATTTCCTGCCCACAAAGAAATCCACAGCAGTCCCGACAGAGCTCAGTTGAGCTTGGTCACTCCCCCCTACTCACTCATTCCTAATCTGTCCCAAACACTGATTTCCGACAGTGACTGCAGTATTCTGCACTGGAAGGCGAAAACACATTTCAGCCAGGATGTGAAAAATGACAGCTGTACTGTTCATAAGGAGGTGTGGAAAAATGCCAGTGTTGAAAATGTGGCGTGAAAATATTACTAATTTGTGAAGTTACACGGGTGCGTGGAAACTGCACAACACACACTCGTAACACAGTCATTTTATTGAGTTTCATCACAAAACTTTCAACATAGGCATTTTAGGACCTCTGCTCATGAACAGTGTCAGTGTGATTTTCTTAATGTGTCCCAAACACTGATTTCCCACAGCAACCGCGCTATTGTACGCTGGAAGAGCGAAAACACATTTCGGCCAGGATGTGAAAAATGACAGCTGCACTGTTCATAAGGAGGTGTGGAAAAATGGCAATGTTGAAAATCTAGAGTGAAAATATTGCAAAGTTGCGAAGTTACAAGCGTGCGTGGAAACTGCACAACGACGCTCGTAACACACTCATTTTATGGGTTTTTGTCACCAAATGTTCAACATAGGCGTTTTAGGACCTCTGTTAATGAACAGTGTTACTGTCATATTCATAATGTGTCCCAAACATGGATTTCCCGCAGCGACCGTGCCATTCTGCGTTGGAACTGCAAAAACACATTTCAGCCAGGATGTGAAAAATGACAGCTGTACTGTTCATAAGGAGGTGCCGAACAATGGCAGTGTTGAAAATCTGGAGTGATAATATTATAAATTAGTGAACTTACGAACATGCGTGCAAACTGCACAACGGACGCTTGTAAAACAGGCTGCACCTAAATGTGGAGGGGAAAGCAGTGCTCAAATGCAAACTGGATGATTATGTTGACAGACACTGCCATTTAAACTAAACAAGGGGAGGGCAGGAAAGCCTGACTGATGAGGCAAGAGGTGGGGGGCAAAAGCCCTACCCACACAGCCAAAGAGTAAGGGGGCAAAACATATAGGACAGGAGGAAAGAGGGGCTTGGAGGGTCATGTGTGCAAACGTCAGAAGTCTGGGAAGAAAGATCCCAGATCTAACAGCAAAAATGGCAGAGAAGGGCCTTGACATAGTGTGGGTAACAGAAACATGGTACCACCAGGAACAGGGATGGGAAATGGAGATACCAGGGTGCAAATTGTTCAGAAGGGACAGGGAGGAAAAGGGAGGGGTTGCACTCTACATAAAGGAGAGTATCAGGGCATCAGAATTGCAGGGTAGGTGGGGAGAGGCAGAAGGACTCTGGGTCTCGTTGTCAGTGGGGAAGGGGGCGTCAGTGCGTATGGGGGTGGGTGGCATACAGACCCTCGGCACAGCAAGAATCTGTGGATAGAAGCATGGCTGATGAGTTCATGAGAATGGCTGCAAGGGGGGAGGTGGTGCTGATGGGGGTCCTGAACCTACCGGACGTAGACTGGAGCACCCTTTCGGTTGCTTCAACCAGCAGCAAGGAAATATTGGACTCCCTGCAACTGGCCCTCCTAAATCAACTGGTCAGGGAGTCAACCAGGGCAGGAGCTACTCTTTTTTTTAAACCTCTTTATTGAAATTTTATTGCAAAATACATACACACACAGCCCGAAGTAGACACCAGGCCCACACCCCAAAACTGGGTGCGGAAACTATATACATCCCCATAACTTTATACAATCACAGTTACCCAATCCAATCGCCATACCCATAGCTCCCCAACACACTGTGGTGGACTAAAAATGCATGCACTACACCAGACCCAATTCAGGCCCGGTTAGACCCTTCTACTTAACAACCTGAATTATAGATATAGTGAAAAAAGAAATCCCAGGAAAACTAACCCAGCCCACCCATAGGTAACTGTGTCCCTGGGAAAGAGAGAGAACCCCATATGCCCGACCACAGCAGAAACCTTACAGTTAGACAAACCCCCATACAAAGGAATAATAGCTAAACCTGTATAAGGCCTATCAAACAATCATCAACCAGGTCCCATCAACGAAAAGCCCCATAAACCCTAACACATTAAAGACACTTCCCACTACTCCTCTTCAGACAGAACAGACTCAACCCTCGGACCTTTAAGCTTGGGTTGCTATAGACCACCTCTAAAGTCCTCCAGATCCGGTTGTAGATCTTCTCCTTCCCCTCCATCAACATGAATAATTTAATTCTCTCTAAGACCTGTATAAGGTCCCTCGCCCACTGATCATAATCATAAACTGAATCCTCCTTCCAATGTCGCAAAACAAATGCTTTAACAACAGCTGACATTAGGGAAATATGACGCTTAGCTGCACTCCCCCCAATCCTTTCCAGATCCCCTAAAATACATATCTCGGACTGATATATTCCGAATAGTCTAACACCGGGTCCATTTTATCAACAATCTGACCCCAAAGTGGTTGAATGCGAGAACAGTTCCAAAATATATGCAAGAGGTCCCCTGGGAGCAAGCCACAACGAAAACATAGGTCTGTCTGTCTGAGTTTTCTGGAGCATAGTTTAACAGGGGTATAGTAAATATTTGAACAAATGAAAAATTGCATCATATTATACTTCGGTATAGGCAAGACTTTCATATGTTTCCAAACTTCAGACCAGTTAGGCCTCAGGGGGAATAAAGCTTTCTCCCAATATACAATATGAGACTCAACATCTGAACCCATGTAGTCTATTAATACCTTATAGACTTTGGAGAGAGGGTGCTGTGAAAGATCCATTCCCTTTAAGTTAACCCAAGAAAACACGGACTCTTCCCCCCTATCCTTGTAGTCCCGTACAAACTTCTGAAGTAAATTGGTAATCTGGAACTTCTTAAAGAAATCCCACCCCCTTGCTCGAGTTGGCAAGAGAGCTTTGCCCTCAACTACCAGTTCTGCGATGGTGAGATCCTGCAGCATTAGTTCCCACTGACCCCTCAAGATATTGTTACCCAGGTGAAAATTAGGATTCCCCACCAGGGGCTGTTCCTCTGCCCTTTTCTGAGCTTTCTTCTGGGCTGGAGTCAGCCACTCCCACCAAGCTCTAACAGATTTATGTATCGGAGAGTGCCTACCTATGCCCGGCAGAGTCTCCGGGTCCACATATATTAATGCCCCTGGCCGGAGCTTAGCCCTTTCCAGGAGCAATTGCTCAATCCGTAGCCAGCTAGATGTATATTCCCCTTCTCGAGGACAGCCGTCCCATCGGCCCATATATCCTAATTGTCCTGCCACATAATAAGTGAACAAGTCAGGGAGCTTCACCCAGGGCAGGAGCTACTCTTGATCTAGTCCTGACAAATGGGGACAGGGTAGGAGAGGTATCGGTGGGGGAACATCTTGGTACGAGTGACCACAACATGGTCAGGTTTAGAATGAGGAACACTGCAGAGGTTCACCGGTTAAAGGTGCTGGATTTCAAGAGGGCAAACTTTGGGAAAATGAGGGAAATAGTAGCGAGGGCTTTGCAAGGGGTGGATGATTTAACGGAGGTGGAGGCAATGTGGGGGAGAATAAAAGAAGCTATTGTAGGGGCCACTGACATTTGTGCCAAGAGAGCAAGTTAAAATAAGAGGAGGAGGAAACCTCTGTGGTATACTAGGGAATTAGCAAAAAAGGTAAGGACAAAAAGGAAAGCCTTTAGGAGGTTCAAGAAAACTCAGGTGGAAGCTGACTGGGCAAAATACCAGGTGAGCCAGAGAGAAGCCGGGTTAGAGGTAAGGAGGGCAAAGGCACAGACAGAGGAGCGAATAGCTAGAGGGGTCTAAAAGGGGGATAAGACTATCTTTTGGTATGTAAATGAAAAGAGAAAGACTAGGCAGGGGATTCTCCAGTTAAAAACAAATGAGGGGGAGATGCTACATGGGGACAGAGAGAAAGCGGACCTACTAAACACCTATTTTTGCTCAGTGTTCGAGAGGGAGGAAGAAGATGAAGGCAGCAGAGCAGGAAATGAAATGGCAGCGGAGGGGAGAGTGGAGATGAGGCCATTTCTCATGGAGGAAATTTTGGAAGAACTACGCTGCATGAATGGGGCCAGATGGGGTGCACCCAAGGGTGTTAAGGGAGCTAAAGGAGATATTGGCAGTACCTTTGATTGCACTCTTCAATCAGTCCCTAGAGACTGGGGTGGTGCCGGAGGACTGGAGGCAGGCAAATGTGGTCCCGCTGCATAAGGGGGGAGGGAGGGAGGATGTGGGAAGTTACAGGCCCGTGAGCTTGACATCGGTGGTAGGCAAGCTCATGGAGAAACAAATAAAAGGCAGGATCACCAGCTACCTGGAGGAAAGTGGCCTGATGAATCCAAGGCAATATGGTTTTACTAGGGGCAGATCCTGTCAAACAAATTTGATACAGTTTTTTGACAGGGTCACCAAGGAACTGGATCAGGGAAGGGTGGTAGATGTGGATTATTTGGATTTCAGAAAGGCGTTTGACTCCGTGATCTGCAGGAGGCTGCTGTGTAAAATGGCAGGACTGGGGCTGGGGCAGAAGGTAGTTAAATGGGTGGGAAACTGACTGGGGAAAAGGAGACAGAGGGTCATAATAAATGGGATGGCATCCGGGGAGGGCAAGGTCACAAGCAGGGTCCCTCAGGGATCAGTGCTGGGGCCCCTACTATTTAATATATTTGTAGGGAACATTGTGGAGGGCCTTGAGGGAGGTGTGAGTATGTTTGCAGATGATATCAAAATCTACAATAGGGTGGACACGGAGGAAGGTGTGGAACAAATGCAGAGAGATTTGGGGAGACTTGAGGCATGGTCAAAGAGGTGGCAGCTTGCATTCATTACAGAAAAATGTAAACTCATGCATCTTGGCTATAGAAATCGGAGGGCAGGGTACTGTATGGTAGGCAGAGATCTGGAGGAGATGGAACAAGAAAGGGACCTAGGCATCATTATATTCGGGGACCTGAAGGTGGAAAGGCAGTGGCCAGGGGGAGTGGAATGTTGGGATGCATCGGAAGGGGGATCACCAGTAGGAATAGGGAGGTCATAGTACCCTTGTACACCCATCTAGTTAGATCACACTTGGAGTATGGAGTCCAGTTCTGGAGGCCATACCTCAGGAAGGATGTGGGTAGGCTAGAGAGTGTTCAGAGGAAAGTGACAAAAATGGTAAAAGGGTTAAGCCTCCTATCTTATGAAGAAAGGTTGAGTGATTTGAACATGTATTCCCTGGAACAGAGGAGGGAGAGGGGGGACATGATCAAGACCTTCAAATACCTTAAGGGTATAAACAGGGTGCCAGCGGGGGAGCATCTTCAAGATGAAGGGAAATCAGAGGACAAGGGGGCATGGCCTGCAGGTGGGGGGGGGCAGTTCAGGGGTAAGATTAGGAAATACTATTTCACAGAAAGAGTAGTGGAAAAGTGGAACAAACTCCTAGAGGCAGTTGTTGGAGAGGAAACAGTGGAGGGATTCAAAAGGGCATGGGACAACCATATGGGAGTGTTAAGGGGGGGGCACAGGTCCAAGCAGATAGCTGGACAAATGGGCATTCTTGGTGGGCCTTGTTTCAGTCCTTTTCAGCCATCACACTTCTATGAATCTATGAAAACAGTCATTTTTTTGGATTTTTTCCACCAAATTTGTAACATAGACTTTTTGAGAGCCCACCTCATGAACACTGGCACTGCTGTTTCATTATTCGGTCACGAAAGGTGATTCTGTGCAGTGCCAGAATTCATGAGGAGGGGTCCCAAAAACCCCATGTTGAAAATTTGGTGCCAAAATTCCATAAAATGCCTGAGATATGCATCAAAGTTGAAAAAACCCTATTTATGCCATTATACAGCTTACCGGCATTTCCTCAATTCGCGGTCGGCTTTGAAGAGTGCAGGCGTGTTCCGGTCCACGAGATCATTGCGCTGGACTCCGGAGGTAAGTTTGTGGTGAGGAGGTGTGGGGCGGCAGGGTGCGCGGTGGGTGGAGTGCGGGTTGTGGGAGGGGGCAGGGAGACCGCGAGGACCCGTTTCTTTTGACCGGGTAAAAAAGCAACGCACAGGACCGTTTTTTAAACAGGGCATGTGGCATGCGCGGTGGGCTCCCAGCATGCCAATGGACTCTTTTTTTTGGGGGCAGCTGTGGCCGATGGGATTGGGCACCCATTGGCGCCACAACAAAGGGGGTTACATTATGCCAGCGGGGATTGGGCACCCCCGTCGGCACACAACAAAAGTGGGGGGGGGGTGTTACATAATGCCGACGGGGAGTGGGATCCCCTGTCAGCAACATCACTCGGGCACTGAAGCCAACAGGGATTGGGGCCCCCATTGGCAGGGGAGGTGCTTAATATTGTTTATGAACACGGTGGCAAGCCACCGCCATTTTCACAAACAATATCACTGTTACAAGGTTCGGCCCAGTAATGACGGGTAACTCCCTCATTGCAGCGGAATGGCTTACGCTGCAATGACGAGGCGGCCCCTGATTGCAGCAGCTGAAACCTTGCAATATTGTGGCATGCTGGCTGAACTAGTCTCAGCAGCAGCGTGCCATGGCATTAGGGAGAGTGGGCCAAGCCTGTAAAGGCTGTGGGGGCACTGGCCACAACAGTGCCGTGCCTCCACAGCCTGCTTCTGGAGAAAGCTACTGCAATATGTTTCTTGCGCATGCACGCAATCAACATAAAAATACTAGCATGCATTTTTCTAAGTGATTCCTATTCTTTTTGCTGTGTGTTTTTTATTTTTGATCCTAACCCTTGTCGGTTTTACATTGATACTTCTAAGCCAAATGAAGTAGGCAACTTTTTTCTTTAGAAAAAAGGTGATTTAAACATTTATCAAATACATAAATTCTGGAATAACTGGACCAGCAAATGAAACTGGAAGATATATGAAATGTGTTACAGTAAAAAAAAGTTAAGGTCAAATTCTTTAGCCCAACTTCACTGCACTGCTGCTTTAATGTGGCACATACCATGATTTGGCTTATTTCCTCATGTTTTACCTACGTTCAGCTTGCTGTTGCCTTCTTTGCTCTGTTAGCAAAATAATGAAAGGCTGTTAATCACCTATGATATTACCAGCCAAGGGATTTAGTATGAGCCTCTTATATGGGGTTAAGGATTTTTTTTAGCAATCTGGTGCTGCGAAGAGATTTTCTTTCTCTTCTGTCAAATTAATCATGCTATTGAAGCTACTCCATATTTGTGTGAAGACGAAATCAGATAGGTTAATGCATATTTATATTGTTTTGCAATCTGTTTTGATTATAGTGGACATTGGATTTATTCAATGTACTGATTGCATGTTAATTTCTAAATATTTTAATTACATTTAATGTTTGAAGACGTGGACTGGAATATTTGAAATATTGTTGCACTCACAAACCAGGTTAGCAATTTGCTAACATTTCTTTGCAGCCCTGAAGCAGGGAAGGACCATAAAATGCCATGTTGGATGGCATGGTTAGTAAGTTGTTAACCTGTTTGCAACCAGCCCTAAAACATGCCGGTGCAGCTATGCAAAGCAGCTGGTATCTCCTTGCACATAGGCACACCAGTATACTGGTATGACTGGAGAAGCTGTAAGTACCTGTCAGTCTTCCCAAAACCAGATCTTAACAACTGCACCACCAAACCACTGCCCCATCGTAAACACTCCGTTGATAAATAAAACCATTTTCCTTGGTGTTTAGTAGTGCTCCCCTGCTCATAAAACACCACGCTAATCAATAACACATCTTCTCCTGATGTCCAGTGATGCCCACCCCTGAACACCCCACCAATCAATAACACATTTTTTCCAGGTGTCCAGTTGTGCCCCCCCACTCTCTGAGCACCATACTGTTGATTAAAGTAATTTTCCATAGTGTCCAATGGTCCCCCCATCCCCGGATTCGAATCCCTTTGCCTGACCCACCAGGTTGCCTCTCCCACCTATTCACACATATTTATCGTGCTGGACAGTTGTGCCATGGATCAGCATTCAGAAAAGGCAGGAGCACAGCGGAACTCTCCCACCTACCCTGCCTTCTGCATGCACTGTCCCTCGGTGACTGGCATGACCCTCCATTCACTACCATGGCCAGCTGCCAATTAATGGTTCACAACTGCACTTCTATTGTAGTAGCAGCTGATTACAGTAGGTGTGCAACTGTGAACTCTCACTTGGCAGCCGGCCATGAAGGTGAATAGTGGGCCTGTGCTGGTTGTCGAGGGGTGGGCCACATGCCAAGAACAGGGTGGGCAGAGGGTCCAGCTGATGGGGATGCCTGGGAAAGGACTGTTAGGTCAGTCATGGGAAAAGGTTTTATTGATTAGCAGAGTATTCAGTGGGCACCACTGGACACAGGGAAAAATGTTTTATTAACTGGTGGGGTGCCTGAGGAGGTGGGAGCACCACTGGACACCAGAAAAAAAGGTTTTATTCATTGGCAGGGCGCTCAGAGGCGGTAGCATCACCAGACACCAGGGAAAATGTACCGAGTATAGGCATGGGTGTTGGGGTAATGAACGGCACTACAACAACAAGATAGGCAGTCCAGACAGGTGCTGGGGGTGTTGTAAATGCTGCTCCTGGCCAGTAATGAGGCCCTATTAAGATGCAAATGACCCCATAGTGCCTTGCTAGTGCTACGGGGTCATTTGCATCTTGGGGTATGAATATGGCAGATTGCTCCAGAAGAGCAATCGCCATTAGTGATCTCTAACAGCCTCAATGCGATGTAATCCCCACAGCATCCTACTGGCCACATACCTCCTGTGGCCTGTAGGGGTTGGCGTTCATGATCACAACTGGGCTAGTGCCTGGCTTGTATATTGGAACATGCCTTTAGAGCTCAAAGTTCCCAAGCATGTTCCAATGTACCGCTGGTTTGCTCCAGGCACTAATTTGCTTCTGGAACAAAGATTTAGCAGGCTCAGATCAGGAGGCCCTATAAATATCCTGGCCGTAGGGTACAGTATGACCAACTGCCATGGTATTTGGCCAGTGCAAATAAAGACTGATACTGATGTGAGTTCTGTAGGAACTCACTGTGAAGGACCTGTTGCATGTCAGCTGGAGTGAACAGCAGTCTGCAGTCAAAGAATACCATCAACGTGAGCAGAGAAGTCGAGCCTGCTATCAAGCCACACATTGAGGTTCCTAAGAGAATGAACCACTTCAAGGGGAGAACCATTCAGGGTAGAGAAGGAGGGCAGGGTGGTGAGCCTGGATAGTTTCTGGTTGGAGCCAAAGGTCATGGACACAATTTTCTTTGTGTTGGTTCAAAGTTGGTTGGCCTGAAACTGGTGCAGGATGTTGTAGAAATCTTGCTGGAACATGACATCAAGAGGATCAGTTGATAGGCCTGAGGTGTAGAGAACAGTGTCGTCTGCATACATGTGAATATAAGAATTGACACAGGCAGAGGGGAGGTCATTGAAAAAAATGGAGACGAGTATGGGACCCAGGATGGAGCCTTGAGGGATCCCAGTCTGGATGGAGAGTGGATGGGACAGGATGCTACCTACCTACCTACATTGACTGCTAATGGCCCGAGAGGTAGGAGGGAAACCACCCAACTGCAGAGTCTGATAGGTCAGCAGAACTCAGCGTGTCTAGAAGAAGTGAGCCAATGAATCAAACTCTTTGGCTAGATCAATGAAAATGAATGCCGTAATGTGCCCCTGATCCATTCCAGAGAGGATGGAGTCAGTGACACATATGAGGGAGAAGACAATGGAATGTTGTTTCTGAAAACCAGACTGGAATGGCGAGAAGAAGTTGGAGGGGTGGGGGAAATCAGACAGCCGAGAGCTGACCAACTTCTCTTGCAACTTCTCAAGAGCAGGGAAGAGGGAGATGGGATGGTAGTTTCCAGGGTAAGAGGAATCACCGCCTTTGTGAAGGGGGAGAACTTTGGCCAGCTTCCAAGCTCATGGACAGCAATTAGGGGAAGGAGTAGTTAAGGAAATGAGTGGGGGGGGGGGAGGCAATGGCTGGAGCTGAGAAATGGAGGAGTTTGGGGTCCAGATCATCAGGACTAATTTTGGATGGACTGAGTGAAAGGAGAGCAAGCAGGGTTTCCTACACAGATATAGGTGGGAAATGAAACCCCATAGAAGGGGAAGACAGAGCGGAGTGTAGAGACAAGGGGTGAAAGACGAATTAGGAGAGGGTGAGGAGGGAAGAGCACAAGTGGTAAATAACTCAGTGAGGTAAGCAGCAACATAGGACGGGTCAGAGACTAGTGTACCATTTACTGTAAAGACAGGAGGAGCAGATTGGGTTGGTGGATCAAACAGATAGTGAGTCATCTTCAAAAACCTGGCAGGGTAGTTGAGATTGTTCTGGGGACTGGCCTCGAAGTACGGGGATTTAGCTGTTCAAATGGCATTTGTGCACAGATTCCTTAGCACTCTGTAGAAGTGAAGGTAGAACAGAGAGTGGGAGAAACTGAACTTAATCCAGGCTTGATCTCGGGTCTGGCACAAATCAGTGTGGTCAGGGGTAATCCAAGGATAGTGAGAAGACTTAACCCTGGCCTTCCGGACAGGGACATGTTTGTCCCAGACAGAGGTTAAGATTGAATGGAAGAGGGAAAGGATAATTTCTATATCAGGAGCAGTAAACATGGGTAACCAGTCTTATTTATTTTTTTATTTTATTGAATTCTTGGATTACAACCTTTGAGCTACAAGCTCATTTACAAAGGTTCTACGCCGGGAATAATGTGAACGTACAAGAGGAACACACAGAGTTGCTGGTACATCAAACAAGTGACAACAGTAATGAATAACAAACTACATGGTATTGGTTCGTGACTCAGCATACAGGCTAAGCTGGTGCATCAATAATATCTAGAAAAAGAGAAGGAGCAGGAGGAGGCACAGCAGTTTTTGGTAGTGGTGGGGATGTAGAGGTGGTAGCTTGCCGTAACCTCCCAGTTCGGGGTCACCTTGTCAGAAGGGTTGGGGGAGTGGTAGGATTGAGGGTTTGAAATTGGGGGCTGAGGGACCCTGGGGAAATAGAGAGGGGTGGGACTGGGGTGGGAGGGAGGGGTAGGGTAGAGTGGGTAGGAGGGGGGAAAGTAGCAGGTTGGGCAGTGCATAAGTGCGAGGTAGGTGGGGTAGCCAGTAGATGTGTTCCTGGAAGAGTTGATTAGGTGTAGCAGGTGCATATCACTTGGCTGGACAGATGGGATCTAAGTGCGGATTTGAACAAGCCAATTTTGCTGATAGTGGCTAGATTAGGTGGGAGCAAGGTGAGCCATAGTGGGGCACAGTATTCAAAGGATCGCTGACCTTGGGAGGTGCGCCGGTAAGGGATCTTGATGGAGATATTATTGGATGCCCTTGTGGTCCTTGTAGGTGCAGCCTGGTGTATGTAGGAGATTGGTCCTAGAGGCAGTAGGCCCAGTGTTGCTTTTTTGGCAAGAAAACAGGTTTGATAGCGGGCCCTGTCATTCAGATTTAGCCACCCCGTTTGCTGGTAGAGGTGACAGGTATGGGTTAGACGCATGGCTCCTAGTGCAAGTCTGCAGGCTTTATTAAGCGTAGTGGTGAGCCACCTGAGGGTGCTGTCAGGGGCTGCACTGTAGATGGCAAGGCTATAATCAATAGTTGAGAAGACTGAGCTGGTGATGGCAAGTTGGAGGGCTTTATCAGTGAGGCAGCTTCAGTGTTTATATAGCAGGCCGAGCTTCCTGTTAGCTGTTGTGGTGACATGATTAACATGTGAGGCGAATGAGAGGGATCTGTCTAGGGTGAGCCCCAGGTACTT
Source organism: Neoceratodus forsteri (assembly GCA_016271365.2). Lineage (NCBI taxonomy): Eukaryota > Metazoa > Chordata > Ceratodontiformes > Ceratodontidae > Neoceratodus > Neoceratodus forsteri. The sequence goes on along the minus strand of JADMNL010000024.1, from coordinate 34,996,537 downwards.
GAACTTGGGGACCATTTCAATGGCATCATTTTGTTTATTCTGATTATTCAAGGTTTAAGTCCTGTTGTGGCTATGAGCTGGGGCAAAGAGACTTTGTCTTTTTATGGTTGACTAGTAGTTTAGCTTTACTAAACCAGTCTTCCACATTGTTAAAGTCCTCTTGAAGTCACTGCTCCAGGGTGGTAGGGTCAGAGTGACTGGGGTAGATTACTGAATCATCAGCGTAGAGAAGGATTTTTTGTTGACAGGCTAGTGGTAGGTTGTTTAGAAAGAGGCTAAATAGAAGAGGGCCCAAGATGGATCCTTGGGGGACACCTGTGGATACTTGCTGGGGGTCTGAGAATACATTACTTATTTTCACCTGCTGTACACATCCTAAGAGGTAGCTCCGGAACCAGCACAGTGAGTCGGAGGATAGCCCAGTTGCCTCTAATTGGGCCAGGAGGAGGTCATGGTTGACTGTGTCAAAGGCCTTGGTGAGGTCAACAAAAGTTGCCCCCACCAAGTGCCCATGGTCGAAGGCATTGTGAATGTAACCTGTGAACTCAAAAAGCGCTGTTGTAGTACTGTGGAGTTTACGGAAGCCATGTTGCTGCTGGCATTGTAGTTGGTATTTGTTGAGGTGTTCAACCAGCTGATCATAGACTATCCGCTCAAGAGCTTTTGAGATCGGGGGGAGAATAGAGATTGGGCAGTAGTTGGCATGGTCAATCTTACTGCCTGCTTTGTGGACAAGGGTTATGACTGCGGCTTTCCAGAGTTTCGGGAAAGTACCTGTGGTGAGGAACAAGTTTACGATACTGGTCAGTGGTGTTAGCAGTTCATCAAGAGTAAGAGAGATTAGTTTGAGGTCCAGGCCCTTGGAGCTATACCTGGACTTCCCAAGGACTTTGGAGAGGTATTTTTTTATCTCTCCTTTAGATAATACTTTGAGGTGGAGGGGGGGTGCTGGTTTGTTGGAAGGGATCTTAAGGGTTTGGGTGGGTTAAAGCTGGCTGGGTCGTAGAAACTAGGGGGAAGCACTATACTGAGGTCAGTAAAAGCTTTGTTGAAGATGTCTACAATGGTTTGGGGGTCTTGCATATAGGATCCTTCGTGGCTCAGCACTGTGGGCGATGAGGTATCCCATTTCCGAGTGATTGCATTAATGTTCTCCCAGAATCTACGGCTGTCTCCCCAGGAGGAGTTTAGTTCGAATCTGTGGTAATTAGCTTTTGCCTGGCAGATTGCATTGGTGCATTTATTCTGTGCTGCCTTGTAGTTTTGCATATCCTGGTCTGCGAGTGTATTTTTGTTCTTATACCACAGGAGGTCCCTGGAGCTCATCAGGTCAAGGAGGTGTGGGGTTATCCATGTTTTGTGCGAGCCACTGACTTTCCTTTTCGATATGGGGCAAAGATATCACAGGCAGCATTGTAAATTTCAATAAGTTTACCCAGTGCTGTGTCAGCGTCTTTGGTACTTAGGATTGGTGCCCAGCTCAGTTGCTGCAGGTGTTGCTTGAAGAGTCCTAACATGCCCTTTTTTAGTATGTGGGATATTATCACCTTAGCAGGCGGTTTAGGGGCCTTGCTGGACCAGGTGAAAATGATGGGTGAATGGTCACTGAGGGAGTCTGGGAGCACTTTTAGGCCTGAGATCTGCTCTGGGTGGTTAGTTAGCACCCAGTCTAATAAGGTGTTGGTACCTGATCTGTAATTTGTAAGGGTGGGTTGGTCCACCAGTTGAAGGAAGTTGATTGAGGAGACCGCATCCTTATAGGTGGCAGCATCCTGGGACAACCAATTAATGTTGAAATCACCCAGTACTATGACTTCACTACTAGAGTGGAGGTCAGCTAGGTGCTCATGCAGTACTCTAAAGCCCTCTGCTACTTCCCTGGGGGGTAAGTAGGCTGAGACGAGAGTAAGGCTCTTTCCCTGGGGGCCCAGGGTTATCCGCACAGAGAGTATCTGTACGTGTTTTCCAGTACTTAACTGTGGGAGCGCTAGTCCCTGCAGGTAATTTTTTATACAGATAATGCAGCTGCCTCCCCTCTTTCCAAGCCTATTGAGGCAGAAGGGGGTGTACCCATGGAGTTGGACTTGACTGTCCTTGGTCCTGGATGTAAGCCACATTTCGGTTATGGACTGGACATCCAGGTTGTGTTTCACTACCCAGGCTTGCAACATGTCAAGTTTTGTTGAGGGATGCAATGGTGATCAGTCAGCTTTTCCTGGTTTGCCCTGCAGCATTGTAACTGGGGCCAGGGTTAGGATGAATGTTTCCTGAGAGCATTAAGAGTAGCCAGGCTACTCTGATTGCAAGGAGTTTGAGTTGTTTGACTGAGCAAGGTATATGGTGTTGGGACAGGGATTGAGTACTAGTCATACAGAGAGGCTCCAGTACCCTGCTTGATGTGGTACTCACCAACCGCCCTAATCGGATCCCCAATGTACAAGTCCTCCCAGACTCTCTCAGTGATCACTCCCCCATTCTATTCCACTGGGCATCCTCAGTCCCCAAACCCATAGCACAGTCCACATGTCGGTGGCGTCTAATACCTGGTGGACTGATAAAACTTAAGGAACTTCTGTCCCAAATTGACTGGTCTCCTATACAGGCAACTCCTGACATCGACACAGCTCTCTCCTTTACCCAAACTTTTAATAATGCCTGTGATATCTTTGCCCCAATGTTGACCCACTGTTCTAAAAGGCAGAATGCCCTCTGGGTAACCCCAGCTTTGATCTACCAGCTCAAACATAGGGACACTCTATGGCACCATGCCATTGAGACTGGCCGGCCCAATGACAGGCGGTTTTATGCTGCCGCCCGAAACAAGTGCACTCGGGCCATCAGAAAGGCCAAGTCTGAGCACTATCGGTCCTCACTCACTGCCTCATGGGGGAACCCCAGAACCTTCTGGGATAACTTAACAGTTAAATGGGAGTGCACACTTCCACCCACCCAGATCAACATTAATGGTGTGATCTCCTCAGACCCAGCCCTCATAGCCAACCACCTCAACACCTCATTCACTGACCTTAGCCCTATCCTCCTACAATTTTTTTGACCCTCCTCCCCAGCACCTGCGTAAATCTTTCTCGCTCTTATTTTCTCCTCCACCGTGTTTCTGCCCAAGAACTTAGGCGCACCTTGTCACTGCCTCAAGAGTAATAGTACAGGCAGGACACCCTGGATCCGTATCCTACGGCTGGTCTTAGACACAGTCCTTACCCGATCACATGCCTCATCAACCACTCTCTTTGCCTGGGAAGGTTCCAACTGCCTGAAAGTCACCACTGTCACCCCTATCTTTAAAGGTGGTGATAGGACTGTGGCTGGAAACCATCGACCGATCTCCATTCTCTCTCTCCTCTCCAAGGCCTTGGAAAAAGTGGTGGCCTCTCAAATCTCTGACTACCTCTCCACCTACAATGTCCTTTGTCCTGAGCAGCATGGCTTCTGAGCGGCCACAGTACCAACACAGCCCTCCTAGAGTTCTCCAACTTTCTCACTCCTCCTTAGACACTGGTTCTCTGGCTGGTGCTGTCTTCATTGACCTCTCACAAGCCTTCACACTGTCTCCCACCCTCCTTCTTGATGCCCTTAGTCTCTGGTTTTGCTGCTGGGCTATCTCCTGGTGCACCAGTTATCTGTCTGACTGCCACAGCGTGTGTAAAATTAATGGGACCTACTCAGACATCTGTCCCATCTTTTCTGGGGTTCCCAGGGCTCCATTCTGGGCCCCTTACTATTCTCCCTTTACCTTAACACCCTTCCACGCCTTACTGGGAACATTCATTGTACGCTGATGATGCAGTCATCTTTGCCTCAAGTCGTAACCCTATTGCCCTCCAGGACTCGCTGCAGAAGTCCTTCACTGAAGCTGAGGGCTGGTTCAAGGAACATAGATTGGTGATAAATCTTAAAAAACCAAAAACCATGTTCTTCACTCATCCCCAAAACAAGTCCTGCAACTTCAAACTCCTCATTCACTCTGGGTCCTCTTTCCCACTCGAACAAGTCTGCTCCTATAAATACCTAGGGATCCATTTTGACCCCTCCCTCTCCTTCCATGGACACATCACTGCCCTAGCCACTGCCACTAATATCCGATTGGGCATCTTACATCGGTATAAACACTGCCTCCCCCCCGGAGGCTCTTCGACTCGCAGTCACCTCCTCTGTCCTGTCCCTAGTGGACTATGGACTGCCGGTGTATGGTGCTGCTGATCAGACCGCACTCCATAAAATTCTCACTACTCTGAATAAGGCCTGCAGGTTAATTACTGGAGCACCTAGGCTGACACACACCTGTCTACTGTACGCTAAAGCGCTGGTACTTGATCTTGACGAGCGCCCCAAATATCTGACCTGTACCCTTACAAAAGACCTCCTTGGGCTATCCCCACCAGGATTGACCACCACCATACGCCGCTCTGTCCCACTAGTTCATACTCGGACCTCTGGGAAAACCTCTCTTGTCATCCCTAGAGCTAGGACCTCTCACGGCCAAAGAGCCTTCAGCTTTAGGGCTCCCTCCTGGTTCAACACACTGCCCCCCTCCATCTCCGAAGCTCCAACTATATCGTGCTTCAAAACTTCATTACATAACCACCTTATTAACACCCGATGCTGTAATTGCCACTAGTCAAAGTCTGACTAATACTTTATGACAAAGCTTATTACTAAGCTGCTAAGGACAACATAACTCTGGTATTGTTTACATCAATCCTACCTGTACCAGCTTGTTTGTATCTATGTCTTAAGTTACTGTTATACTTATGTGTTGTACTGTTATACTGTGTATTTTCGTTTGTCTTACTGTGACAAGGTACCTTTGTAAATGAGCCTATGGCTCAAAGGTTTTCCAAACTGCTGTTTAAATAAATAAAATAAAATAAATACAGGCGATAGGGATTGTGATTATGATAGGTGGTGGGACTGGGTAGTGGTAGTCAGACGGTAACAGACACGGTCACCCTGTTGTCAGGGGGGCTTCAGTCATTGGGATACCAGGCCCTGATGTGGAGTTTGTTAGCAAACTCTATGCAATCTATTGCATGCAGGTCACTTAGAAGCGCATCTGTGTTTAGTGACCATAAAGAGCAAGACCAGATATACTTGGGGGGGGATGGGAAACACCGGACTTTGCTGACACAGTAGGTCATACAATGATTGCTGAAAGTGTCAGGCAATATACCTGAAGCAGTGATGCGGTATGGTGGGACAAAAGAATCCAATCTAGCAGGGAGTGGTTTAAAGAATGTGGATTATGCTGCGTGGGTTCAGTGATGAGTTACATAGATACATAGATACATAGACAGTGTCGGCAGATAAGGGCCTATGGCCCACCCAGTCTGCCCATTTAAGTTTGTAAGTTCAGTTTATGTTTTCCAGGAAGTCTGTTGCCCCTTACCCCTGATCTCCACAATTCCTCTATGTCTATCCCATGCATTCTTAAATCCCGTGATTGTTTCAGCCCCCACCACTTCCTCTGGCAGGGTGTTCCACTTGAGTTGTGTTAGGTTCACAGATTCAGTTCTGAGGGAGGTAGACTTAGAGGTAGGGAAAGTCAGCTGATATTGAAATCCCTTAGGAAAATTAGTTAATCAGAAATGGAGTGAGTGGTGATGACAAAGAGTGAGTCGGCAAGAGTAGAGTAGAGTACGGAGACCCTGGCTAGAAGGAGCATGAAAGTAAATTAGCTTACACTGGAGCTGGAAATGAAGTGAAAACCCATCCAGTTTTTGGTGGATGCACATTTGTGGTGCTGTACAGAGAGCCCACCAAAGTCATTTTCCTTGAGATTAGAGCTAGGATTTCATTTCCAGAGATGAAACACCAATGTCACCCAATCTCCTATGCTTGGTTGGTTTTTGATCAAGAGTTGTCAACAAGCTGCTGTCTTACATCTTAAGCCTGACAGCTTTAAACTGCTTATAAAATCCTTAGCAGTCCTAATGTAAACTAACTGCAATGATTGATGTGCCTCTCATATTAACAGTGTTTTCATTCAATGAAGCATGTCACAGTGGAAGCGCTAATGCATTCATTTTCTATTCTGTGATAGCCCCTTAGTGAGAGGAGCTTGTTGATCTGTGCCTAGTCAGCTCGACTGACATATTGGTTAAACCCTGACCTGGTAATTTGCTATTTGACTTGGAGTATCCCGCCTGTAAGATTAATTTACAGTCCTGGTTTCTGTTGTGCAGCCCTTCCTTTTTTTCAGTTTTGCAGCTGTGTTTTTAACTGGAGGTGTTCGGATAATCTGCTAACATTTCCAAATACACCCAGATTTCATTATTATTGACTGAAGTGGCTGTTACAGATAATGTGAGCTCTATACCCTGGTAGCTTGGAGTCTTGTTTCTTGAACAGATTGTTCCAGAGAGTCCAGAATAGTCCTAGATGTTTCATCTAGATGATGATTGGGATACCTCCTCATCTTTCCAGACAAAAAAATCCTTGCCTAAAATTGCAAGTACCTAGAGTAGCCAAGCATCCTCAGATGGATAATTACCTCATGTAAGGATAACTGATTCCAGATATTTGTTTATTTAGTTTTTGTTGACCGGGTAAGTGCACTAGACAAATTCTGCCTATATGGTAAATGTTATCCTGAAAAGTCAGTCAGATAGCATAGAGGTAGGGCTTTAGCTTGCTACTCTGGAGACCTGAGTTTTTGGATGGACTCTGGTGGCAGGGAGCAGGCTGGAGTAGCAGAATGAGGATCCAGGAGGATAGCTCTCCTCCTTCAGGGTTGGGGGTGGATTTTCTCCTGTGTTGCTCACCTGCTACATAGCAGAGGCTGGGGGCTGCACAGTGGAGGACAGACAGTGGGACAGGCCACTTCTGGATGCTGATACATGCTACTTATCATCGGGTGCAGAAATCCATCATCACATGAATGATGACCCTGGGACAGAAACATTAGTGGAAAAAAATCCCGACCTGTAGGATGATGTCAACCCACTGCAGGCACTGCACTGCCCACCTCCATCTAGTTCCTAGACCAAGTCAGGGGAGTGCCACCCCCGGTGGACACCACAATGGCTGACAGTCATGGAAAAATGGAGGTCAGGGTAAATACTCAGAGAAGGCAAGTGATGGGGATTAGGGGGCCAAACCGATGGAGCAGGTCAGAGACAAGGAGTGCTAAACACCGAATAGGAAAAAAAAAATCATCCTGGAAATTTGCCCCAGAGCAGATCTACCCTGGATAAGGTTAACCACCAGATATCTGAGCTATCCAGCAGAGGTCAAAGTTTATGGCTGATGCACTGTCTGAGGAGCTCTATTTTAAACTCATTCAGATCCCTCCCCAAGCAGTTCTTAAAGGTGACAGGCAAAGGTACGTAGTACAGGGCTATCCCTATAATATCATGTACCCTGCCAACTGAGGTCTTCATACTGGTTATTATAGTAATTTGATGCTAAGTCCTTCATTTGTAATTTTATTTTGCAGAGTTTTGGCAAATGTGGAAGCAGATGTGGCTCCCTGAGATGCGTGATTGAGCAACATGAAGAATTATGGGAAAACTTCCCATTTTAGTGACACAGATCCTGCTGTTGCTGTACTGAACACAGCAGGGAGTGAGTATTAGTTTTTGGTTTTTTTTTGTTTCTTTATGCCCCCACCTTATGTCCAGCTTCTGCTCCGGTCACTGACCCTGGAGCCCCGACCACCGGACATCACCGAATCCCCCTGGTCATCTTTGGTTTACATTTGCAGCGGGCTATGCATACCACCCCTTTATCGGTCAAGGGAACTATGACTGTTTAGGGGAACGGCTCTGGTGGCCAATCAGGGCATCCTGGCAGAGCGCTATTTAGACGCTAGGCAGGGATTTTATCCCCCTATACTTCCCCTCCCTCAAGGAGGCGGGGACGTGCAATGACACCAGCATCCTCCCCGCCTACCTCGCCCTTCCCTTGCCACAGGCCGGTAGCGTGAGGTCTCCCAGCCTCCGCTAGGAGTCCTCATCGCTCCGGATACTGTCGGGACCCTCCCCCCGGAGAAGGAGAGCTGCCTGCGGGCGCTCAATCCTTCTCCCCCCTGCCAGCCCTCCGACGACCCGGGTCCGTTCAGAACCCGGGTTGCTGGCACTCGCAAGCGGAAATCCAACCGCTGCGCAACCAGGGAACAGGCAAGTATTAGTTTTAATTTTCCATACAAGAGATGTTCATGGTTAGTATACTTACAGCTAGTTTAGGTCTAAAACTAGCTGTAAGTATACTTTTAAACATGAACCCTCACACTGATGCTATAAAAAGTAAAACTAATACCCACACAGCAATAGCGAGATCTACTTCACTAAAATGGGAAGTTTTCACATAATTCTTAGCACTGCTTGATCAGGCTTCTCAGAGAGCCCCCTCTGCTTCCTTGTTTGCCAAAACTCGGCAAAGCAAAATTACAAATGAAGGACTTGATATCAAATTACTAAACCAATATGAGGACTTCAGCTGGCAGTGTATATGATATTACAGGGACAGCCCTGTACTATTTACCTTTGCCTGTCAACCTTAAGCTTATTCCTGCAGTGATGCCTGATGGTAGTAGTAGGGCTGAGACACTTATGCAGGCACCCCACATCAGTTACGTGTCAGTGCTGGCTATGAAGGAATTGAGTGGTATGACCTGTCTCAGTAGATTCTCTCCTGCTTGAGTTTCACTTGCTCGAGGGCCAGACATTCAGTAGGAAGTGACCCTTTTTCCAGGAGTACAGGGAAAAGTCCTTCAATGTCATTCATACTCATGTCCTGATCTGAACTTCCAGGCATCATATAAACATAGAAGCATAGATTTTGATGGCAGATAAGGACCACTTGGCCCACCCAGTCTGCCCATTTCCCTACCTATTGGATAAGCTGCAGATTCTAGTTAACCAACAGCCTACTTCCTGCAACCCCCCACTATAATTGCCTTATGTCTGTCCCATGCATGTTTGAATTCCCCCACTGTTTTAGACCCCGCAACCTCTCCAGGAAGGCGGTTCCATGCGTCCACCACTCTCTCCGTGAAAAAGAATTTCCTCACATTACCCCTGAACCATCCCCCCTCTAACTTTAAATTGTGCCCCCTTGTCCTTGCACATCTCTTTTCCTGAAAGATGCTACCCTCCTGGACTTTGTTGATTCCCTTGAAGTACATAAAAGTTTCTATCATGTCCCCCGTCCCTCCTTTCATCAAGGTTATACATATTAAGCTCTCTCAGTCTCTCTTCATATGGTTTCTGATGTAGACCCTGCACCATTTTAGTTGCCCTCCTCTGGACTGCTTCCATCCTGTCTATGTCCTTGTGTAGATGAGGTCTCCAAAACTGCACGCAGTACTCCAGATGGGGTCTCATCAACTGTTTGTATAAAGGGATAACCACTTCCCTTTTTCTGCTTTTGATGCCCCTCCCTATGCATCTCAGTATCCCCCTGGCTCTCCTTACTGACTTCTCACATTGCTTACTCACCTTTAGGTCATCTGATATGACTACACCCAGATCCCTTTCCATTATTGTTGTTGTTAGTACCTCCCCTGCTATTGTGCACTCTTCTCCTGGATTTTTATTTCCCAGGTGCATTACTTTGCACTTCTTTGCATTGAATCTAAGTTGCCATATGCCTGACCATTCCTCCAACCTTGCCAAGTCCCTTCTCATCCTTTCTACCCCCTTGTGTATCAACTCTGTTACAGATCTTTGAGTCATCTGCAAAGAGGCATACCTTTCCTTCCAGACCCTCTGCAATGTCACCTATAAAGATGTTAAAGAGGACTGGACCCAGTACTGAGCCCTGAGGTACTCCACTAGTAACCCCCCCTTTCTTCAGAATGTGTTCCATTCACTATTACCTTCTGTGTCCTGTTGTGCAGCCAGTTTGCTACCCAGGCTACCACCCTGGGACCCAATCCCAGGCTGGCTAACTTGATTATTAATCTTTTGTGCGGGACTGTGTCAAATGCTTGCTAAAGTCTAGGTAGGCCCCTTGGATCATTAACAGATGGTCTCCACAGCAATCTAGTGTGCCACCATGCACAACAGATATTTTCAAATCAGAAAGCAAATTTATGACAGAATTGATGGAGAATTTATAACGTGAATGTGGTATCCTGAGCAGATGCGTGCATTCACTTTTGAATGTGGCAGTTTTTTTCTTATTTCCTTTTCTTCCCAGGTCACCAATCTAGCCCCAGTCTACAACCACCAAGGCAATTTCCCAGCCAAGTTACTTGCTCCACTCCCCAGGGGGTCTTTACAACAGCTCCCATGACTTGACCTCTATGGCAGGGCTTTTGGGGTGGCACCTCCTCTAGTGACTGAATACAGTAGTGGGAACCTGTCATGATGGGTAAGCAGGGGATGCAAAACTTGAGAGTGCTAGGAGCCATGACATCCTGCCAGGTTGGAGGTTTCTACCGTTACTACCTCCCCAGAAATGTGGGTGTTAACTGACTGTGCAAGCACGCAGTGGGTGGGCATGCAGCCCAAGCTGTGCTTCACCTCTCCCTGTGCTGACCTGCCTACTGCTACACCTGTGGTACCCCAGGATTGGTGGTAACATGACAGGCTCAGACAGTCTCCCACCATAGAGGAGACGAGTGTCCTCCAAAAATTGCTCAAGCCTTCCCCATCAGCCCTCTGGTGTGGGGCAGCTTTTATTGTGTTCCAAGTGCCACTGAGAGATGATAGGACAGGGCCTCAGAAGATGCAACTCCTAGAACATGGAGTAATGTCCTTGGCCATATTCATTAGCTGCAATGCTTTTAATTTACATTTTTGTGGATTATTATATACCTAGCAAAATGTTGAGTAACTCATAAATACAACAGTAGCACGTGTTATAAAGATGTCAAATTTTCAAACAATTTCTCGCACGTCTAATCTTTAATGTTCAGTAACTGCTATACAGAATGTATTAGGCTTTAGTACAGCAATTTGTTCTATATAAGAATTCAAATAACATTCATTAATAGTCTAACCAAAGTGTGGTTTCCTTATTTTTTCAAAAGTTCCATATGTACAATTGAGTAGGTGACTAATTATTTCATTTAATGCTGTGCTTGTCATATATTTTATTCAGTCATTTAGGTTTGGTGAAGATCTGTTTTTCCAGCTGTTTAAAATAATTCTTTTAAAACCAAATGTAGCCAATGACAACCATTTCTTTTCATCATTATTTAAGAACAACAAAGATGCAGTATCCCCTAATATAAAAACTCCAGGATCTAAATTAATGTTACAGCTTAAAACCTGAGAACAGACTGGACTGATAACCAACTAGGGGAAATGAGGGGGCACTCCCACATCATATGAAGTAGATCTGCATAGCTCCGATTACACTTCCAACATCTATTATTATCAGATACACCCGTAGTATAAAGCTTCTGTAGGGTGTAATGCCAATTGTGAATTGTTTTAAACTGAGCTAATTTACCTAGTACATCGATGTTGTTGTTTTTTCTCCTGCCGCAAAATCAGAAACAAGGAGCTTCCTTATTTCATTGAAAGCTCCTCCATGATTTTACCAGTTTTTTCAAGTAGCTCCAAAGCAAGTGAAGGAATCATAATTTGCACCAAAGGGGCTGGTCGCACGTTCCCATTCCACTTCTTGACTCTCCGATCCACCACCACACTACAATATTATGTGAAGCCTTAATAGGGAGAGCATGGTGGTGTGCTCCATGCACTTGACTGGAGCATCTTTTTCAAAGGTGATTTTCTGAGTTTAAATCAGGATTTGGTACCGATTTATGCTAGGGTTCAACTAACAAGAGCCTTGCTAGCTGAACCCTGGCCTCAGTTGGTACCAAAACAGATTTAAAATCAGAAAATAAATCACTTTTGAAAAAGACACTCCATTCAAGTGAAAGGAGCATGGCCCAGCACTCACCCTACCAAGATGTCACATAATGTCTGAGTGCGGGGGTGGATCAGAGAGACAGGAAGTGGAAAGGGCTCATGGGACCAGCCCCTCAGGGGAAGATTATGATCCCTTCCCTTTCTTTGGGGGCCACTTGAAAATTTTGGCAAACATCATTGAGGAGCTCCCAGTGAGGTAAAGGAGCTCCCCATTAATTCTTTTCAGCACCAAGAAAGGTGTTTTTTTAATGTTCACTCAGCAATTCAAGATTTTATTCTCAGCCATTTACTTCTTTAGCTGTATTCTGACGATTCACCTATAAGCCTATTTCAAGGGGATTTGTTTCAAAACATCTTATTGTTTCTGTCTCTTTCTTCTTACTTTAACTTAAAATGTTCTTCTCTCACTACAGTATTCCTAACTGCATGGGGACTGACCTTAGAATGTCATTCATTCTTGTTTCCTTTTCCTTGCTCCTTAAGCCTCTGCTGTTTGTTTCTAAACAACCACCGTGCAGTCACAGAGGAGAGTAAAAGTTTGAATTGTTGAGTGGCTCATTTTCAGAGGATATGAAGTGACCCCATCCCCAATTTTTTGCATGAACTGGAATTACCTCTGGTGGGACCACCAGAGACTGCTAAAGTGAACTCCTGTTGCCTACAATAAGAACAACCACATGCTTAATGTTCCCCTGCAGTGAAGGTGAAATGCTCCACAGCCCTGCCACAGGGGTACCAGTGGAGCTAGCAGCACAGTCACTCCCTCCCTGGTTGAGGACTTGTTGCCCCTGCCAGCATTCCTTGACCATGGCCACGTGACCCAGGCTTCTGAATCTGGGTCACCTCCATGGCAATGCACTATTATGGGCCTTTAGGTGGCCCCAGGAGTCAAGACCTTCTTTTTCTTTCAGCTCCTCTTTTTCTCTTCCCCATCTGACCAGCCTCTATCCACCGAACATCCCAACACCATAACCCTGGCATCCTCCAGGGATTAACTGCCAGCATCTACCACCAGGGCTTGCCCCCCTGGCAGGACTGGTGGGGTTCTCTGATCCCCACTACCAAACAGAATCCAGTTCACTTGACTTGGTAGCTGGGTGTGGGGCCTGCAGGTGACCAGTGTCATTCTGCTGGCTGGCAGTTCCCTCTGTTTTCTCCCCTGGGAGGTGCAGGCATGCCATGCTACCATGGCGCCCATCACACACATCCATGTGATGTGTGTCAACAGCTACCATAACTCCATGCACCCTGGTGGTCCCAGACTGCCATTCCCCAGCCTCCTCTAAGGTTCAGGCATAAGCCAGGCTCTATGTTACCCTATCCCAGGAGGAGGAGGAGGAGGAGGACAGTTTCTTGGATGTTTAATCCACCCCTCGGCTGACCCTTTGATGCTCCGAGTTCACTCCTGAACCCAGATCATTGGTGCAGAAAGTGGGACCTCTACCATAGCACCAGTTACCTGGCCTCAAGACCTTTTGAAAGTAAAGCTCTTTATATTTGATTGATTCTTTAGAACTATTCTTTATTAGTAGTGTATCACTACTGGGTGACTACATGTGTATTTCTACTTATATTATGGCTGTACATCTCTCTCAGTGCTCTGTCAGAATGATGCTATTCAAATACAACATTCATTCGTTCATTCATTCAAGATAGGGTTCAGGTAATCAAAATTCCTATAATTGAATAAGTCCATCCTCTTGGCTTGGACCAGCAGGCAACTGACCAGGACTCAGGGTGGGAGGAACACATTTGTGATTGTGAATTGTGCAATTACCACATGATGGAGGCTTGAAAGGCAGGGTCAGGAATTAGTGAGGGTGGTTAGGCACACCTTGATGAACTGGAATTCCCTAACTGCTGCATGGTAATGACCTCAGTCTGGGACTAGGGATGGTGGTCAGATGGCAGTCAGTTGGTGCCATGTCTGAAGAGTCTCAGTCGGAGCATAAGAAAATTCAGGAGGCCTGCACCAAGCTACTAACCAGCAAGCACTGCTATGTCTCATAATATCTATTGTCGGCCTTTTTAAAAAGTGATCAGTCTAAAGACATGGGGCTCAGTTTTCTAAGGGCCAGTTCCACTAAGATATGAATGAGCATTTGGTCTGTTCCCCAGTCCTCAGAAACACACAAATGTGGAGGCTCATGTGATGTAGTGTGACTGTCAGTCACAGGGTTGGCTCACCTGTGACATCCCACTTTGGGGTAGGGCTTGTGAAATGCTGTCCGATCACAAAGGACTCCTTTGCTCAAGCTTGCACAAAACTGAGATGTTATATGGAATTTTGCCAGTGAATTCACAGATTCACAATGTTTAACTGCTTTGCAAAGTTGCCCCATGTTCTACATAAAGGGATGAAACTGCAGATTTCATAAGCTTTACTGGCAAATTTTGTGAAAGTAATTTTATTTACTTTGTCCAACTCTTATGGAGACAGAGAAGCCTAAGTACGCAACTATGTGGAATAAAATGAATGAAGTGCATTTTCAGAAGAAACCTTAACACTTACCTGGGACTTACTGTTTGTTAATTTTTCTGCTTTTAATTCTTGATCAGAGGAAAACATTTGGTTCACATATCCAAAGCATTTGGGAATACAGTAGAGCATGCGCCTATTTCCCAAATCCAAAAGTGCTTGTGCCTGATCACCCACATTAGCAGCAGGAATTGCTTGTTTAGTCCTCCTCGCTACTGAGAGAGGGGCAGTGATCTCATTAGCATGTTGTGGCAGGCTAATTTTGAAGCTTACTTGCTAAAACTGAAGGGGGGGTAGGGCAGGGGGTATAGGCATACAAAAGACACTTCTACATTTCTGTACTGTGCATTGGACTTAAGTGATATGATTCTGGGATTGAGTCTTGCGATTCTGTAGCAGGAGAGGATGAAAGTACTTGCATTTATGTCTTTGTAATGTCTCATGAAACATTTTCTTAGAAAAGCAGTTCTTCAGGACACCATTTAAATAGCAGATAACCCAACAAGTGATTGCTTTGGCCAGCCATTGGTACAAGGTGAAAGACCAGCTGTTAAGGCATATAATAGCATATGGCTTTTAATTACTGTACATAGTTTTGTGAAGCTCAGTGCCCAACCAATTACCTTGCAGGAGAGGCCCTTCTAAGCACCTCTCCCAAACCATGCTTGCCCCTTCCACGTCCATGGATTATGATCTATTATACGAAGGTAGGCACAGCTAGGATGAAGAGTTGTAATTCTTTGTAATGATGTAATGCTTTTTATAGGAGATAGCAACATAACTGTACTACAGTGGCTATACGTGTTTGTAATACCCTGGCTACTTGCATGTGCTGTCACATTTATTGTACCATGGTCATACACCTCTATGTATTTGAGTTTGATTTTCTGAAGAAAAAAATTAAACTACAGAAAAGCAGTTCTTGCAGCAGTTCCTTTCCATGGTTCTGGCTGCAGGCTAATCTAAAAGGTTATAGATTTATTTTGACTGTGCCTTTAAGGAACAATCACTCATCATGATTCAGACAGTGCATCTAGCACCCACTAGCTGTTCTGCTATGTTTTTCTGTGCAATGAGAAAAACCCATATCCCTCATTTGACTTATTACTACAGCACTTCCAAGCAATTACTGTGGCTATAGTTGTTATGGTTTCATAGTGTGACTAGCAAAAATAGCATAGGACTGAATGAATAATTCTGAAGAGTGGGCAACTAGGTGGATTATCAGGCTACTTTGGTACAATGACGCATGTATTCCTCCCTTGCATGCAGCCTAAGGCAGCAGCTAAGAGGACTCCAATGTACAACTATGCAAGCAGGGGTTACCAACTAATCTCTCGGACTCACTGTCTCATAGATTGTCTAAGAATTAAAACCTGACCATTGTTTTCATGATATGCTTTGAATTTTGCCATATAGGCATCTTTAATTAACATTACTGACATAACTAAAACAAAAGGAAAAAAAGCCAGCAACATATTAATTTGTGTTTAATAATGCAATCGTCTAGCTGAGCATATTAAAATCCATTGCAACTGAACATGTGGAGTTCCTCTTCTAGTTCATTATTCTTATTCTGGGGGCCAGTGATCTTTGACTTTGTTTTGAAATGCTGTTGACAGTGTCGCATTGTTGAACTCTGGCCTCTAGGTGGCAGTATGTGAGAACTTTGCAGCACAAAATACCTCTTACATGTAACTAGAGGGAGAGCTGGGTTGGAACTCTTGGTTATAAGTTCCTCTGTCCCAATTATTTACATAAGGATAATTTCTGTAGTCAACTAAATGATATACAAATCTGGACATTTTAGGTTCTTCACTGTCTTCTGTTTTCTTTTCAGATGTAAACATATGGCATTCCCAATTTCTAAAGTTGGCCATGGATTTAGAAAGCAATCAGTGCTGTGGGCCTTTTCACTGGCAGTGTAGCTGCCTGCATTCAAAATCTATGGTTTTTAAACTGCCACTTTTCAGGAGATGGCATGCTTACTAAAGCTGCAGTGTCCTTTGTCTGTGAACCCCACAGAATGTATCTGTCTCTCGATAAAGTTTCTTGCATTATTTATTATTTGCCTGACTATTTCAAACTCATTCTATTTGGTTTCTTTCTTACATGATGTTGTATATTCCTTATTTATTCCTTGTTTTTTGGTTGATATTGTACTGCCTCTGTTCTGATGTATACCATTGATTGTGCCTGGTTTGGAATTCTGTATTATCCTTGTAATCTTTAGTTACTGACTGTATTTTTCATTCATCAGTATCCTGCCGCTGTGACCTTTGTAGTCTCCCAGGTAATGCTTGAATATAGGCAATTACACTGTATCTTGCACCCACCTGGTAAATAAAAAATTAAGTTAATAAATACATAAATAAATTTGATAACCTAAGCATAGTGTCCAGAGGAACATTCAGTTCAGATTCGTATCCCCCTTTGATTTGGAGGTTCGTAGGTACCGAACCCAATCTGAACCTAGTCCAAGCAACGTAGTTTGACTCATATCATACTATAGCACTCCACATTAGTTTTTTTTCATATAGCTTTTTCTTCCATGAGGTGGCAACCGGCAGGCTATTCAGCCCTGCCCCTTCCCCCCTGCCTCCCCTGCCCAGCACCCACCACTCCTAACTCACCTTTCCCCATAGTTTCCCCCATGGACTGCCCCCATGAGGAGTCAGGAAGTGGAGGGCCATCCTCCCCCGACCTGAATACTTACATCCATAACCGGGGGTCGGTGGTCAGGCCGTGATGCGGGAATTGGGGCAGTCAGGCAGGGCTTCATTAAGCTTGGTGCCAACCCTTTTCCACTTTCTCCCTTGTCCCCTGCCATGGCGGCATAGCACGTGCATATGGAGGTGTACGCACACTGTGGAACTGCAGCCACTGCCGTCTACATCACTCATACTCTGGTGCTGCCAGCCAGCTCCACCAGGCAGCAGCCAAGGAGTGAGATAGAAACATAGAAACATAGAAGTTGACGGCAGATAAGGACCGCAAGGCCTATCCAGTCTGCCCATTTCTTTTTCTACCTTATAAATGTGCCATCGGCCTTTGCTCTGTCAGTGGCCTATCTATTCATACTCATCTGTATTGCTCCCTTATGCCTATCCCATGCCTGTTTGAAGCCCTGCACTGTATTCATAGCCACCACTTCTTGTGGTAAGCCATTCCATGCATCCACCACCCTTTCTGTAGAAAGAATTTCCTCACATTCCCCTTAATCGCCTCCCTCTAATCTCATGCTGTGTCCTCTTGTCCTGCTATTTTTCTTATATTTAAACATGTTAGACTCTTTCACCTTGTTTATGCCCTGAAGGTGTTTGAATGCCTCGATCATATCACCTCTCTCCCTCCTTTGCTCAAGGGTATACATATTGAGCTCGTTAATCTGTCCTCATATGTCTTCTGATGCAGTCCCTGCACCATTTTGGTTGCCCTTCTCTGGACTGCCTCAATTTGGTTAATGTCCTTGTGAAGGTGTGGCCTCCAATACTGCACGCAGTACTCGAGATGGGGCCTAACCAGTGTCTTGTACAGAGGGATTATTACCTCCCTCTTACGACTTGTGATACCCCTACTAATACACCCTAATGGTGTACCTTCCACCCTGGGAGAGGTGAGCTGTCCATCGGACGCTCAGTCCTCAACCCCTCAAGACCTGATCTTATTCCCAAACCTCGGCAGGGGTGTAGCCAGGAATTTTAAACTTGTGCTCAAGAGTTCACAGAACTATTGCCCCCCCACCCGTAAGCACAAACCAAAGATGTGCTGCCCCACCCCATAAACATTGCCCCACCCCCATTTCACTTAACAATATGTAGTAAGTCAATGATCCTAATAGATTCACATTTTATTTTATCTAACACAAATGGACAGAAGTTGGCTGGCTTTTCGTTACAATGTTTAGGATACATTGTGATAAGCCTCTGTACCATATTAAGGTAGCCAGCCTTACAGAAGTCAATTCACACCAGCACTCATACATACATACATACTCGACTGGGTCACTTATACAGTCGTGGCCTGTAAGTTTAGCTCCCACACATCTTCCAGAGATCATTCACAAACGTACACTAAAGCATCCAAGGAGGAGAAAAACAGTTCTTCAGCTACATCAGGCTCTGTCAGTGTTTATTGCCCTGGCATGAGGCTCATGTTGCCCCTGGATTTTCCAGATTTTACTGTACTCAGTAGCATGCGCTGTATATGCCTGCTGACACCCGTGAACCTAGGTTGCCAACACGGAAGAAGGTAAGGTGCATCAGGTGCCGCAGCCATCTTCACCACTGGGCCCAGCTGCACTCCGCATTTTTGAAAGATTCTCATAAAAAATAAAGAATAAACATGACCTTTGCAGGGAGCCCCTGATTTGCCAGTCTGCATTCGAAAATGGGTTCCAGAATTTCTTGAAGCGGATTGGCTAATGCCACCAACCACCCAGTCTGGTATCAGGCAGCAGAGACCGAGAAATACTGAGTCCAAGTCTCTGCCTACCAGTTTGCGGGAAAAAAATTATTGAGCCAAAATAGAATGCTCACCGCAATATTTTTCTCTCTGTCAGTGAGACAGAGAGAGAGAGAGAGAGCCTTCCCCCTGCCTCCCACCACCAGTACCCACCAGTAAACTGATTGGTTCAGCTGGTTAAATAATGAAACTTGTTTGCAAAATATGAAAATTAGTGTATTTTCACTTCCAAAAGTTTTCACCTTAGCCGCTAAGTAACTGGGTTCAAACACATTGTCAGCCTCAGCCACGCACACTTCTGGTCACACTGTAACGGTAACTGGCAAGCTCACTGCCACTACTATCCCCAGTCTGAATGCTTAAAAAAAATTGCTCCAAATGGGACAGTTTTCCATATCAGTGTTGTAGGGCTGCACTGCATTTAAAAACAGAATAATGGGAACAAAAGTGCCCATTATTAGCAGTAGCACTGGCACTGATGCCATCTCCTTAGTTCAGCCCTGACTGTACTCATTATGTATGCTGGACACTCTCGCCTTCAAAAGACAAAATAAACACTTCTCCACAGTTTGGGGCTGGGGGTGTGGCAAAGCAGCAAGAAAGCATAAAGCATAGCCTGTTGGGGGTGGGGGCTTGCTGTCACGAAACAGGAGCACCCTCTACTGGTGATTCTGCTAGAAGGACTACTTTACCAGAAAATTGATTTATTTTTATATGTATTTTACTTTTTATAAATTTTGCAAAAATGTGATCATAACCCATTTTCGAAGGGCAACGATATTCTCCAGGGTGGGTGGTATTAGGCTGCCCCTGACCTTCCAGGGGCTATATGGCCCTCTACCTGCAACATTAGGCCTGATTATGCCCCTAGGCAATCTGGTATAGCCCAATACCACCAACCCTGGAGGGTGTTATTGCTTAATTAGTAGTCAGTATAGTCTATTGACTAGGGCACAGGACTATGGACCTGGAGATCTGGGTTTGAATCCTATCTCATGGCTCCCCTAATTTCCTGCAGTGTCTATGCCTCAGGAGTTTACATGGGGCTTGTAGATCATAAGGACCATGGGTTCTAATACCACACCAAGAGTTTGGGCTAATACCTAGTACTGACAATGTGGTGTAGCACTTGGGGGTCTGCACTGTTGCGGTACAGTCTTTCCAATGAGATGTTAAACTGAGGTTCTTCCTGCCCATCTCTGGTGACTGTTCAGGTGGAAATTAAAGAGCCTATAGTTGATATCATAAGAGGATGGGGTTTTCCCTGGTGTCCTGGTCAACATTTTCCCTATCAGTTAAACAGGGTCCATGTAATTCACCCCTAGGGCGCACTTGGAAATAAGTGTCAAAACTCAGTGGGCCTTAGCGGGTCAGAAATTAAAAATAAATAATCATTTTTCCCTCCTGTTCCTGCCCAGTTAAAACAATCATAAACCATTCATGCATGTTCATGATTTATTCACAAACAGTTTATAAATGTAGCTCATGAAGATTAATCAGGCGTGCATTAAATTGTTCATGAATTGTGCATGAACATTAAATGACACTCCTGTGTTCATGAACTTACATGGACATAAATGTTTATAAAGGTTCATTAAAGTTCATGAAACTCCGCCACTGAATATTTATGAACAAATGCCATTAATATTTTTGGGTGACCAGAAATACTCTACTTTATATACTATTGTTTAATTCATCAGGAACCATTGTTTTAGTCCAATTCTCAAAAGAGTTTTGCTTTACATACAAAATGAGACACACAACCATTTAACCTTAGTTGTTTTTATCACATAAGAAACCTGGGCAATTAACCATGATTACTGATTTAAGAAACTCAATACTTTTTAATAAATGGGTTTTCTTACCATGTACTTTTAAATGAGTAATCATTGCACACCTTCATTTCGTCAATAGAAAGGCACAATTTCTGTTTATATCAGTAGAATCTGAAACTCTTTCAAAATGTGGTGAGTTTAAATCGTAATCCATTTGGGTGCTCAAATAGTTAATTGCCCTGTGGAACATGTATTTCCACTCCTAAATTGAAAAAAAAAATCTGATTTTGTGATGCTTTATAATTCTTACAGTGGGAGATAGAGCATTCTGATATGCAAATTCATTATGCTAATTGCTTTTTGTCTTGGCTCATCATGGTCCTTTGACGCTTCATCAATGTTATGAACTTTGTGTTGACAAACAGTTCATGAACTGATTTGAAAAACAGTCGGTGAACTTTGATGGATGTTAATGAACCATTCATGAACGTCCATCAAAGTTCATGAGTTGATGAACTTTATTTTGCCTGGGTGCGATGGCAGCTGTCATTAATGCCCCCTGAGAGTCAGGAGCTTCAGTTTCAGAAAGCTCCAGACTGACATATGCTGTTCTAACACCGACAATCCAAGGTACAAATCCTTCAGTAACCAGTGCTGCTGACTCGCTGACTGTGGCATCATGAGCAAATTACCTGAACTCCCTGTATTACAGTCTTCCTAAGAGCAAGTTGGAAAAGAGGCCCCCCCTCCCATTAAATAACATGTTACAATGCTACAAAGAAGGGCACTGCTGTGATGCAGCAATCCAGACTCTACCAGTGACTGTCTGTATTACCACTACCGTGAATGCAGACTGGGGGGTGGGGATAGGGGGATAAGAAAAAGAAATCAAATCCCTTGTGAGGTTTCAAACGTGACTTTTTGGCATGGAAGTCTCTTAATTTAACAAATGCATGAACGCATAAATAAAGAAACATGCAATTCTCTTAGGAAAACCTAATTATAATACATTTAGCCACAAGATACTTTTCCTCTTCTACCTAGAAAAACAGTTTAAGTCCCGAACGTGCCGCACATGACAGGGAGATGGATGTTTTTTGCTGCAGCATGTATTTTTTATAATGTGCTCTCTGTGAAGTATGCGGCTCCAACTTCAGCATTTTTGCCCTTGTGAGCTATTAGAAGAACTGAATTTATAAAGCGCTGAGACAGAAAATTGGCATAAATATTTTCAAACAAGTTAATTCACAGGGAAGCCTCTTTTTTTGTGGTTCCCATGAGCTGGGGGTGAACAGGTGAGGGGGCTGGTTACTGAGACAAATTCATTTCTAACTGAGTCAGAAATCCTGCTGCCAGATTTATTATCTGGCAATGAGTCAGGTTCTGATAATCTTGAAATTACAATGGAGCAGCTCCTGCAATTTCAGGTGCCTGAATCACAGCTGGGCTGACCTTTCAAAAATGGGTACGGAGAGTATTAAATAAGCATAATTTATGCTAGGGCATATGCAGATTTAGACCCTACCATTGCAAAAGATGAGCTAAAGTGCCTATTCTGATACCAGTGAGCACTATCATGTTGAGTGTGAGCATAGCTGGTTTTCCCCACACCCTTTTTCACACTTACCCCCTTAGTGATCATGGTCACTATGGCTGTACCATTCCTCTGGCTGGGAGGAGGGGTGAGTGGCTGTGTTCATTGTCTATGTCAATTCTGCTCATTAGTCGGCTGGCAGTGAGCCAGAGAACACTAGGTGGCCTATGCCCTCTCTTCCTGGACGAGGAGCACCTCACTCCCTCGATGTGCCTAGCCCCCAGCTGGCGTCAGCGTGGTGGTCAGCATATTTTGACTGGGTTAGTGGCGCTGGCTCAATCCATTGCAAAGAGCAGGGTGGCTAAGCTCAGTCCTTCACTACATGCTACTGCATGGTTATCATGTGGCCCCTTCCTGTTTGGCTAGGAAACTGCAACATTAGCTTCAGGGATGGGCATTCTAAACACCTGGGGCTGGATTTTCAAAGGCTGACTGAGGGCTTTTGTCAAGTCCTGTGTCAAACCGTAGTGTTGCTGCAGTTGCATCAAGGCTAAATGCCGCAACCGCAGCTGGTTTTATAATCGCCGGCGTGGTTGCGAAAGTCAGTCTCCTTTAAGGGAGCTTGCACGAAGTTCAGCCACAAGCTGTGTGCCATGGGGCCCCCCCGAATTGATACATGCTAGGCCAAAGAAAGTTGATCTAGCAGGTGTCAATTCAACGCAAAGGACAGAAAATCATGTTTCTTTGCTGCAAGCCTGTCGTGCCATCTATTTGATGCCCCGGTGCTTGTGTCAATATCAGGGCTTTGAAAATCTGGCCCTAGGTGTTCAGATTTGGTGCCAGCATACTGAATTGCTGGTTTGCACCTGACATACTGTAACAAGTGGGTCTGTGCAGGTGCTAGCCACTTAATGTGTGGATCAAGGGTAATATAATGGAAAATACCTGTACCCTTAGAAGCTATCATCACACAAAAGAACAAAAACAAAAATATTATTAGTACAACCACTAAACACAAAATACATTTAGACAAATATTTAGCAAAATGATACGCTAAGGCTATTCATTAATGAATTTGCCCTGCAGTACACAAAAATAATGCTGTCATGTTAGGTCAATCCTTATAAATATTGATACAAAAGATGTTGACTTTTACTGTGCATCATTTGACAATGAAAGCTTCAAGAGCCCTCAAGAGCTTGTGGTAAACTGATAGGGACCCCTTCCCCAGTGATGGACTTATGTTTTTCATTCAGGAGTGTAGTAACTGTGGCTGGGGTCCCTTGACAGTACGGTTGGTGCCAAAGGCTGGCTCACCCCCTCCTCCAGATTAACAAGGAGTCCACTAACAGTTTTCAAGGGCCCTAACCTGGGAAAATGCCATAATTTTATGTAAATAGTAAATGGTAGTAGTGTGATTTGGGATGTTGAGGTAAAATAAATAGTGCCTATCTGTTCTCAAGGGTCTGGCAATAAATAAATGCCCTGTGAGTGCACTATGGGATTCATTTTCCAAACGTTTTCCCACGAGACTCTCAACAGGGATATTCTCTTTATAACGCAGATACCAAAGTCTATGTGGATATTACTGTATCGCGAAAGGTGCTGGGAACCCCTGCTGCCTCTTTACTAATTATTAAAAGGGTGGGTGAAACAGAGCTTCCTGACTGGCTGCGAGCATTCTATTAGGCCTATGCTAATATTAGGTAAACTTACATGAAGAGACTAATCAAATATTAAACAGGGTACAACTCTATTTTAAAATAATACCATTTTATAATAGCAATAAGGCATTCACAGGGGCTATGTTAATATTCAATTAATAACCCACTAGGACATGTAGCACTTGGCTATGCCTTATGCAACATTACACCCCTGCAGTGTGAATTAACAGAACATGAACATAACCCTGGTTTTGCCTTATTGCTTAATAATAACTCCCTCTCCCCACCTACCCCTCCCCCAAACTTCTTCTCTGCAAAGTGTAGGGACTTGGCAACATTCTTCCAATCCAAAATGTGGGATCTGTGACATCATCTCCTCCTCTCGCACTCCCACCACCCCATTTCCTACCCCTCAGTCCTCTCCCTCCCTTCCTCACTACATCTCCCATGCCCCCACACAGAACTTCACTCTATTGTTATGCCACTGCAGAAAGTTTCTCTTCTCTGGACACAGCCCGTTCTTATTTTTGTCTCTTCCATTCATCTATCCCTTGTCCTACACATTATTACCAATGTTTGTAAAGTAAGGTTTGCTTGTTCGACCATAAGCAAAGGTCAGTACAAACATGACACATATTAAAAAAGACACATGAATATATAGAGTAAATGACACATAACAATAGCAGTGTGTTTCCAACAACTTAGAATATGCTGAATAATAGGCAAACATCTGTTCAGTTCTACATACATTTGATTACAAAATAGCAAACAGGAAGAGTGCTAAAATACCTATGTGTAGCAATCACTTGTTAGAATTAAAATATGCAGCTTGAGTTGTTTTGTTCCTGGGTTAATGTTATAGAATAAACCGCACATTGTATGCTATAATATGTTCACAAACTTTGACTTTTTCATGTAACTGATTTTAATTTAACATACAGTATACTTAACAAGGCCCTGCTTGATTCATGTTTTTTTGTTTGGAGACAGCCTATTCTAACCTCTTCAGACCCGGACAGGTTATCAATCCAAGCCAACATTCCGAAAGGAGAGCAAAAAAGATGGAGATTATGCTGAATGGCACCATATCAGATCAATTTGTCCCATGGAATTTACCCTACCCAGTCCCATCCTGTCCCATCTGTACCTACCTGGTAACCAGTTGGACATGCTGAATTTATGGAGCAATCCATCAGGGGTACCATGCAGCACGTGCTGCTCCATACCCCATAAACCACCTAGTATCTGGCCACTCCTGTTGGCCTTTCCTGAGGCACCTAATGGGACTACATGTTGCAAAAGGGGCCCACCTGATCACACCATGTCCCCAATTTTCCTACCTGGTAACCAGTTGGACATGCTGGCTTTGGAGGCAGATCCATCAGGGGTTCCATGCAACGCATGCTGCTCCGCTTCCCAAAGACCACCCCTCATTTGGCCACTCCTGTTGTCTACTGTTGAGTCACATATTGGAACTCTGTGTCATAGTAAGGTCCCATCCGTCCACACCATGTCCCATCTTTGACTCCCTGATGGCCATTCAGACATGTTGGCATTGAGACAGATCCGTAGGGGCACCATGCACTCATGCTGCTCCATGCCCTGTTGATTACCCTCGATCCAGCCACTCCTAACAGCTACTATTGAGGCATATAATAGGACTCCATGTCACAGGTGGGCCCACCCAACATGGGGCATTTTGTCCCAATAAATGATGCCCAAAAAGCCACTAGCCAGTCAAACGGCCATCTCCTGCCTTAGTAATCATCGTTAACTTCCCAGATGAGAAATGCTCAATCAAATCCTAAATGTTCATACCAAATTTCAACCGCTATATGCTCATTTACCCAATTATAGATACTATTTGTCCTCATTATCATTGCGTTACCCTACTCAAAAGAACACCTTAAAAAAGCTGGACTAATAACACTTTCTTAACTAAAACAAGCATTTAACAGCTGGTAAATATATTCTTAACAGGGAATTGCCTGCTAAACTTCCACCACATGTACTAAATGTTCAGAGTGGCATCTCCCTAATTAGAACAGCACACCTTTAAAATATATTTATTTTATTTAGTTTTTGTTGACCAGGTAAGTGCACTAGACCCGGGGGAGGGAGATACAGATGAATGCCAACTGACCTTGAACCAGATTAAGCTGTTGGTGGTATTTTGAGTGAATTATGATGGCACAAGTTAAAATTTTATATAAATAGTAAAACGAATGAGACATATGAATATGTTCTCATTCTGTCCAGTGTAAAATGTCCCAAAAAGGAGAGTTCTAGAAGAAGTTCATGTGTCATGTAAAATACAGCCCGCTTTTAAAATTGTTCCAAGTTTAATGTATCAAATTATTATATTCCATCAAAGTTACCACAAAATGGGAGTTTCTTCCATAGTCCAGATTGCATTATTCAGCCAACACAGAGATTTTGCAAAAAATAAGGTGTGGTACTTAAATCAGCTGTAGAGACTTTGAAACATTAAAACGCTGAAGGGAAACTCAGAGTTCAGACTCCAGGTTAAGAGTTCTGAGGCCATGAATGATCCTATACACAGAACCAAAGTTAACCAAGTCAAATACCTTGCTTGGCCAGCAGCAGAGCTGAGAAGAGTCAAAGAGTTGAGAAAAAGTTAATCAAAAAGTACCTCTTAATAGGTTTTACCTCATGTCCCGCCTCCACTGTCGCTAAGCAGTGCCCTCACAGATTACAGTGGATCTCTGTGCAAACAAACAAGGAAAAGAAAAAACACAGCCAGTCCTCCACCAAACTTTTCCCCATTTTCTATTTGGGGGTACGGGAGTCCAGTCTCCAAACTTCCATGGAAACCTCCATTCTACTTTGTAAAGTATTCACCTTGTCTGAGCCATCAATGTACTCATGCATTTGTTCAACTTTAACATCTATAATGTCTCAGAGAATTCTCCAAATACTTCAAGCACTTTAGTTTATTCACTACACATTGAACACACCTGAAATATATAATATAGAGGATAATGTATGGTCCTCTATCGTTAACCGGTCAGTTAACAGTCGAGAGGTTGCCAGGCGACCATGTAAACCTTGAGAGCAAAGCTCGAGAGGTTTATGTCGCCATGGCAACCTCGAGATGGTTAAAATTGACCAGTTGCCGATAGAGGGACCATACATTATTTTGTATGGTCCCACTTAAAAAGTAAAACGGCTTATGTTTTTTAAAAAGTCACTGCCGCGGCACTTCAGTCCTTCCCTAACCGCCGCTTTCATCCGTTGGTTCCCCGTCAACAAAAACGCACGCACGTGCGCAGACCACTCGCTGTTGTTAACCTATCAATGTGACATAGGATCGATAGGTTAACAACATATCTACGTCACATTGATAGGTTAACAGCCTTAGGAAATGATGATTTCCTAAGGTTAACAGCGTTCTACCATACATTATAAAACAAGAGCACTCCTTTAAGCACAGTTAACTCAAGTTCAACATGGGGTTTACCCAGCTCCCAGCTCTAGGCAACAATTGGTATACCTGTGTGAAGAGAGAAAAAGCCTCTCTGCACAGAAGGTGCTCCAGTCAGCATGTAGCTCTGCCTCCAGACAAGGCAGGTTTCAAGGGCCAGCACATACAGGTGTCAACAGTCCTCCCAACACTCTAGTCAGAGGCATTTCACAAGCATTTTTACCAGCACTTGAGTAAAATAAGCTGCAAAACCTCTGACCACTCAAGCTCAGTGCTCAGTCTGAAAACTATACCAGCAAATGTGTAAAAACAAAACAGCCATTCGACCTTAGGCACAACTCTTATGCCTTCAAATTTAGCAGCAAAAGCTCATCTTTGCCATATGTGGGCCAAAACAACATAGGTTTCATTCAACAACTTCAGCAAACTTCAGCCTAGAAGCAAATAAATGCTTTTTACACTAAAACATTTTCAGATGCCAAACAGAAAATGGAGCAGCTGGGAGCGGAGCAGCAACCCAGCAATCTTGTCTGTTCACCACTCGTCTACCTATTCATGCCACAGGCCACCCCCACTGTGTTAAAGAAGACCACCTTATTACCATTCTTTTACATTTCTTTACCTTTGGCGTTGTTCGCCTCTCAAAACTACAGTACTAGTATTACAACTGCTATGAACCTTGCACTCAGGACCTCCTGTAAAATCAAGATCACCATCTGGGTATCAAGAAATACATTTTAATTGGCCTGTGGCCAGCCATAGAATTGATACAGTCTGCATGAACAAATTCTCAAAGTATCTCGCTCATGCTTGTTGCTTTGTCATGCACACTGTATCAGTTTTATATCTGGCCATAGATCTAATAAAATGTATTTTTTGATACCTAGACAGTGGTCTTTGTTTTACACAAGGTCCTCAGTTTAAGGCTCATAGTAGTGGTTGTATAGCAATTACCTGTGCACCAATATTTTATCAATTTTGAGCTGCTTTTTGTCGTAGTACCAGTATTACCCCTCCTTAAAAGCCTTACTAACCCTGACTTTCTTCTAAAAAGTATAGCTTAGAGGTTAGAGTAATGAGCTTGGTACATCCAGCAGACCAGACCTGGGTTTGATTCTCGCAACCTCCACTTACATACTGTGCGACTCTGAGCAAGTCACTTAACCACCCAGTGCTCCCAGGTTACCCCTGAAAACAGGCACTTGTGCCTAGTGGGCCTTACCCAGTTACCAAAAACTAAAATAAATAAAATAAACTACAGTATCACTCCACATCCAGCCTTCCCTCCTTTGTAGTAAAGTCCTTCAATAATGGATAGTCTCTCATCTCTCCCTTATTACTTTCTTCTTTCTTGCGGTCAATGACTCTTTTTCCTTCTTTATACTTCTGGAACTCAGTGTGACCTTTGACACCTCCAAGATGTCTGCCCTTCTGGATTGCCTCAATAAGATGGTGATTCTGGCTAATTCTTTAATTGACTTTACTCTTACCATTCCTGTTACTGCGTTGGCACCTAGGATGTGGATTTCACCTATGTTTAGAGATTACTTCTTTATGGAACACCACAAGGATCCATACATAGCCCTGTACTCTTTGCATCTACCTCCTCCTCCCCCCCCGTCGCCTCATTTCAACTTTCAGCCATGACCATAGCTCTTAAGCAGATGACACATATTATTGTTCCTTCCTTTAGTCATCAGACACACAGTTAAAATGTATTATGGTTCTTTAATTTAGGCATCCTCTCTCACCCTTTCTGCATGTTTGGCCAGATCATTTCCTAACGTCAGTCCAGCTTTCTCCAGATTAATACATGTAAAGTGAAAGTGCTACTTTTTTTGAAAGAGAAACATTCCTAAATGCAGCTTCATTCCTTACATCTTCTCCATCTTGCTCCAAGATGGTGCAGGAGATATATCAAATGTCCTATGAGGAGATGCTAAAGAGATTAAACATATACACCCTGGAGGAGAGGAGGGAAACATGGGATATGATTGAGACCATTAAATACCTCATGGGGTGAATAAAATAAAAGTGGGAGGAATTTTTCAGAGGAAAAGATGCTCCAGAACAAGAGGCCACAATATGAAGCTGGAGTGGGTAGGTTTAGGAGAGATGCGAGGAAATACTTCTTCACCCAAAGGGTGGTGGGCACCTGGAAAGGTTTTCCAGTGGAGGTTGTGGGGAGTGAAAACAGTGGTGGGATTCAAAAAAGCCTGGTATAAGCATAAGGAAGTCATAAGAAATAGGTAAGGGGGTGGCAGAAAAAGTGCTGTAGACCTGGAGGGGTCTACAGCATAAGCAATACAACAAAAAAATGATAGACTAGATGGGCCATGCAGCCCTTATCTGCCATCAGCTTCTATGTTTCTATGTGTCCAGACTGACCTATCCTTTACCTTCCCTTTACATAACCTTGGTGTCATCCTCAACCCTGGTCTCTCCTTTTCCACCCATATCTATAGTTCCACCTTCCACCTTTCACCACTTCCATGACATTGCTCATGCCCGTCATTTCCTTAACCCATTCTCTGATGAAATCCTTGTTTGTACTTTTTTCATCATGTCTTGCCTACTGTTACCCATATTCTCAGCTTGCAAGAGTACAGTCTGTCCAGAGCATTGCTGCTCTTGGACTGCCTCAGTGGCATGAAAATAAGGCATCCAGCTCAGGGGTGTAGCCAGGGATTTCAGATCTGCACACCAAGTAGACTCACTGCTACCCCTTCCCCCCTTGTTAGGTTGCGCTACCCCCCCCTGTAGCCAGACAATATAAAATGTACACCAGGATCATGTTTGTTGCCTCATTTGGCACAATAAATAATAACTTTTGTATCTCATGACAATGGTTGTTGCCATGCATGGTAAATAAATGCCATGCATTGCTCCCTAAGACACCCACATACCAGCCCAGAGTCTGTAAAGTTGTATTGTCCTTGGATGCAAAGACAGTATTAGTGACCAGTCCTTCTAGTTTTGACTCCTATAAATAAATTACAGAAAGTTTCAGCATTTTCTTTGTTCATTTTCATGGAAAAAGGAACCAGTTCAGAGCCTATTTGCTACCCCCTTTAAATAAAATTGCACACCATGGAGTACTTGGAGTATGCCTGGCTACACCCATGATCCAGCTGCTTTGGCGTTGGCAGTGATGCAGTTGCTCACTTGCTTTCTTGGCAAGAAGAAGGGCGCAGCTATGGTGATCCCATCACCATGGTGGGGAAGAAGGGGGCCCATGGGGTGAAAATAGGGGAAAACTATATAATAAAGAGCAAGTTGTTGCCTATCCCCTTACCCACAGTGAAAAGCAAAAAAATATTACTCCATTTTCAGAAATCAGTACTGACTCCCAGTTTCCAATTTGGTATTAAACTCTTCACCTTTGAAAATGTCATGCACTATCTCTAAACTACCTCTTAGACCTTGTTTTCCCTTATTCCGATGTCACTTCCTCTGCTCCATTAATTCCTGCTTTTTTCATGTACCAGCCATGACCTTGCCACAGTTGGAGCATTGTCATCTCATTTTCAACACACTTCTTCATCTTGAACAGTTTTCTAGTTTTGTGATTTGCTCTCCTTGTAAAAGTCCCTTCTAAGACAACACCTTTAGTCAACTGAATATATGAGTACTAGACCTTCCCCCACTACTAGGGCTCTATGTGCCAAAGTCGGACATTGATCCATGATCACGGTTCCCTTTTCCTTATTTTTAGACTTTTTTTATTTAACTGTTGAGACAGATGCATTTTATTGCATGCTTTCTACAGTGCATTCTTGAATATGGTTAATATGAAACAATGCTGCAGAAAATAAAAATTGTAAAGTGAGAACACACACAAGTAGATTGAGGGATGCTATTATGGGAGGGCTTTAAGCCTGAGGTTCAATGGAGGGAGCAACAGCATCACTCCCCCATTGAGCTTAAATACATCACTTTTCCTGGATGCCCTCAGGATTCATTTTCATTGCAGCTGGAGGCTCCGTTGGCTGTCCCATGTCTCAGCCCTCCCTCCTCGCGTCGCTGCTTTCTATATCTCCTTCCATCGAATCCTAAGTAGCCTGCTTCAGTTTCCTACTTCACATCACATTGGATTTGCTTTGAACATTTCGATCTCTGGAGTGCCATGGCTTGTCGGATCTCTGCTATGCTCATCTTCTGCTGCCACCCCCTCGTTTTGTTGCCACTTGTGCTGTGGCTCTCCATCTCTCCTCCCTTGCATTCCCCTCACCTCGAGTGTTCTGGGTGTTGGTGCTTGTTCCCCATCATTTGTGCTCATTATCCTGCCATTGTTTACTTCCACCTTTTCTCTCTTCCTCCTTTATTCCATGCCTCCTCCTCTCTGCCGCTGGCTTCGCAGTGCTCTCCGTCCCTTGCCCCCCCCCTCGGCCTGCTTCTCTCTCTCTCTCTCTCTCCGGTCCGCCTACCACTTCTCTGCCTGCCCTCCATCCAGTTTCTTTCTGTTGTGGTGTTCCTTTCCCTCTTGTCACTCCATTCTGTGCCGGCGCTTCAAGTGAGTGCTGTCTCCCACCCAGCTCGGCTGAAACCCATCGCCCTACGAGGCATCCTTCGGAGCTCCATCCTGTGCTGCATCCCAGTCTGCTCCTGCTCTTCATTTCTCCTCCGTCCACGCTACCATCATATTTCTGTGCCTAACTCGCAGACCTCTTAGCTTTGACACATTGAACTCTGCATTGTATAGTACATGGCTTTCTCTCAAACTGGCTTCAAAGCTTCTTAAGCTGTCCATGGTATTAAAGTATACTTTTTACTCTAATGGGACTCTGCTGTACGTCATAGCACAGCTGCTCTAAAATGAGGCACTATTTTACTACATTTCAGGATACGGTGAATGTACCAGTTTGGACCAGCATTGGAAGTGCAGTAGCTGTGATTCTTGTGCATTCTCTGATCCATCAACATTCTAAATATCCATTTTCAACAGACAGTATGTTTAGTTGTCTGCTTTCTTGTTCTGGTGTGATATAATGTCCCTGTTGTAGGAAGTCCTGTACAGTACTAGCCGGGCTCCATGCACCCATGGCCACACTTTTAGTTTCAGCTCCTTCCAGACTTGGCTTCCACAGCATGCACTGTAGTCTGCCACGGCTGATTCTCAGGAAAGTCATATTCAGTTTCTCTTCTCTTCTCATCTCTTGTGCTGTCTTTGAGGTGGAAAGGAGGTCATTTTCATATGGTTCATTAGATCGCCTCTGAGTCATGCCATATGTCGAATCCAGTTCTTTTCTTTTGATTTTTCCAGCTTATCTATTTCATGGAACAGGTTTCCCTCTTCCTTCATTTCCTCTCTTGTCTTCATTTATATGGCGCACCTGAAGTTTCCGGATTTGTCCTACTTCCATTGGCTTCATCAATCTCTTTTCCCCCTCCATTTCGAAGTTTCGCGGGTCCTTCTGTGGGCAATACATTTGCCCCGAGGGCGATCAAGCCTTTGCATCCAGGTGTTGCTGTTTTCCAGTGCACATCCAAGCATCTCGCCTATTAATCAACCTATACGTGCTACCCCTGGACCACCACTGCTATTCTCTAGCCCTTTACTGCCCCAGATTCTTTATTCTCCATTGATTCCCACTCATCCTTGCCGCCGATCTCCTGTCATTCCTCATCCGTCTCGCCCTATTGCCACCTTTGGGGTCTCATTCTCATCGTGGCCTGCATTCGATATTTCTTTTCAGGCATGCCTGTCATGGCTCCTTTGCTGCCTCATATCCATGCTAACTCAGATTGCTTCGATATTTGGTCACGGCCGTGCTGGTCCCCGATACGTTCCCTCAATCTGCTCGTGTTTTCCTCTGCTCCATCGGTATGCCTCGGCTGTCTCATCCTGACCTGCATTTGTTATTTCTTTGGGTCACCTCCTATTGAGTTCACTGCTCCCTACTCTACCAACTGTGTTCATGCAGTGCTCATTATTGTCCGTATTCATCTTCCTTAGTCACCTCAATTTGGCATCTCTCCGCTCCAGGCCTTGCATTCTTGTTCATAGTCCTTTGCTATGAGCCAGCTGACTGCTCTCCGCTATCTTTCCTGTTCATCTACAGTCTCCTTTTTCCTGATCGACCCATTTGAACCGATGCTCTCATGCTCCAATAATCATTTTCATTGAATCACTCCTGTCTACCTCCCCTTGTTTGCTCCTTCTTACTTCAAGGTCTATCTAATAATGCTACCAGCTGCATCCTTCTGTGTTATCTTCGGAGCTAGTCTCCCTAGGGAATCTGTCTACTTCTACCCTGACAGTCTCACCCATTCTGGTCTCCTGTCTCTCACCTAGTGAAATGCTCCTCATGCTGTTCATTGCCCTCTGTGTATGTGGTGCTTCCCATGTTTCGCCCCCCCCACTTTGAGACTCCACCCTGTAGTTCTGCTTTGTCCAGCCCTTGTTCCCTAAGCAGCCATTTGGCTTGGTCATCCAGTGCTAATCTACTTCACTCGCCTTTGACCTTTGTTCTTTCCTACCTTAATTTCCCCATCGACCACTCCTGCTTCGGCATGTCTTTCTGCTGCTCCCTCTCCTTGCTACTCTCGACACTCTCTGCTGTCCAGGATTCCATCCGGTCCTGGCTTCTTTCTCCTTGTGCCATGCTTTCTCTGTTTGTTTGCACTGCCATACCTGTCCTTGGGCCATCTGTGGCTGAATCCATCCAGCCTTCCATTGAACCAGCCCTTTCTTCCCCCTTGTCCAGCTCACCCTCATGCCCCCTTCTGAAGCTTTGCTCCTTCATGGAGTCTACTTGCTCTGTGTCATCCACTGTTGCAGATCCTTCATTTCCTTAGCCCCTTGGCTTCATGATGCTTGGCCTCGACATGCTCATCTCATTCACTACCTCTCTAGGTCTGCCTTTGCATGGTTTTCTGCCAAGTCTACACTGTTCCATTGCTCCATCTGGCCATGCCTACCCTGGATCGTGTACTGCCTAACTCGACTCGCCCCAGTGCAGTTCTCCTCCTGCATCGGCTGGGTCCTATGCTACCCTATTGACCTCCCTACTGTCCTTAGTCATTTCATACTTCACTTTCCAGTACCTGCCTTCATGGTGTCAATCCCTCATCGTACCTCATCCATTCCAGTTCCCTTCCTCAGCCTAGTGCTAATTCTCATTCTGACCATTGTGGATTCTTTCCCCTCATGGCTTCCCTCCTCATTGTGCATCATCAGATTTGACTCCCCTTGATTGCCGTCCTGTGCTTGCCCTCTGGTTCACAGATCCTCTGGATCCCGATGCGCCTTCTTGGCCTCAGTATCCATCTCCTCTTGAAGAGCATCATTGTTCATCTCGCGCCCTGGTTCCTGATACCTTTATTCAAGTTCTGTTCCCGTTCTTTCCCGTCTCCTCCTCTTCCAGTTTCACAACTGCTCTTCAGGATTCAGCCATCATAAGCTTCCCTCTACTCTTCTCTTCTCTAGTCATCATACTTCATCCAATTTTGCTCACTTCTCATTGTACCTCATCCAGTTTTGATCCTCGATCACTTCCTCTAAATTGCCTCTGGTTCTGGATCTCCCTTCTTGGCCTCGGACTCTACCACCTTTCAAGGTGTCTCATTGGTGTACTTCCTTCATGCCAGTTCATTTTCGGTTCCTTCCCATCTCCTCCTCTTCCAGTTCACTTCCGGCTATCCAAGCGTCTCTCCACTCTTGGCTTGCTCTCGGCATTCTTTTTGGGCATACCTATCATAATTCCTATACCACCTATTGGCTGCGGCTCTCCTGCCGAATGCATCAAGTTCATAAATTCAGTCATATCGATTTCATTAATCCAGTCATCTTTCAGTCAACATTACTTCAAAGCTCATCTATTTACATTGCTTACTCTAACATTCCTATCTTTCAAAACCATTCTACCTCATCCACTACAACCTCAGGGTCTAATCGTCCATGGTCTAATTGTTCACATTGCACAATCAAGAATGCCTCTTCAACCTCAGTGTCTGCTCACTGGCATAGCTCTATTAAACACATCACTCCATCAAGGCAGTCTACAATATTATTGGTCTCCTCATTGACTCATCTGGAATATCCTCGTGAGCACATCTGGATACCCCTTGCTGCTCTGACTCATAAAGGGATTTACTCCCTCCTATCCTTGCTTCCAGATCTACTATCTCACATTGACTACTCAAGCATACCCTCCTTAATTCCAGCAAGGTCTATCTAGTTCCATCGTTCCCTCGATCATTCCATCTTTGACTCTGATGCTACTCATTGACCACAACAACAGGATCGAATTGTTCACATCACATAATCATGCCTTATTGACCTCAGTTTCTACTTCCTCGCCTCACTCAATCAATCATACCTGTTATCGATCTTATGCTTCCTCATCGACCCACCGACTTCCTGCAGTGATCATCATCAGTATTAATTTTGGCTCATATTCGCATTCGACCTGCTCGCAGCCTCTTGTTCCATCTTTGATCTGTGCTTTCTTTTAGGAATCTTCCATATTACATCATCATCCTCACTACTTATATCTCTCTAGTTACCGAACCCTTTCTTTCTAAAAATATACATCCTCAATACAAATGTCATCAGCCTGGAGGGAAAGCAACCTAGGACTTGGATCCCCAGAGGTTTCCTTCTCAAAGGGGGTTTTTCCTCTCCTCCATGCCAATGATCATAATATTAGTTAGAGTTAGTAATTTATTCTTAGCTAGTTAGGTTCCACTGTTGGAGGAGTAAGATGGTGGCCCAGCTTTCCCCTCTGTCCTCAGGAAGTTAGCCCTTCTCACAGAATTCATTAATAACTTCTCTCTTCGATGCTTGACAATTCAGGTATTCTTTTTGGGCTTCTTCCTAATCTACCTTTAGCTGACTCATTCATTTCCGGCACCTGTAGGGGAGGACCCTCACTAGGGTTCCTTGCGTCCGTACCCCTACAGGAAGTATATCCCATGGATAGAGAGGCGGAAAGCCACATAAAATTCAAGTTACTCAAGTTACACAAGCATTATCATATCATATCCATATGCATAAGCACATTGGACATCACTTTATAGATCATTTGTAAGGTCTTTTTTAGAGTATTGATATTAATTCTGAATGCCTGTCTAATAAAAGACATTGCGTAGGTTGAAAGGATTTAGAAAAAGGCAATTACAGTAAGATGATAGGAATTGTGACGAAAACATTAGAACTTTTAATGTGGCACAAACAATAAATATTTTCTGTTATGGCAGAATAGAAATCTTACTGTTTACCAGATTTTGATAAGCAGGTGGCAACTAAACCATATAACCTACCTAAGCTATGTTGCAGATAAATGCCAACTCCTTTGAAGAACTAACAGCCTTGGGAAACCGTGTCTCAGGAATGGCTTTGTTTATTGTAACACACATTGTGGCTCATAAAATATCACAGGAACACACACTTCAGGGAGGAGGCTGTGTAATATATTGTGTCTCAGACAATGGTGATGACCTTATGGTTAATAAAGTTGAGACTAGGGAGTTTTAAATTACAGTATTCTTTGTTTGAGAAGGACAGTCTAGTTTGACTTCGGTCCAACCAAGAACATGAGAGAGTGAGAGAAAGACAGAGACAGAGAAGAATGGGAGAGAGAGAGACAGATGGACAGAGAAACACAGAGAGCTATGCACCTCAAAGAAATGACAGTTCAATACACCTGTAATCAAGCTGTTTAATTCCTTGTACAAAAACAAGGTGATCTGTGAATTACAGAGGGTGTTGGTAGCAGCTTCTACCCAATGACTGGCACACTCAACATACCCATGAGCACAGGAGTTGTGTGCAGTCTGGGACAGAGAAACAAAAAACAGAAACGGCATGCCCAGCTGAGACTTAGCAATGAAAAGAAACAAAAAATCACAGCAGAATTGGAGGATAAGCTGTATGAGGACAGACTTGAGAGCTTGGGGAGGTACAATTTGGGAAGGAAGAGTGTGAGTGGAGACCTGATAACAAGGTATAGGTTATCTCAAGATCATGAGACCTATCTAAGTTTAGGATTAGAATTTAAAGGAGGGTTATAACAAGAGGTCATAGCTAACGAGTCCAGCGAGGTCATTTTAGAGGGAGGCACAGAAAATACTTTTAACAAGCAGAGGATAGAGGGGATGTGGAATGTACTACTAGAAGTCATGGTATATTCAAGGAGCTTGTAGGGATTTATAACTGGTTTAGACAGGAACGTGATGGAGATTGCTCTGAATAGGTATTCCTACTGAGAAGGAGGGGGCAGTCTGGATGAGAACATTCCCCATGTTCATAAATCACGTTGCTCTGCTTGTGACATTATCATTGTCATAGCACCGGATTCTAAGTCGAGAATTCTGGGGTCATACACAGTCACAAGGTGCGGTGGTGCAATATCATGGTGCACAATGTGTCCCCATTCTGCCACCACACTTTATGGCTATGCACAAATGCATTGAGCTGTGGGAGTACCCCTTGCACCAGTAGCATCTGGTCTCATTATGCAAATGCACATTTTTACATTGGCTGTGCTTGCGCACCCAATGTTTTGGGGCAATGATAGGGATTTCAGGGGTCTGTCACTGCTGAGACATTGCAGTTCACACAAGCAAGAGCTCAGCAGTCTGCACCAATGAAGAGGGGCTGTGGTCCTGACAGCACTCTCAGCCTGGTGGGCTGAAACTTTATGTATTTCAAAGGACCTAAGCAGCTTCAGTCAGAGAGGGCTTTGGTCCTTTGATTTGTATGAAGCTGGTCAGCAAACAGCTGAGTGGCTTTCAAGAAGCTTGTCAGTCTGTTAGGATGAAACACTGAAAAAAAGTTTCTATATGCCATCTGCCCTCTTTAGTCACTAAACTACTCAAAGCTGAGGCAATGTTTCGATTCTGTAAATGTGGAAGAATACAGTCCATGTTAATGGATGTCAGTAAATTTAGGTTTATTGTAGCGCGCACTCTAAATTGAGAAGCAGGTCCCCGAGGCAGATGGTCGAGTTCGGTTTTGTTGGGACTTTAATCTCCTCTCTGTCAATGGGCAGTGCAGATCATTACTGACTGGTGTTATAGGTAAGGACTGGTGCTATCGGAGTATTTTTTTATTTCATTTTTATGGATATGGTGTTATAGAGATAAGAGAAACACAGTGCTCACCAAGTTATTTGTACGTTTCTGATCTTTTAAAACTTTTGCACCAGTAATATTTATCCACTAGCTGCCAGTATCCAGCTGTATTGGTAACATTAACAGTGAAGGTAATTAAAAACTGCACGTAGGCAGGTGAGGTGACAAAGTAAATACTATGAGGCATTTCCCACAGTGAATTGATTTACTGTATTCCATTTGCAGTCAGTAAGTTTCAAGAATGTTTTTGTTGGGATGACTCTCCATTTAATGTTGATCAATCAATAGCTGCAGTTCAAATACATTTGCAGGCTGACTGTTACCAACTGAATTCATATGCGTTGAGCAACATGGTGAGAATACAAATTGCTCAGAGCATGTGTTTTTCTGCTTAAAAATATTTACAATGCAGCATCGATGTCCTCCTTTGCATTGGGACAAAAATGGCAGCTGTGTCTACTAGTAAAATGTTATGGTGGGTGTCACAAGCCCCTGGCCCCAAAACCGCGGTCAGCCCAGTAGGACCTCCTGTTTGCAGAGAGGATCCCTCTTTTTAAGAACTCATGAGCAGGAGTAAGGGTTCAGGTAGATTTCCCAACCTTCCTGTTCCAGTGGGAGGGTGGATTCTGTAGTTTCAAGTTCCCTTGACTCCTCACTGCTTTCAGTATTTGAATTCCACCACGGCCGTTGGCTACGTCTTGCCTAAATAGTTTTACACGACTGCCAAGAGGATTCTAACTTTCAGGCACACAGTCTTTTCAAAACTCTTCTGTTTAAATGTTAAATCACACAGCCAGATCCCAGGCAGAGTTGAAAAGAAAATTGTAAAAGTTTACTTAAAAGCAATACAGAAAATTCTACAGTTTAGAAGAACTTTAAAATGCAGACAATAACAAAAGTAAAACTGGATGGTTTACAGAAAACACTAGATACTGTATTCTAAACTATACCTTGTTTTGCGGTTAGAGTTCAGACAAGATTTTAAAGGACTTGCAGAGATGAGTCCTTAAGCAACAATCTTGTTGCAAGGTTGTATTCCAAGTCAATTCCTCTGAATGTCCTTTTTAAAAGAAATTGTCAGGTGCTGTCCTTGGTGAAAAGTCTTGGTTTCCAAAATTCTGACTTACAATCAGAATCTTCTGTTCAGTATGGGACTAGTCAAACTTTCCACACACTCAGGTCTGGTTTTAGAGCTATTTCCAGGCCTACACATATACTTCTGGTCTACAAGTATATGCCAGCTGGATGGACTATCTGTCTTCCAACTTAAACACTATTCAACTGCCCTGGGTTCAGAATGTGTGTCTTATACATACAGGCTGGTCATCCTCAAGCCACACCCACAGTGTGCTATGGTGCAACAGTTTACCTTTCCCTGTAGGTGTCACTGTGGTCCCATGCCAACCCCAGTGACATCTGGTCCATGCATTTGGCTTAACCTCTGACCTTTTCCTGTCATGGAAAGCTAGATACCTAGTT
The DNA here is from genome assembly GCA_016271365.2 of Neoceratodus forsteri. NCBI lineage: Eukaryota > Metazoa > Chordata > Ceratodontiformes > Ceratodontidae > Neoceratodus > Neoceratodus forsteri. The sequence continues at coordinate 34,956,778 of JADMNL010000024.1, read as the reverse complement.
TTCTCTAAGAGTTATGATTCCCTGGCTCAATAAAACTGTTTCCCTTATCTTGAGACATAACAGGTTTGTTGTAGGGTGTGGGCAGTCAAGAAACATCAGACACAGGCAGCCAATTTGGTGCATAAAAACATTTAAAACAAAATGTTTATCATTTTATTTGTTTGCATAAAAGATGAGAAATTAAATATTTACAGAAATAAAGATTAGGAATAACAAAATCACTGCTGGTACAGCAGGATCACCAGGCTTTTCCTCAGCCTGCTCAAAGTGGTGGTGTGAGCCCACTCTCTCACAAGGTCTGGTACCTCTCACAGTCAGCTCTCCATTGACCACCCTATCTACTTAACACCCCTGGTGGTAGCTTTTTTATATCAACCCAGGGTGACATCACTGTCAGGTGATCTGCCCCCTTTTTGTATAATGCATATATCAGACCTCCTGTTACCTTTCCACCGTCTATCAACATTCACAGTGGAAAGGTACATATACATTCATCTTACACTGTACAGTATCCGTGTCTTGGTTTGAAGGCCTAAAATACTTTTGGCATACTTAACGGGCAGAAATGGGGCTAAGCCCACCCTAGTGGAGTGACCTCACTCTTTGGAGTACCATATATACCTGCATTCTGAGGGCTGCCAGCCCTATAGCAACACCCATGCAACATATAGAGGGGGTTCCCAAAGGTATTTTACATTTTTATTCAGGATTAATTCCAAGCACTACTGTGCCCAAGTCACAACATTTATTTATTATTTAAGCCCTTTTTTTCTGGGCACTGGGACAATGGGACTCATTTCATTTCCTCTGACGGCTACAATTGTCAGCCGCTGGGAAACATTTCATTTTTGCCCTGTCATTTCCTTTAGTTTTATTCCTTTTTCTGAGTCCCCTTTTTAGTTTCATTTCTACGGTGTTTTCTGCCTTAATTCAGAGCGTTAGCATACATTTTTGGTCAGAGAGACTGTCCTATTTATAGTTGAGCCCTGCCGAATCTTCATTGGAGCTGTGGCTGAAATGTACAAGAAAACCCATAGTCACCGGCTCTGCTCAGATTGCTGTGTACATCAGAGCAGAGAGAGAGAGAGAGAGAGAGACTGCTGGAGTTTACATGCTTTCTTTTTATTTTATATGGTTCAGTTCTCTCTCTCTCTTCTGTTTTACCCAAAATCTGCTTTAGCAGCTAATATTCAGGGATACCACTGTCCCCAACATAGATGCACTAACCATCTACACTATTTTTAGGAGCTGGGGCAGCTGAAAGTAAAAGCAATTGCCGCCCCGCTTTGAACTGCGGCTGAAATAGCTGATCTGGCACCTTGCAAGTTGCTTGCTCTCGCCCTGAACATCACTCCATTTATTTAAATAATTAAAACTGCATAGAAGGAAATATAACGCTCCTTCCTCTTTTTACTCCTTACTCCCTCTGGACATCTTCACTTAAAAGAGGGGCAGGAGGGTCAAAAGATACCACAGGGAGCAAGTGGTAACCTGGAGCAACAGAAAGTGAAAGTTAAGTAGCCTGTTGCTCTGTTCTGCACCACGTTTGCTCAGCCATGGCATTTGCCCTAATTTAAGAAATATTATATTTCTCTTTTTTCACTGACCCCGTAAGGTCTTTTCAGTTAAGGGGCACCAGGTATAATATTCATATGGACATGCCTATCCCATTTTGTTATTCCCTTCAGGTGCTTATTTGTTTTTGGTAAGAGCGGGGCAGCTTCAATTAACAAAGTCATTTGAAATTGCCAGCTCCACTTCTGTTGCTGCGACAGAGCAGCTGGGCACAATTCAGGAGTTAACATGCTCCTATACTTATTTGTTTAAATATTAAACATTTGTCCCTCTTTACTGGGGTTTAGGAGAGTCTTGTTGGGTGCCCATGGTTCACTTTCCAAGTGAGCCGAAAAGACCACAAATAGTGCAGCCCTTGGAGTGGCCACTGTAATTTTATTCTGGCAATCTGCTAGCTGCTCACTCTTACTGGTGCACTGTACACCTGAGAGAATGAGGGAGCGAGGACTGAGTGCACTACTATTTTATTTCTCCTCTTTCAACATTTCATGTATTTAAAGCAATCCTGCACTTTGTTTCCTTCTATGCACTTTTAATTAAAAAGGCACTTTCTGCACTGTAATGCATATTACTCAGGCACTTTAATCAGTTCTCTCTTAAAGGCTTTTACATTATTATTCTAAAGCACTTTATATAACATTGGCATGAGGCACTTAAAGGGAGGAAAGGGATGGCTCTCATCTTTCTACTGGGGCACCTGCCCCTGACAGGGGTCACCCTGTCACAAGGTCCACACTAGTCTTTATAGAAATAAAGGTTATTTTGCAGTTACCTGTTAAAGGGACAGTGTCTTAATTCTAAAGTACATTACAGCATATACAATATGAACCCACATAAATGGATCTAGGCCTATCATGCGACATTCCTCCCTCCTAAAACAGAACCGGAAGGGGGGACACAGTATAGCTGAGCGGGAGGCAGTATAGTGCAATGGTTTAAGGCTCTGAGCTGCAAATCTGGAGACCTGGGTTTGAATCTCATAGCTCCCACTTGCATACTGTGTGACCGTGAGCAAGTCACTTAACTTTCCTGTGCTCCCATGTCACACCTGTAAACAAGCTTTCAGCTTAGTGTGCCATTCCTGGTTAAACAATTGAAAAAAAAAAACACGCCCCTGTTGGAGGTAGTTCTTCTCAGTTCTGTTAAAGATGTAGTATAGGCCATCTGCGTTTCCACATTTTTGGATCCAGGCCTGAGCGAAATCTCCATGTCATAAGCCTGCAAGGAAATACTCCATTGCAGAAGTTTCCTATTTGTTTTTCCCATTTGGCCCAACCATATTAATGGTTTGTGGTTCATTTGGACCTTAAAATGCCTCCCATAAAGGTATGATTCCAGTTTTGTAATGCCCAAACTAAGGCGAGACATTCCTTTTCTACTGTTGAATAGGCCTGTTCCCATAGAAGCAGTTTCTTGCTTAAGTATAAAATGGGGTGCTCTCTCCTCTGATTGGATGCTTGACTGAGGACTGCCCCATTCCCACATCTGAGGCATCTGTCTGTACCACAAATGACCTATTGTAGTCTGGGCTAGCCAGCACTGGGGCCCTGCACAGTGAGGTTTTCAGCTATGTGAAGGCCTGCTCACAATCTATGTCCCAGTACACCTTCCTAGGCTTATTCTTTGTCAGCAACCCAGATAAAGGAGCAGCCAGGGAGCTGTAGTTGGGAACAAATTTTCTATAATACCCTGCTGTCCCCTAGAAAGCTCCTGACTTATCTCTGGGTGTCAGATGTAGGCCATGATGCAACAGCCTCTATCTTTGCTTGGTCTGGGTGAAGTTGGCCTCATCCCACCACATGTCTCAAATACGTGACCTCTGCAATGGCCACCTGACACTTTTCTGCCTTAATAGTAAGACCTGCTGCCTGTATTCGGCCCAACACCTCCCTCAGGTGTATCAGGTGTTTCTCCCAGCTATTGCTGTAGATAGCAATATCATCCAGGTAGGTGACTGTAAGTCCTCCATATCCTGTAACACCTGATCTGAAAGGCAGCCAAAATGGTGCAGGGACTGCATCAGAAGACATATGAGGACAAATTAACAGAGCTCAATATGTATACCCTTGAGCAAAGGAGGGAGACAGGTGATATGACCGAGGCATTCAAACACCTTAAGGACATTAACAAGGTGAAAGAGTCTAACATGTTTAAATATAAGAAAAATAGCAGGACAAGAGGACACAGCATGAGATTAGAGGGGGCCAATTAAGGGGGAATGTGAGGAAATTATTTTTCACAGAAAGGGTAGTGGATGCATGGAATGGCTTACCACAAGAAGTGGTGGCTATGAATACAGTGCAGGGCTTCAAACAGGCATGGGGTAGGCATAAGGGAGCAATACAAATGACTATGAATAGATAGGCCACTGACAGAGCAAAGGCCGATGGCACATTTATAAGGTAGAAAAAGAAATGGGCAGACTGGATGGGCCTTGCGGTCCATATCTGCCATCAACTTCTATGTTTCTATGTTTCACTAACCGCTGGAATGTAGCAGGGGCAATCTTCATCCCAAAGGACATGACCTTGAACTCGAACAGGATGATTGGGGTGATGATTGCCGACCTTACCCTAGCTCTGTCAGTCAGTTCCACCTGCCAATACCCCTTTGTCAGGTCTACTGTAGTCAAGTATGTTGCCCTTTCCAGTTTGTCAAGCAGTTCATCTGTGCATGGCATTGAGTGGACATCAGATTTCATGATGGTGTTAAGCCTATGATAATCTATGCAGAACCATGTAGTCCCATCCGGTTTTGGTACAAGGACTACAGGTGAGGCCCAGGGGCTGTGGGATTTCTGGATCACCCCTAGATCTAGCACCTCCCCCACCTCCCTCCTAATGTCCTTGAGGACTGTCTCTGACACCTAGTAAGCTGTCCTACATATGGCTGCTCTGGTCCCTATGTCTACGTCATGCACCACTAGCGGTGTCCCTACAGGCTTTGCTGTAAATAAAGGGGCAAAGTCTCACAAAATGGTACTGAATTCTTGGGCCTGTCCAGGTGTCAGCTGGGGTGACAGCACAATGACCTCCACAGATGATGCCTGCTTACCCTTGGCTAACAAGTCAAGAAGGGGGTCTTCCCAACCTAGCTCCTCTCCAGGACTGCAAACTGCAAGTACCATGTCAGCCCTATTAAAATATGGCTTCATCATGTTCACATCCTGTGAGTATGTTTTTGGTCAGCTACCTCTGCAATGTAATTAACCTCATTTACCTACTGTACTACCTTGTATGGCCCTACCCGCTCAGCTTGCAGCTTATCCTTTTGGACCAGGATCAGAACCATTACCTCCTGTCCTACCCCGTAAGAGTGAGCTCTGGCTCCATGATCATACCAGGTCTTTTGTTTTTGCTGGGTAGCTGCCTGGTTGCTCTGGGCCATGCCCATAAACTCCCTCAGCGTCTCCCTGAATTTTAACACATACTCCACTATGGGAGTACACTGGGTGGCATGCTTACCTTCCCAGTCCTCTCATATTAAATCTAGAAGTCCTCTCACCCTGCATCTGTGCAAGAGCTCAAAGGGTGAAAGCCCGGTTGACTCTTGTGGCATTTCCTTTTAGGCAAAGAGCAGGTGGGGCAGGTATTTATCCCAGTCCCACCCATGCTGTTCTTCAAATGCCGTAAGTATAGCTTTTAGGGTCCCATTAAATCTCCCTACGAGACCATTGGCTTGTGGGTGGTAAGGCATTGTGCACCTCTGTACAACACCACACTTCTCTCACAAACATTTCATTAGGTCCGACATGAAGTTACCCCCTTGATCAGAGATGACCTCCTGTGGAAACCCAACCTGGGAGAAAATCCACAGCAAAGCATCCACCACCTTGTCTGACTTAGTGGAGGACAGCGCAGTGACTTTAGAATAGCGGGTAGCATAATCAACAACTGTCAATAAATACCTTTTTCCCCTGAGGAACCTGAGGTATTCAAAGGACCCACAATATCCATTCCAACCTTCTGAAAAGGCTCCTCCACAAGTGCTAAGGGAATCAGGGTAGCCTTGGCTTTGCTTTTGGCCTTTCCTATTTCCTGACACCTGCAACAGGACTTGCAGTATTCCTTCACTTGCTTGGTAATATTGGGCCAATAGAAATTGTGGGTTAAGCGCTGCATAGTGCAAGCAATGCCCAAATGTCCAGACATGGGAATATCAAGGGCTATCTTGAGCAATAACCCATGATACTCCTGGGGAACAACGAGCTGCCTGCCCATCACCCCTCCCTCTGTCCTGATGTCCTGTGTGTATAACAGTCCATTTTCCCAATACACCCTGGCCCAGAGCGCAGCGCAACTTGGCTGTGCAGGGGCATTGACTGGGCGCTATTCAATGGAGCTGCGCCATGGCTCAGCATCATTGAATATCGCACCCTGGCCACCCACAGTGCGCATGGATCCATTCACATATCTGGACTGTGTAGTAAGGTATGGGCTGCATGCCCATTGGCTCACACTGTGGACCAATGGGCATACAGCCCTACCTAAGGTGTCAGTCAGTGGGCAGTGGGGTGGCAGATGGGTGGGGTGCTACCGCCTGCCGATGACTGGGGGGAGCGGGTTGGTGGGGCTCATTGGGAAGGTGGGAAGGGGGTACCGCTGGACCACCAGGGATATTGGACTTTATTTTTTTAATACAAATGCCTGCAATCAGGCTGCTAGCAGTCCACTGGACCACCACGGATATAGGACGTGAACTTTTGTATACTTAAGCCCGCGATCGGGCTGACAGCGGTCCATGGACTACCAGGGATATAGGATGTGAATTTATTTATACTTAAGCCTGCGATTGGGCTGTGAGCGGTCCACTGGACCACCAGGGATATAGGACGTTATTTATTTACACAGATGGCGGCGATTGGGCATGGGGGGTGCCGCCACGGAGGTGCAGCCGGAGCTCAGGTGGCCACCCACAGGTGGCAGCTGCCGTGTTGCCCTCTGCAATACAGCAGCTTACCTGTGGGTAGCCAGCCATTGTTCCTTTTTTTTTGACTTAGCTGTATGCAGTGCAAGTAGGGGTTGCGCATGCATGGACTCAACACATCCCGGGCTGAATATCGGGATTTGCAGAGTATGCATGGGCACGCCCCCTGCACCGCATACATTACTGATGGGCTCCGGCACATCGGGATTTGTGCCAGGCACAATCCCCGTTTGAATATCACGCCGGAGTGCATCAGTGGGTTGCGCATGGTGCAACACTGTTGTGCCATGCGCAACCCTTTTGAATATCCAGGCCTCAATGTTTTCCATCACCTCCCTGTGTCCCAGCAGACTCTGCACAGGCCCTCAGCTTCTCTAAGCTAGGGTCTGTCCGTTGTGCTGCTGTTAAGTCTTCAAACTTACCCAGAGCATGGGCATGTCCCCATCAGTTCCCAGGCTGATGTCCATAGCTGCGGCAATAGGGGACTCAGTATCACAACCTTCTCACTCTTCTGGGCTATGTGTCACCCTTCCCTCCTGAGAGCAACCTTCAATAGCAGTTGGGTTAACTGCCACTAGGGGAAGTTCCATCCCTTGTTATTACCCTCTTTTACAAGAGCTACAGGTTGGCTGACCTGTCTCCTAACCTCTCCTGTATGAATTTCTGTGGGGTCCTGAAGATCACAGGAGCCTCTATTCTTTTGGCTCCTGATCACAGCACAAACCACTCCCTGTGGAACATCATTCCCCACAAAAACATCCATAATGAGTTTTGCAGCTACAGTTACCTTCCTTATCCCTACACCTGCATCTTCCCAATCCAGGGTGACACTGGATAATGGGTAAGTTTTCCTTTCCCCTGTGTAATCCCTCACAGAGACAAATTGATTTGGCAGTATTTATTCAGCCCCCCCCCAAATCCTCTTTCACCAGGGAAAGGGATGCTCCTGTATCCCTTAGTTCCCTAGTTTGTATCTCATTCACCGTGACTGGGTGACTATGCCCCCTCATATTGTCAGGGAGAGCCTTAGCTATACAGTGGCTATTGTCTCTGATTGCACAGGCCCTTTTACTTTCTGGGCTTTCTTAGGACACTGCCTAGACAGAGGGCCTATCTGATGACAATACAAGCATTCTTCATGTTTCTTGTCTCCAACCTCCCTTTTGGGCACCTTGGGAGTCCCTTCTTTTTGCAGAGGCCCTGTGGTTTTTGGTTGTCCAAAATGCCCACTTTTCCCTTTCACCACTGCATTCCCCTTGGCAGCAGCCTTGCTTTGAGCATAATGATCCACCAGCTCTGCAGCTTCTTTGGCAGTCTTAGGATCTCTGTCCTCTAGCCAAAGCTTCAAGTCAGGTAAGTAAAGCCAATAAAACTGTTCAAGCAATACCACCCCTTCAATAGCTTCAACAGAATCTGCTTTCACCCCCTCCCACCAATATTTTAAATATTGATGCTGTTTTGTGGCTACCTCCTCAAAGTTCATTTCTGACCACTTTTGGAGTTTCCGGAACTTTTCTCGGTATGCATCAGGGTTCAGATCATATTTTTTTAATAAAGCAGTTCTTAACTTGTCAAAATCTTTACTTTCAACATGTCCATCTGCCCCAATGCTTGCCTCCCCTTGCCAATAAGTAATGGAGACAGGTGAAAGTTCCAGGTCTCTTTGGGCAGCTTGGCCTGGATGCAGACCTTTTCAAATGAATTTAAAAACATGTCCATATCCTCCCCCTCTTTAAACTCCATCATTAATTTTGAATTTAACTTGTACCTCCGACCTGGAGATTCCGAACCAACTCCACCACTTACATGCTCAGGGGTTCTTGTCGGTTGGAGCATCAGCTTTTTCAGCTCATGTTCCCTCTGGTGCTGTCATTCTTCAGCCTCTCTCTGTTGCTGTCATTCCTCTCTCTGTTGCTGTCTTTCCTCCATTTCCATCTCAAACCTCTTTTGCTCCATCTCAGCCCTTTTTTTGCTTATTCTCAAGCTGTTTCTCCTGCATCAGCAGCCTTCTCAGCTTCAGCTCTCTGTCTGTAGATGGCTCCTTCTCCTCTGGGCTCTGGACTTCTGAAGTCACCACCTCTGGCACTAAGTGGGGCGGTGCTTCCTCCATCTCAGCTGCCAGAAGGGCCTCCATGAGTTACCTTTTATTTTTGTTTTCACTAGGAATGCCCTTCTCCCCACAGATCTTCCTCAGTTGTTCCAAGTTCATATAGCTGTACTGAACAGACATTCTTCTATCTACACTACTCTGTTCAAAACAAAATTTCAAACTGGATGGGGTATATTGTCTGCAAACACATTTCTATTTCCCCTTTCCAAATATTGCCTTTGATTGTGTGATGGTTTTGCAAGACCATTCAAAATCCAAATAGCTGGCACCAAATCTGTCATGAGCCCCTTGCCCCCAAACCTTGGGCAGCCCAACAGGACCTCCTGTTTACAGAGAGAATCCTTTTTAAGAACTCGTGAGCAGGAGTAAGGGTTCAGGAAGACTTCTCAACCTTACTTTTCCAGTGGGAGGGTAAATTCTGTAGTTTTGAGTTCCCTTGACTCTGCACTACATTCAGTATTTGAATCCCACCATGGCCATTGGCTATGTCTTGCCTAAGTAGTTATATATGATAGCCGAGTGGATTCTATCTTTCAAGCACACAGTCTTTTCAAAACCCTTCTGTTTAAATGTTAAATCACACAACCATACCCCAGGCAGAGTTGATAAGAAAATTATAAAAGTTTACTTAAAATAAAAGCAATACAGAAAATTCTACAGTTTGGAAGAACTTTGAAATGCAGACAATAACAAAAGTAAAACTGGATGGTTTACAGAAAACACTAGATAATGTATTGTAAACTATACCTTGTTTTAAGGTTAGAGTTCAGACAAGATTTTAAAGGTCCTTGTAGGGATGAGTCCTTATGCAGCAATCTTGTAGCAAGGTTGTATTCCAAGTCAATTCCTCTGAATGTCCTTTTTAAAAGAAACCTTCAGGTGCTGTCCTTGGTGAAAAGTTTTGAGTTCTAAAATTCTGACTTACAATCAGAATTTTCTGTTCAGTATGGGACAAGTCAAACTTTCCACACACAGGTCTGGTTTTAGAGATTTTTACAAGCCTACACATATACTTCTAGTCTACAAGTATATGCCAGCTGGACAGACTGTCTGCCAACTTAAACGCTATTCAACTGCCCAGAGTTCAGAATGTGTGTCTTATACATACAGGGTGGTCATCTTCAAGCCACACCCACAGTGTGATGGGGTACAACAGTTTACTTTTCCCTGTAGGTGTCACTGTGGTTCCATGCCAACCCCAGATACATCTGATCCATGCATTTGGCTTAACCCCTGACCTTTTCCTGTCATGGAAAGCTAGATACCCAGTTTTCACTAAGAGTTATGATTTCCTGGCTCTCCCTTATCTTGAAATATAACAGGTTCACATTAGCCTTTATAGAAATAACAGTTATTTTGCAGTTACCTGTTAAAGGAACAGTGTCTTAATTCTAAAGTACATTACAGCATATACAATGTGAACCTACATAAATGGATCTAGGCCTATCATGTAACAGTGGGTACCAGTGCTTCATTAGCTCTCCACAGTTAAATAATGAGGTAAGGAAAATGGGAGCAGGCTAATGAGGGAGACTTGATTAGCTGCACTGCATGATTTGCACCCTGTAACTGTACCCCCCATCACCCAACCCTCCCTTGAAGCCCCCATTAAATGCATCATATCACTGACACTGGGGGTGCCCAATCCCCCAGTGTCATCACCTGAAACTTAGAAAACTGTCCTGTGTCATTTAAAAACATTTTTAATCCTGTAAAATGGAAAACAGTCCACCAATGTCTTTTCTGCCATTAGTCCCCCACCGACCCTCCCACTCAGCACTCCACCCCCACCCCTAATCCTTCACTATGGGTCTGAGGCCAAAATCTTCTTTGGCTGTAGATGCATCTTCATTCTTCAAAGCTGGACCATGAACTGAAGAAATCAGATGTGCAGTTCAATGTTTTTCAATAGGGTTTTGAACTTAGTAGCATATCTTGTCCATTTTTTCATATTTTTGCCCCAAATTTTCATCATACCTTTTTTGGCACCCCACCTCATGAACAATTTAGTGACACTAGGCAGATCTGTCCGAAAGGTGATTTTGCGGTCGCTGCACAAAATTACCTTTCAAGGAGGAGTTGAACATTTTATCTGTCCTTGTTCATGAGATGGAATCATGAGGCTATGTTGAAAATTTGGTGTAAAATACTAAAAAAACAACAAAGTTATGAGCCTATCTTGAAATTTACAAACACAGGCTCGAAACTCTGGTAATTTTAAATATTTTGACCCCAGATTTTCTACATAGCCATTTTTTTATAGCACCTCATGAATGTGACAGCTATCATTTTTAAAATCCTGGCCAAAATGTGTTTTCACATCCTGAAAGGTGATTTCACAGTCACTGTGAGAATTCACCTTTCGGCAGAGTGGTCAAAAGAGGGCTATGTTGAAAATTTGGGGTAAAAATGTTACAAATTTGATGTACAAATATGGGGGTCTGAATTACAAAACACAAATTGTTTAACAAGCAGCCAGTGTTCAGCATGACAAATGCTTGTTAAAAGTTTGTTGGTGCAAACAGGGTTTGTGCCACCTAACAAGGTGGAATGCAACAGGCACAAGGAACTGTTCAGGCATAGTGCTAGGGGTATAGTGCTATGCTATGCAGAGCCCTGGTCCACTGGCACTACCACCATAGTCTTTCCCTGTGTCTCCACCCCCGCTTCATACCTTAAAGTGATTCTTTTTAGATTACCTGCCCCAGAGTCCATCAAAAAGAAGGGCTGCCGCCATGATCCCTTCCCGTTCTACGTCAGCTGGTGCACCCCTGTGCTCCTACATTTCGTAATGTCACTATAGGGAGAAAGTGGGAGTGTACACCATTGAATTCAACAGTGGCCCTATTTCTAATGTTTTTCATGTTCTTTACTGTTAGGTAACTTGTATATTGCAATTTATGCTCAGCTAGCAAGGGCTTTTCTAACTGAGCATACATTGTGCTGTACAAGTTTACTAACAAACCACATAAAAGGCCTTTGAAATAGGGCTGCTGTTGAATTTAATGGCATATGCTCCTGCACTCCTCCCCCTATAGTGACATCACTGTAGGTAGGGAAAATAGGGCAGACTGGGTGGGCCAAGAGGCCCTTATCTGCCAACAATGTCTATGTTTCTATCACAAAACATAGGAGTGCATGAGTATGCTGGTTGATGCAGAAGTGGAAGGGATTGTGGCAGCTGCCCTTTGGGGGCAAAATATGATCTCTTCCCTTCCAAAGGGGGAAGCTACAAAAAAGTTATATTCTATCTGATGCACTTTAGAGCAGGTAAGTAATTACCTTGCCTCCATACTTCTCAACCTATTTCCTCATAAATCAGGGACAAAGCTTAAGAAAATCAGGGACAAAGACCCAAAATCAGGGACACATCTTAAAAATGTGTACTATTCATTCAGAAAGCTGACAGAATAAGGGGGGATTAGTGTAAGATGCATGTTCTGAAGAAGAACATGCCTGTAATTCTAATGTTTGACATTATTTTATGCTTACAGTCCCCACTGTCCTATCACAAAAACACAAATTTTACGAGGGACAGAGGAAAATTCTGAGGCAAAATCAGGGACATCCCTGAAAATCAGGGACAGTTGAGAGGTATGCTTGCCTCTGAAGAGGTTCTTTCCCCACCTACAGGAAAGGTGCTTTTTAAGGCCCTCCTGTGAGCCTTGCCATCATATAATATGGTGGTCCCTTGCTTGCCCTCCCTGGTGGTCCAGTGCCCTTCATTAGCTTTCATATTTTTTAAATATACTTACTGAATTCCACTGGATCCGCCTCTATAGATCTGTACCGCATTGTAATAATTTTAGCAGTGCTGTGTATCACCTATGTCCTCTCCTCAACTGAACTTTTATTACATTCCTCAAGCTAGCAGCAACCCCCTGTAGAATTGCTTCCAACAGTTCTAATTTGGTTAGGGTTTCTGTGCCTTGTGATCTGGGGTACAGGTTCTGAAATGCCACTGTGTATAGCCACCTGCTCATTTGCATGCCAACACCTTCTTTAAACTAGCTACCCCTTTCCTTTTGTTGGCACAATGCCCATTGCACAATGCCTATTGCACTATTGCAGGAAAGGTCTTGTGACCCCATGTGTAAAGCACAAAGAGGTGCAAGGTTGAACAGTGGCACAAAGCGATCCTTGTGACCAGTTTTCACCACCAAAATTGTGACTATGTAACAGGCCCATGATACTGTGTACAGACACGCAGCAGGGGTATATGAATCCAAAGCACAAATATCCTTGCTTTCATGCAAATGTTGTTAAAAATAGCAATAGTAGTCTTTATTTACTTATGGCACCCTTCCCCACAGGCCCAGGGTGCCTTTACAATAAGACAGAATAACCACAAACAAATTAACCATTCCAACCCCAGATAAATAACAATAAATAACTGTCTTGATTTCACTAAAATCACATATAAACTGAACAAAACTTTACAATGTGCTGAGAAAATCAATTATGAGACATCTCCAAATGCTTGTTTGGAATAAATAGGTTTTAAGACCTCTCTTAAAAGCCTCAACCAAGGGGGCCTCCCTCAAGGTCCTGGGCAAAGAATTCCAGAGGGCCAAGCCCACCTCATCAAAGACTCGATCCCTTGAGGTCTTCAGCCTAGCCATAGGAACCACCAGGAGGCCTTCCCCAGCCAATTGAAGTGGTGAACAGGGACGCGCAGGTGCAGGAGCTCAGCCAGGTAGACTAGGCCCAGTCTGTGTAGGGCTTTAAAGAATGTTGGGAAGCGAAACACATTCAATATATACAAGAAAAGCTATCATGTCTAAATATTATAATTTTTTAAGTTTGCCTTGACGTGTAATACCTGTTATACATGACTTTAAATATATTTCGTAATCTGAGGAAGGAGGTGGGATCCCAGGCAATGACTCACCCTTTTACAAAGTTTGGTACTGATCAGGTTTCCCTAGTATATCAGTTACCCATTCACATTGCAGTTTACTGGTGGGAGCAATATTAATGCTAAACAGTTCCATTAACCATTCTAATGTCTTCATGCTAAACAGATTTAAATTTCTGCCACCATAACAGATAAAAGAATAGAAAAAACAAGTCTATACAGAGTCAAAGATCTTCCCCATAGCCTTCTAATCTGTAATTCAGGCACACACTTTCTCAGTTCATTAATTTTGCTTTGTGCCTTCCAAGTTCCCCAGAAAATAAGATCAGACTGATTTCTGGTTGACTGCTAAACAACAGTCCCTTGGGGTGGACGTCAAAGTAGATATTTAGCTAACAATCGAACTTCATTAGTAGGGTCTGGGAAGCAGTTGACTCTGCACTGGGTGGAACCTTATGCAGTCCATTAAGGGTGAATCTTGATGCAGTTATTTGTTAAGTAAGAAAAAACACAGGCATCTGCTTTCTCACCAGGTAGGCAATGTACTACTGCATGTGATGCCGGATGTATGGAGAGCAGATGAAAAGTAACATAGGGAAGAGAAAAAGGAAATTTTCGACTGGCAGACCTCTATTTATAAACAGTTATGTTAACAGAAGGACAGGTTGTATGTAGAGTGACAGAGAGACACCTCAGCAGGCATTTCCTGATGTAGGCCTAATGACTAACACATCGATTTTAACCTTTCTTTCCTTTTTCAGTTTTTAGTTTGTTAGCTTTGTTGCCTTGTTTTGGTTTCACTCCAGTGCAACGTTTTTATTCCTTTTATACCTGAATAGTTATAAGACCTAATGCAATACAATAACACTCAACATACCAATGTGATATGAGTGAGTGTGTGTGTGTGTGTGTGTGTGTGTGTGTGTGTGTGTGTGTGTGTGTGTGTGTGTTTGGGGAGGGTGCATGTGATGAATTTGTCAAGAAACATGAAAAAAGTGCATGAAAACCAAAATGTTTCTCTTCTGGAAGATAAGAGTTGTAAAAAGCATTCGCTGTATAGTTGTGTTACATGAACTATAGACAAGCTCTTCAGAAGAGCCTTCATTTATATTCAGCCCTCAAGGTGGTTGGGCCCTTCCTGGAAAGTAACTTCACTTCAAAAGGGAAACATGCAGGCCTCTTATTTATGAAAATGATTTGCTTTTCTCAGTGCTATACTGTGCCATCTATGGAACATCTGTTTATAACAAGCATTTGTCAATGGCGAGTGTTTGCTTGCTGATATTGGCATTGGTAGTGCAGGAGTTAGAGAGATGCATAGTAGGAATGGCAGTGGGAGTAGTGAATTAATGCCAACCCACCACCCATACCCTGCAGAGACTGACAGGCATTGGGGTATGCCTTTGGGTTGGCCATAACTCTCACGGCATTCCACCTCACCCCACCCTGCAGACAATGACAGGTGTCAAAGTGTGCCTTGTGGTCTTCAGCTCTTATGCTCATCCCATTCCATAAGGAAATAAGGTGAGATGGGCACAGTATAGGAGAATGGGGTGAATGTTAGGGGCCAAAGACCCCAAGGCACACTTCAATGTTGATCAGTGGCTGCAGGGTTGGTATGGAATGGCGTGAGCATTATGGCTGAGAACCCCAAGCCACACCCTCGATGCCTGCAGTCTGTACAGGGTAAGGTGTTAAGAGTTGGAAACCCTAACACCCCAGGTGTTGTTGGTATTTTCATTCAAAATTTTCAACTTTGACTTTTTGGGACCTCCCCTCATGAATAGTGGCACTGAGATTTCATTAATCTGTTCCAAAGCTTGAATTCGCACAGCGACTGCACCATTCTGCGCCACAGGTGCAAAAACACTTTTTGGGCAGGACACAAAAAAATGACAGCTGTACTGTTCATAAGGAGGTCTGCAAAATGGGCAATGTTGAAAATTTTGAGTGGGAATATTACAAATTTGTAAAGTTACGAGTGTGCGTGGAAACTGCGCAATGCATGCTTGTGACATAGTCATTTTATGGACTTTTGTCACCAAATTTTCAACATAGGCATTTTAGGACCTCTGCTCCTGAACAGTGTCACTGTGATTTTCTTAATCTGTCCAGAATACTGATTTCCCACAGTGACTGCGCTATTCTGTGCCGGAAGTGCAAAAACACATTTCAGCCTTGATGTGAAAAATGACAGCTATACTGTTCATAAGGAGGTATGGAAAAATGCCAATGCTGAACACCTGGAGTGAAAATATTACTAATTTGTGAAGTTACGAGGGTGCATGGAAACTGTGCAATGAGCACTTGTAACATAGTCATTTTATGGGCTTTTGTCACTAGATTTACAACATAGGCATTTTAGGACCTCTGCTCATGAACAGTATCACTGTGATTTTCTTCATCTGTCCTGAACACTGATTTCCCACAGCGACCATGCTATTCTGCGCCAGAAATGTGAAAACACATTTTATCCAGG
Organism: Neoceratodus forsteri; assembly: GCA_016271365.2. Classification (NCBI taxonomy): domain Eukaryota; kingdom Metazoa; phylum Chordata; order Ceratodontiformes; family Ceratodontidae; genus Neoceratodus; species Neoceratodus forsteri. The sequence goes on along the minus strand of JADMNL010000024.1, from coordinate 34,940,830 downwards.
ATGTGAAAAATGACAGCTGTACTCTTCATAAGGAGATGTGAAAAAATGCCAATGTTGAAAATCTGGAGTGAAAATATTACAAATTCGAGAAGTTACGAGTGTATGTGGAAACTGCACAATGCACGCTCGTAAATCAGATATTTTTTGGAATTATTTCACCAAGTTTGCAACATAGGCTTTTTGAGAGCCCACCTCATGAACAGTGACACTGTCGTTTCATTAATCAGTCCTGAAAGGTGATTCCGCTCAGTGACCGTGTAATCACCTTTCAGGACCAAATAATGCCATGACAGTGGCTGAATTCATGAGGTGGGGTCCCAGGAACCTCATGTTGAAATGTTGAAAATTTGGTGACAAAAGTCAAAGAAATGGCCGAGATATCCGCATAAGTTGAAAAAAAAACATTGTGCCATTACAGGGTTTTAAATAATTGATTAGTAGTTTTTTTCTTGGGACTATACAAACTGTACAGAAAGTATTTATATAGATTTTCTAGAAGTGCTGTGTTTGTTAAACACAATGAGGCAAGAGCGATGCATTTTCACAAAAATTTAGCACTTTTATGAGCAAAACGCTAATCAATTTTTAGAGTTATATAAATCCCAGCATTATACTGCATACCAGCATTCCTTCAGTTCATGGTCGGCTTTGTAGACTGCAGATGTGTTCCCGTCCACCGAAGATCATCGCACAGAGGGTGCATGCATGTTGGGGACAGGCAAGGGACTCAATGAGGGACTCATTTTCTTTTTAACAGGAATTAAAAAAAAAGGACACTGGTGGGACGCTTTTGCTCCCAGCATGCCACCTGGATGTTTGTTGGGGATTGGAGCCGAAAAGGATTGGGTGCCCCATCGGCCATACAGTGTGCTGGGGGAGTGTGCACATGATGCTGGGTGGGCTTCAACATGCTACCTGGGTGTTTGTTTGAGGGAGACTGGAGCCAACAGGGATTGGGAACCCCCGTTGGCCATACAGTGAGCTTGGGGGGGAGTGTGCATGAGCTGAGGGGGATTGGGCACCCCTTTGGCACACATCAAATGGGGGGTGCATCATGCTGATGGGGATTGGGCCACCCCATCGGCAAATGAACTGGGAAGGGGACATGCTGACAGGGGGATTGGGCACCTCTGTCAGCTTCAATATGTACTGGGAGAGGTGGCAGCTGTTCGTCGGCTTTGTGGGGACTGTGAGAGGTTGATGAAGAAGCCACCACCATGTTTCTCTGAAATGGGACACTAGGCAATGCAGCTGTAATTGGCTGCTGCAGTCAGGGACTACCCTGCAAACACAGCTGATTGTTTAATGACGGGGTGCTCCCTGATTGCAGTGGGCAGTTTCTTTCAAGGTTGTGTCAAGCTACAGTACTGCTGTCATGGACAACATGATTTTCTATTGGTGCCACAGAGACCAGCCCCAAAATGGGCTGCTAACATTGACAATAACACTGCTGCCCCTCCACAACTCGCTACTGAAGTAAGCTGCTGCAATATGTTTCTTGCACATGCATGCAAGCGAACATAAAAAGAGACATGATATAATAGCTAGGTAAAACTTATCAGGCCTAGAATCTAAAGTACATCATTAAACAAAATATTACATGCCTTCTAAAATTCCTCATCCTCGCATGTAATATTTACTGTTCAAACCCATTCCAACATGCAATGAAATGGGCTTTTCATTTTGCCTAAGAGTGCAAAGTACAGTAGTCTCTTCTCTGATTTATTTTGGGATTTGAAGAATGGCCAATTCCCCCTTTACTCTCACCCCAGAGAATTTAAGGCTGCAGCTGTCTTCATTTCTAATCTTGTTGAAACAGCCTTGGGGCAAACCAGGGTAATGTAATGGCCTAAGGCAACTGAGCGAGCAATTTCCAAAGAAATGTGTCAACAGGAATCAAAATCACACGTTAGGGACACCAGAGAGACTGGTGGGTATTTTGTTAATAACCATCTAGAGCTGTTGCAACTACTACTGGCTTATTAGAATTCATAGCTACAGCTTCTTCAGGGATAAGCAATTAATGGATCACAACACAGAATTAGAGGGAGGCCTGCTCTCAGGATAAAAAAAAAACAGAACATCATGTTTACAGGATAATTAAGCAGTCATTGTGTAGAGAGAAAGGGTATGAGAGACAGAGAGAGGGACAGAGAGGCATTAAAAGTTAGGAGAAGAATAATTAGATTGGTGCCCTTGGTGTTCTGCTCCATGCAGCCATCTGCAACTGAAACATTACAATAAAGAAATCTTGTTTTCAAACTGTTTTGTCCATTCCAATCATTTACAGTTGTCCCTGCTTTTTCAATCTAATTCTCCTCTTCTTCTTCTATTTGTTTTTATTTCCAGCTTCGGAGATCACTTTAGCAGTTATGAAAATCATACAAGTCGAGGGATTCACAACACTGGACATTGAAGCTCTCTGTATTATGAGAGGGCTAGGTGCAGTGCACATTTCCCCACACTGCTCTCCCAATGTAGCTATATCTTACAGAAACTACTGTCTCTGTACAGATCCCTGGTGCAGTCGCACCTGTTGTACTGTGTACAGCTCTGGAACCACTACCACAAAAAGGACATAAAACATCTTTAGGTGTTGCAAAGAAGTGCCACAAAAATAATTCAGGAGAAGCAGTGGCTCTCATATGAGCAAAGGCTGGAGAACCAGAATATCGTACTCATTGGAAGACAAAAGGGAAAGGAGGGCATGATAGAGACCCCTAAGTACCTAAAGGGCATCAAAAAGGTACTGTTGATCCCAGTGAACATTTCAGGAGCTGTGACAAAAAAAAATATGAAGGCCACCGCTGCAAACTTGTTGGGGCAGGTTCTGAAAAGAGTCAGGAGATGCTTCTTCATAGAGAGAATGATGGATGGGTGGAATGGGCTACCAGAAGAGGTGGTAGGTACAAAACCCATGGACTGCTTTGAAAGGTAGTGGGATAAGTTAAGAAGAAGAGGCAGAGTACTATATGTAGTGTAAGATACTTGGACTCTGCACCAGGCAGACCTTATAGACTGCAAGGCTTTCTTCTGCAGGCAAACATCTTACGTTCTTATGGTTTTGAGCTCGCAGATCTCCCCTAATGCAATGTGCAATGGGTGATATATATGACTACCGTGATATAATTTAGGCTGAATTATAATTATGTAAAACTACTTGGTGCCACATGTCCCAATACCAGTGCTCAAAAGCTGAAAATGGTTAACTGTGCACAGACATGAGTTTTGTCCTGTTTAGGACTGATTAGTGAGATACAGTATAGCTGTTTTCTCAGCTAAGCCCAGGAGGTCAGCTAACCAATTTTGATGTTTTTTGGGGGTTATATTAAATTTAAATAAAAAAAAATGAAACATTTTAAATGGAAAAAAAAAAGAACCTCAATGCTGAAATACTGGGGCAAATGTTCTACAAAAAGCACACAGGCAGAAAAGGCACACTAGAAAAGGGTGTGATTCTCTTTGACAGAATACCACTAGTTTCTTCTGCATACTTGACCCCGGCTATTTAGAGAATTGTCATTTTCCCATTTATGGCAAAGAGTTATAAAAAGGTTTGAGGTGGCACAGCTACAGGATCAGCTTCCTGTGGATACGTACACTAATGTATGCTCATTCAGCAATGAGGCATGACGAGGGGTGTGTTGTGGTGGGATAAAGGCCTGCCTTGGGTGGAATGCAGCATGATGCCAAAGGCCTTACTATGGTTATGAAATGGACAACATACCAACACAACTGCAAGAAAGAGGCACAGTCTTTGTTAATTTTAAAATGTCTTCATCAAGTGTATTTGTAATAATTAAGCAATAAATACAGAACTGACACAAAATAGTCCCTGTGTAATACATGTCAAGTAGAACATAAATAGCATGTTAAAAAGCAAGTTTGTAAACTTTTTGGGGGTTAACCTCAGTGAACCTCAATGCTGAATTAGGAACACTGCAGCCTGCATAAAAACTGTAACTGTACTAGTAATGGAGATCACTTGGACCCATTATTGTAAACATTAACGTGAATGTTGCCTTGCAATGTACCAATGTTAAACTACCTCTTGAATGGTATGTCAGGTTTCTTGGCAGGTTGAGTGCTGTGAGGAGACTAAGGCCCTGTCCACACTACACTGCTCGGGCCCGGTAACGGATGTGAACCGCTATCACTGGAAGCGGTGCAGTGCGCCCACACCGTGGTAGTCTGTTGGTGGGACCAGCACCGCCGGTCCACTCATCGAGCCGGGCGACCGCTATGGCGCCACCCTATCACATAAATGCAGCTCGTGCGCGCTTCCTGCCCTGCAGGGAACCGCTACTCCTTGTTCACACTACCGCCGTAACGCTAATAGGGCGGATTGAGTTTGATAACTGTTGTTTAAACCACCTCATATGTGGTTTCAACAACGGTTACGAAAATGCCTCCTGTAACGTTACAGGTGTAAGCGCAAACCGTTGCGGTAACGGTTTGGGCACTCTGTAATGTTACAGAGGCGTAGTGTGGAGAGGGTCTTACTGTTTTTGGTCATCATGGCTGCATTGTGCTTACTTGAGTCAGGAAGATCTCATCAGGACCATCAGTGGGGCAGTCTCCAGTGTCTGCTGAAGACTCCGCATTGTCACTGAAGGCAGTAGTCATGTTTCTAGAAGGAATGATGTTTGCAGCAGCCAGGAAGCTGTCAGTTGCAGTTGTGGAAGGCAGTCTTTCATTGAATTCCTCAGTAGTTTGCTGGTCATATAATGGAGGTGGGGCAAGACATTGCAGTGATGCAGAAGACATTACATAAGGTGGAGGACATGATGCTGCAGTGGCAGACTGTTGCAGTGTGTCTGGTTTCATCATTCTTTTTGCAGCAAGTATTTTGGACCACTGTCGTCTGTCTTCCAGGCTGGGATCCCAGTAGCTCTGTTGCAAGGACTCTGACCAGTGCACTGTCATGGCCATTATCTGCCTCGATTCCAGTTCCAGCAGCAGAAAGGAGGTGAACAGTCATGCTCTGCAAACTTTGAGTAGTGTAAGTAGTGCTGCACAGCTTGCATGTACGGGGTACCATACTGGCAAGAAAGTTGTTTTCCTTAGGTTCTTCAGTGAACCAAATGTCCTCATGCTGAAATTGTGACTCAGGGATGCAATGGGGTGTAAATGAATATTTGGGACATTCAGAGGAATTTTATTTAAATATAGTTCCAGGGAATGAATGAGGCGCAGCGGGTCAGTGGGAAGTTCCAGCATGTAACCTGGATTTTTTTACTTTTTGTGGTTTTGTGAGGATCTGCATGTTTACTCTGTGATTTTGTTTAAAACCATTGTAGCATATCTAAAGCTGTTTTCATCCTAGCAGTATTTTAAAATTAGGCATTAGTGATCTCAGACCTTTTTGACCATAGCGGACAAAGGAAAGCTGGACGCACGGCCAGACTTTTCAGATTAGCCCTACTGCTGCACTGGTGTTTAATGTTGGCTGTTTTTTATTTTGTCTTGCCAAAGAGAGGGCATGACAGGATAAAGAAATACATTATTGTAAAAAAAATCAATAATTCTAACTTATTTATGCTGATATAACTCCACGTTATTATTTTAAAAAGAACCTATGTTTCTAGCCCTAACAGCTCTATAGTGTATGGTAGAATGTTATTCTAGGTAGAAATCAGTGCTGTGCAGAACTTTCAGATTTCAGCAAAATGAAATTTCGTGGAATTTTTGAAATTCCACTGAATTTCTCTGGAAACAGAACGGTGGAATTCTGCAGCAGAAAATGGTTGTGAAATGATTTTCCACAGAAAAATTGCTGTTCCACAGAATATTATTCTGCAGATCTCAATATTTTCCACAGAAATGGTTGTGGAATAATCTTCCATGGAAAAATGCTGTTCCAAAGAATACTATTCCACAGATCACAGCAGGCGGAATTCTGCAGAAGAATCAGTGAAATTCTGGTGGAAATTCCACCAGCTGAATGGTCATTCTGAGCTAGTTTTGCCAGTGGAATTCCACATTCCACACAGCATTAGTAGGAATCCACACTGTACCTAGAATAAAGTAGTTGTGCTGCAGTAGCTATGTCATTTTGTTGTGCTGCACTAGATATGTAGCCGCTGCAGCACAACAACATGGAATGCATTCTTGTGCTATACCCACCGGAGCCACCGCGGCTGCAATCGATTATGCTGTGTGACTGAAAGTGACAGTTTGACAGTTCACACAGTGGTATCATTTCTAACCATGGCCACCACGGTATTCTCAAAGCAACTAAGTGACAGGGAGAGGTTTAACCAGGACCAGGAAAATCTGTTAAACTGTTAATCTTTGATTTGTTTGTTCCATTTGCATGCCTCACAACATGTCAGTTGCTCCAATTCACCATCTTGACTTCAGAGCACCACAAATAAAAGTGAATGGCATTTAGGGTTATTTTTGACTCATGTTTCTTGTGTGCTGGGACCATACACTATAAAAGACAATGAATGGGCCGCTGTGCACAACAAGCATGAGTAACCGTCTTGAGGTTGCCGAGGCAACAGAATACACCTCTCGAGTATGGCAACCTCTGGAAGGCTACACATGCTTATTCTGTATAGTGGCCCGTACATTATCCTCTACAGTATATATTTCTCAGTTACATCTTATTTTCCTTGCATTTTTGTATTTTGATCCCTTTGGTGTTTTTTGCCATAATAGCGCTGCATAAAACAAGAATAAAATTCTAATATAGATATCATGTCCACCAAGTCAGTTTTTATTTTTCATAGTTCTTTAACAACCAAGGTACATATTGATACATTTTTTATTGATTTATTGAAAATGTTTCACCAGGAGAGGCACACTGAGCAAAAGGATGCTCGTCTCACGGTGCGACCTGGGGGGGTACAAGGGAGGAGGGTATACGTACAACACTCAATAGGTTGCACTTGGAATTGAGCAATACAAACAACTGTTACATAGTTAAGTGTGGTTAATTACAACTTGTTACATGGGGAGACAGTATATACATGTTCCACAAGAAGGGTGGCATAGCATATTTGATTACACATTTAGAACTATACGTGATTACATAAGTGCCTAAATTAGAGATTGAAATTGAAGTATGATACACCAAGTTGGCAGACAGAAATGGAGGTCTGAGCCTGGGACCAGGGAGAGGTGACAGGTCTGGATAGTAAACACTGGGAAAGATGAGGGGGTAGACTTAGGGGAGATGTTGGCGGGAATAAGAAGGAAGATAGCAGAAGTGTCATGAGAGGGTAAGTGCATGGGTTGTTTAGGGCAATGTATAAGCCGGTCATTTGGGTGAAGGCGAGCCGCTGGTCAGGTGCCTAAAGGAGGAGGGGGTTGAGGGGAGGAGAATCAGTCGGGGGGTCAGGGGCAGGTACAATTAGGTGCAAGGAAGTTAGTGAGGGCAGAGGATAGAGAGGGTTTGGAGGAAGAATGGCGGATTTGGGTCATCTTGGTTAATACTGAAAATCACAAGAAAAAATAAAAAAAATAAGAATTACTGTTGGCACTGTTCACTAGGAAAGTGGAGCTTAAAATATTAAGTGTAATAGTTGTTTATAGTGCCACATATTTCAGTATCATATACAGACACATAAAACTAAAATAAGGTGATTAGAGTTAAAAAAAATAAAAAAAATTCCCAGTTACTTTTACAAGACATATATGTCTAAATTCAATCATTCAGAGGTATTTTAATACCCTAATTCCCACTACTGAATTACTCTCTATTTGCATTTGATTATTTAAAGGGAAATATCCATCTGAAAATGCCCCAACTCACAGTGCTGGGCAGCCTCCGATTAAGCTTTTGCCTAAGATAAATATTTTACCTTAAGGCATGGTGTAGTGGTTTATCTAATTGATCCTGTTATCCCTCCTACCAGCATTTCATTACAAGCAGCACTCAGGGTGCATCCCAGAATCTCCTGCGCTGACATCACAACATCACAGGGGGGAGCAGCCACAGGACTGTGTAAGGGTGTAGCTTTAGCTCAGTATATGGTGCTATTATCAGGTCTGGTTTGGTCTTTTGCATTTCCTGTGTCACAACAAACCCAAGTAGAGACTGTCCAGGTGCTGGACACTCTATACTTGCTTTCAGTGTGACACAGGGAGTAGGAAAGACCAAACTGCAAGAAAAAGAAGAATCAGCATTTGTATAGCACTCTTCATACACAGTGTATCCCAAAATGTTTTACAAGCAATGCTAGACTAGTAGTGAAGTGACTGAATGTGTAGTGGCAGCCATATCACAAATCAACACCCACACACAGCCTGGACAATTGCATGAACCATTTTTATGAGAAGGGGAATGTTGATCAGGACACCGGGGAAACTCTTTGTGAAGAGTACCTTGTTTTTTTTTTTTTTTCTTCCACCCAGATACCTGCCAGGACAGCACCAGGATGGGTAGAAGAGACCTCAGTTTAACATCTCATCTGAAGGATGGCATACCTCAGTAGTACAGCACCCCCCTAATACTGCACTTGGGTGCCAGTGTTTTTAGGTATGAGCCCCATCCCGGTGTGCAACGAGAACCCATGATCTTCTGGACCAGAGGCAGATGTACTACCAACTGAGCCACGCTGACACCTAATATATTGAGCTACACTACGCACACTCCTGTGGCTGATCTCCAGCTCTGATGTTAGCTGTGGGAGGTTCTGGGATGCATCCCAAGTGGCACTTGTAATGAAATGCCGTTGGGAAGAATGGTAGGATCAACCAAATAAAATACGATACCGTGCCTTAAGATAACATTTTTATCTTAGGCAAAAAGCTGTTGATCAATTTGCTTTTTCTTACAGATTTTCTAAACTTTGATCCTCCCTGCCTTTTTCAATTCAATCTGCCTCTTCTCCTTCCTCTCCAAAGTCTCTTCTTTATGACTTTTGTTGTCCTACCTGCAACTGTCCATGATCTGTTTCTCTTCATTCTCCCCTTCACTAGTTTTTGCCCTGTTTATGCTTTTCCAGTATTTTTCCCTTCTTCACATGACTGTGTTTGTACTTGTATTTATTTACTGTTTGCCGCCAATAGTTATGGTTATGTTTCTCATATTCCTGTATCATTGTATTTCACTTCTTATTTTTAGTAGTTTTATTGTTTAGCTATCTCCCTCTCCCCTTTCCCCCAGGGCACATCTGGAAATGAGCTGTTATCAGCTCAGTATGTCTTTCCTCATTAAACTTTTAACTAACTGACTAGCTAAGCTTTTTTTTTAGGTGGCAAGCCTAATCTAGGGTTGCTGCACACTGTGGTGTGTGACATTTTCAAGTGGACATTTCCCTTTAACTAAGTACTGTATTAACCAAATCTAAATAAAATTCAGATACAATATCTTTAAGAAGACATTCAAATTCATAATTCCTTTCACTGCTCCAAAGATGACATGCCATCAGTTTCTTGATCAGTTTCAATATTTCCTTCTTCTCATTTCCTGTCATTTTCTACATCTGCCTTTTTGTTCTTTAAGATATTTACTTGATCTGGGTTAAAAAAATGTAGTTTTCTGACTTACAGTTGATTAGGCTTTTATACAGAACTGTAGTTGAAAAAGTTGTTCTGTTCTCATGCAGCTCTTCTCTATATTCCAAAAATCATGTGCATCTCTCCTGAGTTGCAGGTGATGCATTGTGCCTGGATACATCAGGAATTTATTGACTTTAAAGAAAGAAGCTTCCTTTGTTCTAGCTGTTGGAACAATAATCTCCCCATCAGTCTCCAAAACTCAAGTTACTTTATTATTATAGTGGGAAAAGGTAAAATGACAGTCACATTAGAAGAAACAACATATAAAGGGGCAGAAAATGATAGCAAATAATTAGTTGTAGCAGGAGTTTTCTTATTAATAGATTATGTAACCTGGGATCATGTAGGCAAACATTATGCACAAGAAACAAATGGGAGGTTCTCTTAAGAAAGCTGCAGCAATTTTGTTTTTAAATGCAAGCTTTTCTAAATTTTAAAGCAGAAACAAAGAACAAACAATAACATAACAACTATATATGAAGAGAACATAGAGGGGTCCTCACTGGGGCACACCCCATGAAGATACAATACTAAATAAGCAATCAAAACTGTTCAAACAGAATCAAATATGCTTTACATAGATCTGAGATACTATGGATAACTTCAGAATGACCCTGTATATTAGCCAGTGTAGGAGAGCTTGGGCTGGGTCTAGGGGAGTAAACCATGAGATACAGCAGGATCTCCCTTGTGCTTGTGGGGGCAGGGGTAGGGACGTAGGGAGTGTAGATGCAGGAAGAACAGGTTATGAACCACCGCCACCCACAAACATCCACCTATTCCTGAGTGTATGCTGTTGTCATGTGAGTGGGACAGAAGGCAGAGTTGCCTTGTGAAATCTGACAATATCTCAAGGTAAGGTATTGGCCCCATATGACACTGAAGTCTGCCAGCCTGCCATTTCCTACATAATGTGCTCTTCAAAGCTGGTCATCTTACCCAGCTCCTGCAGCCATTCAGCTAGGGGAGGGAAAGTTTGCTACTTCCAATGTCTGGGCAGGATTTTTTTTGCTGTAATTAGGGCACTGAGGAGCAATTTCCTATTCTGAGGTGATAGTACCTGTTGTGTTTGCCCTGCTTTAACCTAACCCAGCAGCACCAGCTGGTGGGTAAGGGCAAACTGTGTGTTCAGAAGTTGCGCACAAGTGGTTTGGATTGGATGCTGTCCCCGTAGGGTTTAAGCACTGGGCAGCCCCAGATAATGTGCATGATTGATCCTACTCTGGTTTGGCACCTCCAGCACTAGTCGTAGGGGGATAAACCTCACTTGTGTAATTTTTGTGGGGTTCTGTGCTACTAGTGCAGAATTTTAAATCATGTGAAGAGACTTTTAGTGTCTCCGGATGCTTGCTTCAAACCTAACTAGGAGTGGTCCCAATCTTGGAGGGAAACATACCATCCTAGTTCCTGAGCCCACATAAGATGGAGGGTGTCTGTTGGACTCCCTCTAAGAGCTAGCAGTTGTAACTATATCTCTGTAGTCGACCAATGCCCTCCTGAGGAAGGTGGCATAATGTTATCCAGGCTGTTTTGTTCTCCGAGGTGGAATTGAGGGCCCAGAAGAGCTCCCAGTGCATGTTACAGCAGTAGATATTGTCAGTGTTGCTGCCTAAGGAGTGTATACACTGCTTGCATCTTCACAAATGATGTAAGGTGTCTAGTGTTAGAGTCAGTGATGTGCAGAAGTTTGCTAATGCCCTTCTACTCCAAGTCCTTCCTGTGAATCAGTTTTTCCCCCAATACATAGCAAAGGGTTATTCCATAAAGCAAAAAGGGATGACTGATGTGGATGCCAGCTGGCCAGCCTAGCAAAATGTTGCCATACTGCAACCATATGGCCTATGGAAGGGTGGTGTCTGAGGCCCATAAGAAGCTTCCCAAACAATATTTTATCCTAAAGCTGGGCCTGCAAGAAATGGGAATCACAAAGGACTCATTTAGGAACATAAGCTTTGTCAGCAGAATCGTCTGCTTGTACCAGCTGGTGCAGAGTGCATGCCATCTGTGACAGGGAGAAGTTTAGCATGTTCAGACTGAGTTTTGTATCAGCTTACTCTGAACTAGCCATTTGGGGCCAATCCCCCAAAAGAAGTTCAACATTTTACAGTGTAGTAGCATAAATAAGTGAGGTTTGACTCTAATGAGAAGATTGCCTAGAAAGTATTATATTTTGGGGTTGTCATGATCTTGAAGTCATGTGCTCTTCCCCAATGGCTGAGATGTAGACAGCTCCACTGGACCATATCTTCCTCTATGGCCATGAGGAGCAGCCATAGATTAAGGTCACTCAAGGTGGCTATGTCCCAAGAAAAGCTGATACTCAAGTACTTGAGGCTTTGTGAAGCTGGTTGCAAGACCCATGGGAAGCCTGGTGCAGTCTTAGTTTGCACAGTGGAAGGCATGATCAGAGACTTTGATACATTGGCCTTGTATCCTGACGGCTTCCCCAACTGTGCCATTAAGGCTAAGGTTGCTGGTACTACTTCTTTAGGTTTGGACAGTGTCAGCTTTATATCATCTGGTCACACTAGGGCATTGTGTTCATCACCCATTTGGATGCCATGAATATGCCTGCTCAGTCTAATGGCCTGCAGAAGTGGCTCCAGGATAAGCACAAAAAGCAGTGAAGAGTGGGGACATCCCTGTCATTTACCTCTGCCCAATGGGAAGGAGGCTGAGGTTTGCAAGTTCATGATCACTGGTGCAGATGCCCTGTAATATAGGGTTTGAACTAAATGGGTGAACTGTGACCCAAAACCATAGACCCCCAGGACATGAAACAGATAGCTCCATGCTACCTTTTGAATGCTTCCTCTATGTCAAGGGATACTAAAATCGATGGGAGAGATGTTGTGGAGGCCTGCCATATTAAGTTTATCAGCTGTCTGATGTTGTCTACCCACTTATGGCCTTTAACAAAACTGACTTGATCTCCACTTACTAGGGTTGGGCAACATTCTGTAGCTGAAATGCCAGAGCCTTAGTGTATGCCTTGCAGTTGGCTGGGCTTAATGATATCGGGCAATAGCTGCCACACAGGGAAGGGCCCTTCCCTGATTTCAAAATGAGGGAGATTACCACTGTCTGTATGGAGGGGGTGTCCCTTACAGTGGAGGCTTCTGTCAGTGCCTCCACAAGTGGCTGTAGCAAGACCTCTCTGAAGGCATACAGGAACTCAGCTGGTAGGCCATCTCCCCCCATTGCTTTTCCTGTGGGCATCATATGCAGAGCTTTTTCTAACTCTATGTGGGTGATTGGCCTATCCAGTGCTGCCCTCACATCAGGTGCTATACCAAGGAGCTACAGCAGAGTAGAGAATGTAGATAGTTCCTGTTCGGTTGGGGACAGTTTCTTCCTGTAAAGGGTTCGATAGAACTCCAGGAAAATGTTTATCTTTTTTGGCTTGTACTGCAGCTGACCAGTTTTTTTGTGAACTCCCAGTATGACAGATGTCTCCTGGCACTTCTTAAGTTGGTATACCAGGAGGCATTCCAGGTGATTCTCTGCCTCCCAGAAGGTCTGTTTCAGTTGGAATAATGTACACTCGGCCCTCTGGTGTAGTTGCATATTCACTTTGTAATGCCTGCCTACAATTTTGGCCAGCAGATTTAAGAAGTGCTGTGCACCCTTCCTGTATTTCTCTTTGAGGTCTTTAAGTTACTTGAGCTGCTCCTCAAGATCTTTTAATCTGGCCTGCTTTACATGGGAGACATGGCTAATGCAGTGACCCTTTAATAAAGACCTTTAACGCACCCCATCAGATCACTGCTGACATGTCCCCTGCTTTGTTTGTCTCCAGGAAGGATTGGATATGTCTGTTTATCGAGGTGCAAAACTGGAAATCCTTCAAGAAGGTGGTATTAAAGCACCACTGCCTCTTTGGCAGTAAAACAGTGCCTACTGGTAACCACGTGAAGGAAACCAGCTCATGATCTGAAATGGTCACCATATTGATTCGAGCCTCTGCCACATCCAGTACTATTGCTTAGGGATGAGCCAGACAAGAATTCTGGAGTAGGTTTGGTGTGGGTTTGAGGAAAAGGAGATGTCCCTTTCTGTGGGATGGATCAGTTTTCCATATGTCTGCCAGGCCCAACTCGTCATTCATGCTTGCTAGGGCATGTGAGGCTGTGGTCCGAAGGCCCACTGGAGGGACACTCCTGTCTGTGAATTCATCGAAGACTGCATTGACATCCACACCCATGACAAGACTACCCTTACAGTGCTGCATCAATTGTTGGGCTAAACTGCTAAATTAGAGTCAGTGAGGTTCGGTCCGTACATATTGCACTGGGTGACTTCCTGTGTACCCTGGGTCCACTGCATAATGAGATAGTGAACCTCAGGATCTGAGAATACTTCCCCCACCACAGATGAGATATCTTTGTGCATCAGAATAGCAACCCTCCTGTTATAGGAAGTACAGAACACCTGTGAGACCAATCTGGTTTCGTGTTTGGCTGTTTCTAGTACAGTAAGGTGTGTCTCCTGTATGAATGTAATTCTCACCCCCTCCCGCTTTAAGCTGTCTAAAATGCTTTTCCATTTAATCAGGGATTGAATTTCATTAACATTCCAAGATATCCATTTTATGGGTTGACTAGCCACAACCAAGTAAATAACAAACAGCAGAGCGGTAATGAATTTGTTAACCACTGAGCAGAACAAGTAAGTAAAAACATAGGCTGGAGGCATGCCTGAGTCTTAATATAGAGGTTTCACTGGTTGGTGAAGACCCCTGTGCCCTTCTGGATGTGAAACATATTTTAACATTTGCAAAACTGAGAAATGCAAACCTGTGAAAATTCTCATGAAGCAATACCAACAAACAGTAATAGTTACATAACATAGAACCTCAATAATAATTAAGAACCAGAACAGAACCATGAAACCAGCCTCACTATGCAGAGGGCAGGTGGAGGCAGGCAGTAAACCATCGTGGCTGTGTGGGCTTAGCCTGAGCAGGGGTAGAGGCCCATGAACCAATTGCCCAGCACATCCAGTGCATCCACTCATAGTGGAGATTTCTGCTCACAGCACTGAGGTGGCAGTGGAACCATCCAGCTTGATAACAACCCTCACTGATCTTCGCTCGGAGATGTGGGGCAGTATTCTGTTAGGTCAGTAATGTGTCTGCATTTACACAGAAATAGCAGGCATTTATGGGGGGTGGAGAATGAAAGTGACAAAGAGGAGAGAAGGGCTGCAGTTCCCCTGTGTGGTGATATGCCTAGATCTGGGGTGCCATTTAGGGGGCAACTGTAGACCCCTTGGACTGGATGGAGAACCTAGGGAGCCAGTGCAGAGCTTGGGGCCTGAAAGGGAGCAGCAAGGTTATAGAAACATATGGCAGGGTGTACAGAGCAACTGCCATAGGGGTGGTGTCTGGGCAGGGTAGTTGGTCAGTTGAGTTGCTCGCTGTCCCTAACTAATGCCCAGAGGGCCCTGTTGCACACTTGAGCAGAAACAACACCATTGCTCGAATCTGCAGTCTAAGCATCTCTGATTATGTAAATAGGTGCCCTCATGGCCATCAGCAGACAGCTGGAGTAGGCTATGCAGATGCAGCATCAAAAGTGCCAGCTCTCAACTCACCAATCATCCAGCCCAGTGACAGGGAGTCCGACCACGGCCATATGAGAGGTGAGTAGGCATTAGCTTGCCCTACTATCACAACATGGTCTGCTAGTGTCCTGTGCTGGCATTATGTATCTGGCTTTGTGGTTTTGGTCCTCTTACCCTGTCTCCCTCCAGTTGCATATCAGGAGGCCATCAGCTTCAGGACTAAAATGTTTCAAGGTGGAAGGGGGAGGTCAGAGAAAGCTGGTTCACATGAATGTCCTTCTTACCTAGGGAGAGTTGGCTCATGATCTGCAGTGAGGGCCTGGCTGAGTTCTATGACTTGCAATTTGGGTCCACCTTTGACCATCCAGGTATGAGCCTTTGTTGTAAGTATACTTCACCACCCCTCCCAGGTTGTTTGGGAATCTCCTAGAGGTGTTGCAAAGGAGGGAGAGAGTCTGACAGCAAGAGGATAGAACGAAGATGTCTGCATGGGCCAGACTTGAAACATATGTAATTAATCATATCTAGACAATGGGGAAGGGGGAAGGGAAGCTGAGGACAATCTGACCCAGTTCCCAATGGATGACTTATTAGTGAGCCTGCCTTTATACCCGTTCAAGACAGCTAAAGGTATCTAAGTTGTGTGATAACAGTTACTCTCTTTAGAGAATGGGGGATCCAGTCCGGAAATGAGGTTGCAGCTTGAGGGATGGGGAGGCCTGAAAAAGGGGAAACAGGCAGAGAGGATTTATCAGCCTGACCCATAGGAACTAGGGGCAGAGAGCCCATGCTGTGAACTGCAAAAATAAAGATGCAAGGAACCTACCTATTCCACATTACAAAGGATACAGGTTTAATGTCCGTAAATGTCCATTCAAGTCATAAGTGCAACCCCAGTGTTCTCGCTACTGCTTTTCCAGTTCCCTGTAGTCTATTCAGAGCATTGATCCCCAGTTCCACATCTGGCTGCCCTCTCTGCTCAAGTCTCTGTGCCAACTTGTCCTTGTGTGGAGGCCTTAATCAGAGATTGTGAAAGCAGCATGGAGTGTGGCTAGGCTTATGCCTTTCCAGGTCATTTTGAAGCCAGCTCATCAGAGCAAGCCCTGGAGTGCTCAGAGTCTCTGCTGCCCTCTCTGTGTCTTGGGTCCAGGCCCTGAGGTCCTGATCACTGCTGAGCTCTGCCTCTGTGGTTGGACCCTTTGGATTTCATAGTCTGCCAGTCCATACCGTCTCCACCAGTATTGTAATTCTGAGAGAACGAGAGGTGATGTAGAATCCAGGAGGCTGTAGGTCTCCCTTGCCATTGTTGAGGTCTGGAGTTGGCCAGCTGATTGAGGACTGAAGCTTTCTTTGACCAGTTCTTTGATATGTAGTGAGCTGCCTCTTCTGGCACCAAGAAGGTGTGGAAGATCCCATTATGAGTAAAGCACAGTTTGGTGAGATACTGAAGTTTATATGGTATCCCCAGATCTTGCAGCACCTTCTTGGCCCCTGTACAGCCTTTACTTCTTTAGGTCAGCATGTAGCATAGTCAGCAAAAATGTAGACACAGTACCCCTGCCAGATAAGAGGTCTACTGTCCCTCGATAGAGACAAGATTGGGCTACCGCAGGAACTTTGGGAGGATGGGTCATTTTCTCCTGACTTTATGGAGGGTGGGGAGGCTTCTGTGAGCCCTTTTTATTTCAAAGATCAGCTTCCAGGTGTGCTCGAGGAGCTAGGGGATCTCTTGCTGCAGGAAGTCTATCACATCTTTACTCTTAGCCCCCTCAGGAAAACCAATGAAGTGCACGTTGTTCCTGCAGCTCCTATTCTCTGAATCCTCCACCCACTCCGATAATAGGGCTATGAGGTGCTCCACATCTTGGGTTCATGCCTCATGCCTACTGTCCTTATCGCTGTTGTACGATAAGTAAGTTTCTGTGTCTCTTGCAATCTCATTGAGGACTTTGATGCAACATCCCTTTTATCTCTTGTGTATCCATCAAAGATGCTGTATTTTGAGTCAACACTCCCTCTGCCACCTTCCCACCTCCCAGCCAGGATGACTGAGCATGAAGTAAACTTAGGGATTTCATTAGAGAGTTATTTTACCTAATGAACGATTGTCGAGTTACTGGAAAAATGAGGATTTAAAAAAAAATATTAATGGAAATTGTTAATGTTTTCAAGTTACTATACCTTTCATATGTTCTGTTGACAATGCACTACTTGAGCTGCTAGTTTCTACTGCTGCCTATGCTTTGTGTGAGCTGCTGTTACCATATTACTAACTGTAATGAACTTGAGATACTTGTTTTTTGAATTATCTTCTTGGCTCAGACATGGAACCTTTGCAAATGGGCACTTGGGCTCAAAGGTGTAATCCGAATGATGAAATAAATAAATAAATGAATGAATAAATTAAATAAATTCATTCATTCATTCATTCATTCTTTGCTGAGTAACACCGAGCTAAGGACTCAAGCTACCACCCTGATCCACGGTTTGTGTATTGAAAGCTGCAACAATTTAACAAAAATGGAATTCACAAAATCCAGCAGTGAAAACAACTCATTCACCTTCACATTTGGTAGGCCCACAATTCTAGGGTTGGGATGCTTTAATGCGTTTTCTATGCTAAGTTGCTCAACTTGTCTGAGGACCGCAACAATACTGCAAGTGTTGGCCATGGCTAGAGCATCCCAGCGAGCACTACCTTAAATTTCAGTCACAGTTTTCTGCATTTCCATTTATACATTTAGAACTATTTAACTCAATTCAAGTTGTTTTGAATTCTTTTCTCATATTTTCTGATCGCTGAATGACAAAATCAAGTTTTATTGAGTTGGTGCATAAAGGTAAACAAATCATACACAACACAATTACCTTGCTAAAATTCTTAATTTCTGAAGACAATTCAGGTATGTCATCACTAGCTTTTAAAGTTCTTTGACTCTATGAGTTTCCTCTCCCAGCCCCTGTAAGGTGACTAAGGTAGCCACTGGGTCATCAATCTCCAATGCTATTGAGCTGCCATATGGTGCTGTAGCACCAGTTACTACAGCTTCCATCCCATTGTCTACTGCTTGCCCTGTGACAATTGTTGCCATGTGGACAAAAATGACCTGATAGAAACTTTCTCAGCAGAGTATTGCTTTATGTTAGTGAAGAAACTTTATTTTTACATTTCTGCTGTTTCTTTGAGTGATAAGAGGATTCTGACTGCTCAGACCAACATTTTGTTTAGTCCAAAATTAGAGTTTCAGAGACACAATGCTCCTATAAAGCATGCCATCTTGGATCTACCATTCCACTCATTTAAAGAATATGTTGCATAGCTTTTCTTTAACTCTGTAGCCTAGAGATACTATTTACTTTGTCTGTAATGTCTCATTGAGGTTGTATATTGTCATTTTTGTCTCTTTTGCTGATCTTTTCTGAGGGTTAAAAATGAAGTTAATTGATCAGGGTAATAAAATATATATTCGTTGGCCTTGAGGCCTTGAAAAGGTCCTAACAATTTTCATAACCTCTTCCCTGTAGCTCAGAAAAGGCTTTGGAATAATTTGTTAGGAAAGATACATCTGGAAAGATCAAAGCACCTTTTTTCCTAGCATTTTTTTTTGCTATAATTTTCTACTCCGTCCCATGACCCCTGCTGCTTCCCTCATCCAGTATTGTGAACGGTCCATACCTCTGCCCACCGGACTCACTGCTGGCTCTGACCCATGCCTCTTGACTTCCACAGTTGCTCCGTGGTCTCTAGATTCTAGGTCTATCTCTTCCTGGGGTCCTAACCCCTCTCAACTGATGGCGGGCATGAGAAGCACCTTGGAATCCACAAGACCAGGGCTGGTGAGTGGGTGCACTGTTGAGCAGGGTCTGGTGGCATGGAGATTTGGGCGCATGGTGGTCATCACCCAAAGCAACCAAATTGGCAGTGGTTCATGTTTTTGTGGCCCCACCTCCCTCCCTTAAGGTGTGTCTGTGATAGTGTCCAGGGGGAAGTGCACTTTATGTGTGGTCATCTATGTGATGCACACTGCCACGTACCTACCACCAAAAGCCACTCTAAGAGTGGAGATCACTAAACCATACCCAGAGAGGAGAGCACGCATGCAGATCCTCTGTTTTATTCTAGCTGTTTTCTGTTCCTGCCTCAATTAGTCTCAAAAGCTAGCAGGAGCACTATGAGGCGTACTTTATCCTCAGTTATTTGTATTACAGCTTGTGTTTCATCCTTTGGTGTTGCTCTTATAGGGACCCTGAAAGTGTTTTATATGAATGGTTAGTTTTCAGATGGAAATTGTAGAATGGCAATGAAAAGTGCTTTCAGGAGTTCCCTCAAATATTCAAAGCTTCTGTCCAAATCATTAGGCAGTCCAACAGATTTCTATATCTGAGTGTGTTTCCTAAGGATTCAGTCTAGAGCTGAAATGATATGTATTCCCAGGTGTTTGAAGTGGTCAACACATTGACTGTTTTCAGTGTATTCCTTGTATCGGACAGATCTTTCGTATCAGCTAAACCCTCTTTCATATGATCCATTGTGGTCTGTGCACCTTTTATCTCCTTTTTCAAACTTTCTTTTTTCGAGCTAAAGAGTCCATTACCAAACTCAGTCTTTGCACAAAAGGCAAACATGTCTGTATGGCATCATTTACCTCTTCAAAGTATTTTTTTACATCAGTTTTCATCAGTGCCACTATGGGAGGTTTATCTTGAGCCTTCTGTTATTACCTGCAGCACCCCAGATACCTCCGGTGCTATGGTTGGCATTCTTGCACAAACCACAAGCTTGGCATTATCAGTACCAGAAATAACCAGCAGATTAAAGAATCAGTCAGACCACATTTTGAAGATTTCACTGGAGTGTCACCACTGGTTAATGAAGATTCTGTCTTTTTATGCTTTGACTGGTGCATGAGCAGATTTCTCATGTTGCAAGTTAATTACGAGGGTCGATCAAAACGTTTGTGGCCTGGCACAGAAAGTAATGCACTATGAATCTAGTATTATTTTATTTTTCAGCATAGTCCCCTTTCAGTTTAATACACTTAGTCCAGTGTCGTTCTAGCATTGTTATCCCCTCATGGTAGAATTCTATGTCTTGGCCCCCCAGAAATCCTTCACAGTAGCTATCATCTCTTTGTCATCAGCAAATCTCTTTTCACCGAGTTCAGCCTTCAGTTTTGGGAACAGGTAGAAGTCTGAAGGAGTAAGATCTGGTGAGTAGTGTGGGTGAAGAAGCCACTGCAACCTGTGCTGTGGGGGGTGGAACATTGTCTTGCAGGAGCAAAACACCTCACCTCAATTTTTCCATGACATTTGGCTTTGATGGTGTTTCTCAGCTTGCACAGTTGTTCAGCATAGTACTCACTAGTTATTGGTTTTCCTTTTTCAAGATAATCAATCATGATAACACCTTCAGAGTTCCAGAAGACCAAGACCATGATTTTGTAAATTGAGGTGGCCTGCTTGAACTTCTTTGGCATTGGAGATACATGATGTTTCTATTGTTTGCTTTGCTGTTTAAAGACTGGATCAAAATGATGAGCCCAGGTTTCATCCATTGTTACAATATGACTTATAAAGTTTGTTGGATCCCTCTTGTATTGTGCAAGAAGCTGCCTTGAAATGTCCCTTCTGGCCAACATTCTTGGCACCCATCTTGCTGATACTTTGTTCATGCCCAGGTTTTCAGTCAAGATTGATTGGACGGCCCCAAAGCTGATGCCCAAGGTGCTGGCTACATGCTGTATAGTTTCTCGTCTGTCTTTCTTCACCATATGATGGACTGCATCAATGTTTTCCTCAGTGGTCACCTCCCTTGGGTGCTCTGACATGGGATCATCTTCAACACTTCTTCTACCATGCTTAAATTTAGCAGCCCAATTCTTGACAGTCGAATATGAAGGAGCTTCTGTCCCAAGTGTGTTGACCATATCCTTATGGATTTGTATTGGAGTCATTCCTTTGATATGGAGGAACTGGATGATTGCTCCGATCTCAGTTTTGTCCATTCTCAAATGATCATCACCTATCAAACTTTGTCCGGCATGTACCTACAAAAGAAAACATTTGATCATTATACCAGTAGGTCATATTCTATTCATGTTAGTGTAACTATACACTGAAAATAATACTAGGTTCATAGTGCAGTTCTTTCTGTGTCAGACCATGCACATTTTGACTGATCTTCTTATGCTGTCTCAGTCAAAGAGATAATAAATAATATGCAGTGCTGTACCCTTCGACTTCTCTCTAAATAAAAAGTTTTCACCAAGTTTGGCCATTTTATATGCTGCCTTCCTTTCCATGCTGGGTAACTTACACTATCATTTGCCTTCCTTTCATGCAAAAATGTGTAATGTCTACAGTGCCCATAACTTGGATCCTAAATTACAGGTTGTATCTTTGGCTGCCAATTGCAAATCTATAAGTATTTAAGGAGTGTTTGTCCCACAAATTAATTGAAATGGGATAAAATGATAGCCGATTGGGTGGATCCTTCCTTCGTTCCTTCCTTTCTTGCTATAAAGATTGGAGAGTGGCATGCACAGATAAAACTGCGTGAATAAGATAGAAGCAGAATGGTTATTGTTTAGAAACAGTAGGTATGTAATTCTACGATGATTTTTTTAGACCTTATTATAGAAATGATACCCTGTCTAGTGTTTGATCTATTATGAAGTTGATGGCTGTTATGTGTTGTTTAAGCAATAAGGCACGACAAGGTGTGTGTTATCGTGCAATAACATCACTCCTGGGGTGGGTTGAAGCACGAGGCAAAGCCGAGTGCTTCCACCACCCCAAGTGTGATGCTATTATAAATATGGAGATATTATGCTTCAGAATACTATTGTTTATTATTGGAATAAAATGCCTCAAAGGTTGAAGGTTATCGAAAACTTGCCCACTTTTAAGTATAAAATAAGAGAATATTTGAAATCAACATGTTTTAAGTAATTGTGATCGTGTAATTGTAAATGTTTTGTATTTTGTATTGTTTGTTATTTTTTATGACAGGACTTTGTTGAAAATGGGACTAATGTCCCAACAAATTTACTTCCTGTATAAAAATAAATTTTATAAATCAAAAAAATTACACAATAACACACATCTTGGCATGCCTTATTGCAATTATACAATGGCTTGATGTTACACAAAATAAAAAAAAAATATTTAAAAAAGGTTTTAGTAGATTTTTAGTGTGAAGAGAAAAGAAACCATCCTACTCATTCTCTAACAAATCCATACAGTGATGTTATTGTGTAATAACATCACTGTCTCAGGCACTCACTAACCAATCAGAGTCCAGGATTCTTTCTTGCCATTGTATAATTATTGTTAAACATGTTTATTAACGTTAATAAACTATATGAGTTAAAAAAATGTATTATGTTAACATCTGTAAATTATAATCTGATAACCATTTAATTAATGAAACCACATTTAGTTTGCATTAGGTGATGCTGCAGAAGAACTGTAATTGTCTTATAAGAATAAACACAATACATCAGATACGTATACTGCTAAGGAAGACCTTTTGCCAAGAATGGAAAAAGATAGTGAAGAGCTAGTGTTGCAGGCTAGACTCAAACTGGCAAATTAGCAGTTAACATGAATTTAGCAGATGATTTATATGCAATTTACTAGATCCAAAAAGAGCATGGGCACTAGTTATGTTTTTTATAAAAAGTCAAAATCTGTTTTTAAAACATGGGATCCTGTTTTTTTTTTTCAAACATTTTTGACTGTATTTTCAAAGACTTATGATGGATGCAACAATACATTGATTCACTTTTGCATTACAAATTGAAGCTGCATCTTCAGCAGAAGGGTACACTACCAGCAGAAGATGGTTGCATCACAATCTGCTGTGCCCTTGCTTCTGTCAAGATCAGTGACACAACAGTGATGTAGACATAATGCAATTATGATGCGGCCCACAAATATGCCACAAGTATTGGTTTTGAAAATATGCTGCAATTACATGTCACATCTGTGAGACACAAATTTGTGTGTCTTGATGCAACTGTGTCATTTTTCAGTAGTTCTAAAATGCTGTACTTCCGAATTTGTCCCCTTTCACCAGTGCTGACTCCTTCAGCCTACTTACTCCCAGCTCCATCCTAGCCCCACCAAAGCACTTACCG
This sequence comes from Neoceratodus forsteri, assembly GCA_016271365.2. NCBI lineage: Eukaryota > Metazoa > Chordata > Ceratodontiformes > Ceratodontidae > Neoceratodus > Neoceratodus forsteri. The sequence continues at coordinate 34,917,611 of JADMNL010000024.1, read as the reverse complement.
ATCCTATCGGGATCTACAGAGCTCTACCTGGCTCCATTGTTGATTCCATTGGGGCAGTGGCTATCCCCTGCAGGTCCATTGGGTATGGAAAGATGTTAGTTTATCAGGGTGGCAGGGCCCAAGAGTATCAGCCTTACCCTATATGCTCCAGGACTTTTCTGATGTAGTTTCTCATGTAGCATGCCAGCAGTGATTGCACCAGCTGCACAATGTGGTCATCCAGGTGGCATGACAGTATTGCAGCAGAGCTTGCTGCCCTCCCTTGCTGGAGGATGAGAGTATCCTTTGGTGTGCTCAATTCTCATTCTCCCTGGCTGGTTCCCAATACTGGGTCACCAGCATAGAAACATAGAATTTGATGGCAGATAAGGACTGCTTGGCCCATCCGGTATGCCCATTTCTCCCTACCTACACTATTTCATCACACTGTGCCTGATCTACAGCTCTTTTTCCCTCCCTCCCCCTCCCTTTCCACTATGATTCCTTTGTGCTTATCTCATGCATTCTTGAACCCTACCGCTGTCCCCCCCCACCTCCACTGGAAGGCTGTTCCAGGAAACCACCACTCTTTCTGTGAAGAAGTATTTCCTCATATCTCCCGAGTCCCCCCCCCAAGCTTCATAGCATGTCCCCTTGTTCTTGATGGTACTGGGTCAATTTAGCGACTGTATAATGTCACAAGCAAAACCACGCATAAACAACAGCATGTGGTAAAACAGCTACAGGCATACAAATAGCACAGGTAAAGTATGGTGAAAAAGCGGTATTGCTACCCCTGTAGCTGTAGGGTGGGACATGGGATGCAGAGAATAAGAGCTCTGCTGGGTGTTGGTCCTCTGAGCAGCTGCTGTGGCTCAGAAGGTAGAGCCACAGGCAGTGGAGGGCAGCAGAGCATCTGTGGATGGGGGTTCGATTACTTTTCTTAGATTGCCTGTGTTATTTTTGTTTGTTTTTTTAAGTGTTCTTTGGTTTTACTAATCTCCCCCACCCAGGTTTCTCCCCATCCCTGAATTGCCTCCCCCCAGAGGTAGTTATTTTAACATGGGGGTGTTTGGGGGTGCAGACCCCCATAAGGGGGTGCTGGGGGCTCTGCTCACCATAAAAAGTAATTTTGCATGTGTTTTTGGTTTGACATTCTTACCGCTCTGTGTTTTTACTGAGCACTATAATTGTTGGAGTTGTACTGATAGCGCAGTATATGACCATGCTGTTTTTGCTGGTGGTGTTTTGACCCCGTGCCATTCTTAAGCACCTTTTCTTCTAAAAAAGATATCCCTCCTGTACCTTAGTTTGCCCTGTGAGGTAATTAAAGATATCTATAAGTGCCAACCTCGCATGTGGTAGTCCTATGGTTGCACCAATGAGTGACAGTTGGGGATCTGGTATTTTTTACCAGTGTTATCTGCATTCCCAGTTAAGTCAGAACGTTTCAGTGATTTGGGCCATTTTTGTTCCCTTGGATTCACTTCATTTTACTGGTAAAAGAAACAGTGTCCTTGAAAAAGAGGTTCAAAAACAGAAATCCTTCAGAACCTTTTGAGGTTTAAATTAGAACAGGCTAACTGCTGAACCAGAGAGGGTTAACCCATTCCTACTTTTTACTTCTTGCTTACAAAGCAACATGTACATCTTGGGTAGAACTGAGGCAGTGCAGTCTTATAAAGCAAAACTGACATCAATCCCTAGATTTTGCATGGTTTCAACAGAACTGACTATGGAACAGGAATTCGAAAACCATGGAGGATTCATACTTTCAGTATTTCTATGAAAAGCAAAATTAAATTGACAATGTTTTCCATGGTTTTCATGATTTACATGATGAGTCCTTATGACAGAAGGATATTTCATGTTTTGACATATATGGTCAATTCAGTTAAGGGTAGGGTACTGGAATATATCACTGATGAATTTCAGATCAGGATAATCAGAGGAGGGTTACGTTCTGCTGAGGGTATGGAATATGTTTTGCCCAGAAGAAGGACGGATTTGGGTAGAGAACATTTTTTCTCTACTTAGGTCCTAAAATATGGAATTCACTGCCAACTTATTTGAAGTCAATTAGTTTTAGCCCTAATTTAGGAGAAATTAAATGTTGGTTTATATCTGAAGCTGATAAAAGGTTAAATGATGAGTAATTATGTATTCTATGCCCCATTATATGTTATATAGCTGCATTTTATGAATGGGAATTGGGTGATGTATATGTTGTTGTATGGATATTGGTGTTATTGTAAACATGTATGTGTTATTGTTGTTGTTTTTTGTGTGATATTTCTTTTATGATGATGTTAATTATGTATGTATGTATTAAGGACCTCACTGGAAATGAGCTTGTCTCAGTTGAGCTTCCTATTCTTTTTGCTTGCCAACTGAATAAAAATGTTACTACTACTACTACTACTACATATGTACCACTTGCCATTTAGTTCAATGATAGCATGGAAAAATGCACTTTGCCATGGAAGTTTGCACAGTTTTATGCTGTTCTGTGCTTTCTGTGCCCCTCGCCATAGAAAATACTGATGGAATCCATGGGAAACATTGTAAGTTCCATAATTTTGATGGAAACCATGTAAAAATGTCTTTAAATATGCCATAGTTTCCAGATTCTTTTTCCATGATATAGTCCATGAAAACCATGGACAATTTATGGAAACCATGGATAATCTAAAGGATGGGAACACACTGAAGCAGTGTACTATAGTCTTATAAAGCAATGCTGACATCTTTGGAGGTATTAAGGCAGCTTAGTATGGTGATTATTGCATATACTTTTTGAGCAGAAAACAGGCTCAAACCCCACAAGAGCCACTTTACTTGCTATGTGGCCCTAAGCAACTCATTTAACTTCCTTATACTTTGATCCTCTTAGTTGTAAAAATGAGCAGCTTCAGAACCCCAATGAAAGCAAGAAGTTTCATTTCATCTGCACTATTCTGTATAACTAGAATGTATACAAATATTAACTGGGCCTTCTCTGTATCCTACAGAGAAGATGATAAACAAAAGTATCTAGTTTACAGCACCATCTGTAAATATGAAAAAGTATTTCATAACTGTTGCTCATATTGAAAACTGGGTCAGCTTTAATAAGAATATTTTCAGGACCTTATTTGGAGGTGCAGGCTATCATTTACTGAAAAGCAATTCAGCTTCTTGCTATCAATAAGAAATGGCTGTTAGCGGCCTTCATTTGCTTCTGTCTATTATACACAGCGGGGAACTTTACATTTCATTACAATTTTATTGATTTCTGGAAGGTAGTATTTTTCAATATGTGCAAATAAATGCAGTGAATCACTGTATCATTTTAGCACATAGCTTTTCACCTGAAAAACCTTTAGAATAAATGGTCTAATAAGCTGACAAAGTGCTTGCACATCAGACTGGTAAATGAGCCAGTTCTCATATGTCAATCACTGTACTATCTATCTATCTATCTATCTGTCTGTCTGTCTGTCTGTCTAGCTGTCTAGCTGTATGGTAACTCAAGTTTGTACTATATGTTAGAAATCAAACAAGAGTTTTCACTGCTTTTACAGCATGAAAATCCTTTCTTCCTTATTTTTGCCAACACTTCTGAAGCCTTTGGTCAAAATATGCCCTCTTCTTACTTATCCTGGAATGACTTGAACCCGTATATAACCCCTGAGGTGTTAACATCAGGAAATCAATAACTTTGTAATAACACTTCTACTAGTTTTTCTTTTTACATTAAATTGAATCTGTCTATCTATCTATCTATCTATCTATCTATCTATCTATCTATCTATCTATCTTATGGTTGGGCCCTCATAGGAAAAACAATCATGTATTTCCCCATACATGATGTTAGCCAATTAGTGCATTAGGACACTAATTACCTAATCACACTTACTAATGTGTTATTAAGACCTTAATACAACATTAATATCAAAAATACTACAAACCACCTCAATAACATATGCAACAATCCCCTCAATAACACATGCAATAAGCTCCTTAATAACACATGTAAAAGCCACCCTAAAGTCTCTAGACTCTAACTTCAGAAAACTATCCTAGACTACAGTAAATGTTCACTCAGCATCTTAACCTTCCCCTCACTCACCGAGGCATGCTGTCCCTAAAATCTGCAGCTCCCATGTAGACCCTCCATGCCACTGCTGCTGTTGATCCATCTGGCCCTGGTTCCATGAAGCTCCCAGTGTGTGCCCTGATACAAAAGGTCACTCCAGCTATAAATTTAGCTGTTGACAACCACAAAGCATGCCTGCTTAATGCTCCCAACTCTCATGATGCTTTCAACTGCATGCCACCCCTGATGACTGCCACAAACTACAGCTGCACTCTAGTCTAAAGGAAAGACCATCAGAGTCATGCCTCCTTTTTTAGGAGGCCCCTTCACTACAGAAACACTAAAGGGGAAAAACAGGGAATCCCTAGGAAAACACACTACACTGGAAAAACACTATCAATCTATCACTGGATATGGGGGAAGTGCTGGGGGACTGGAGGAGAGTGGAAGTGGTCCTACTACACAAAAGTAGGAATTGGGAGAAGGCAGGAAACTACCGACCTGTAAGACTGACTTTGGTGGTGGGCAAGGTTATGGAAACTCTACTTAAAGAAAGGATTGGGGAATACATTAACATCAGTGGATTGCAGGATCTGAGGCAGCATGGGTTCACAGGGGGAGATCTTATAAAAAAAAAAAAACTGAGAGTTTTTTGACTGGGTTACCAGAGAGGTGAATCAGGGAGGAGTGGTCGATGTGGCCTACCTAGATTTTCAGTAAGGCTTTTGACACCGTTCCACACAGAAGAATGGTAAACAAGCAAGGCAGCATGGGAGTGAGTCCAAAGATAGTAAAATGGGTACAAAGTTGGCTAAGTAACAGAACTCAGAGGGTGGTGGAAAATGGAGTTCACTCAGAGGAAGGTAAAGTAACCAGTGGGGTGCCACATGGGTCAGTACTGGGACTGGTCCTCTTTCATGTCTTTATTAGTGACATCACAGAGGGGCTGGAAGGAAAGGTAAGCCTGTTTGCAGATGACATAAAAATCTGCAACAGAGTGGACACACCGCGGGGGGGGGAGGGTGGAAAAAATGAAGGAAGATCTAAAAAAACTGGAAGACTGGTCAAGGGTTTGGCAATTGGACTTCAATGCCAAAAAATGTAAAAGTATGCACATAGAAACATAGAATTTGATGGCAGTTAAGAACTGCTTTGCCCACCTAGTCTGCCCATTTCCCTACCTAATGGATAAGCTGCAGATCCCAGTTACCCAACAGCCTACTTCTCCTACCCCCCCAGTAGAATTACCTTATGTCTGTCCCATGCATTCTTGAATTCCCCCACTGTTTTTGACTCGACAACCTCAGAAAGGCTGTTTCATGCATCCATAACCCTCTCCATGAAAAAATACTTCCTCACATTACCTCTGAGATGTCCCCCCTCTATCTTCAAATTGTGCCCCCTTGTTCTTGCATATCTCTTTTTCTGAAAGATGCTACCCTCTTGGACTATGTTGATTCCCTTGAGGTACTTGACAGTTTCTATCATGTACTCCCTCTTCCTCCTTTCCTCAAGGGTATACATATTAAGCTCTTTTAGTCTTTCTTCGTATGTCTTCTGGTGCAGACCCTGCACCATTTTGGTTTCTCTCCTCTGGACAGCCTTCACTCTGTCTATGTCTTTGCGGAGATGGGGTCTCCAGAACTGCACACAGTACTCCAGATGGGGTCTCACCAACTGTCTGTACAGAGGGCCAACAACTTCATGTTTTTTACTGGTGATGCCTCTCCCTATGCATCCCAGTATCCCCCCCAGCCTTCCTTACTGCCATCTCATATTGCTAGCCCACCTTTAGGTCATCTGATATAACTACCCCCAGGTCCCTTTCCATTTTTGTTGTTGTCAGTATCTTACCCCCCATTGTGTACTCTTCCACTGGGTTTTTGTTTCCCAGGTGCATTATTTTGCACTTCTTTGTGTTGAATCTAAGCTGCCATACATTTGACCATTCCCCCAACCTTGCCAAGTCCCTTCTCATCCTTTCCACCCCACCTTGTGTATCAACCCTATTGCACATCTTTTTGTCATCTGCAAACAGACATACTTTTCCTTCCAGTCCCTCTGCAATGTCACTTATAAAGACATTAAAAAGGACTGGACCTAGTACTGGACCCTGTGGTATCCCGCTAGTAACCCTCCTTTCTTCACTGTGGACTACATTTACTGTTACCCTCTGTGTCAATGACATTGCAGCAGGCCTAATGCTCATGCACCATCCCAACTTAGTGGACATGTCTATGGCCTACAAAGTCAAAAAGTTTGTGAAGGAAACCCCGACCAGTATGAAAGTCGGCTCCGGCTGTCATATTGTACTGGAAAGTGAGTCGTGAATGAGTCCTCAGACAGAATCACTAGAGTACAAAAGCTTGTTTTGAAAAACATTTTACTGGCCGTCCAGGATAAGATAGAGGCTTCTATCATCCCGAGAGCAGTACCAATGGATTTTGGTCCCTACCCTTGGTCCAAGACAGTTAATACAGATTTGCTTTCACCTTTGAAGGTTGTCAGTACACGTGGAACTGCTTCTCACAGGGGTTCCATAATAGCCCCTCCCTGTTTCACATCCACATAAAGGATGCAATCAGTGGCTTTATCACCTCTGAATGTCTCCTACAGTATGTAGGCAACCTACTACTAGCCACTGTGGATGTGGAAAAAACACCTGAAACTCCCAGATGAGCTACAGAAAGCAGGTCTCAAGTGCAATCCTGCAGCGGTACAGTTGTGTCAACTAGAAGTGATATTTCTGGGCCTGCACATAACTGGAGAAAGAAGGAGCCCTGCAGCAAACAAGATTCAAGGCCTACAGGATTTGCCATTACCTACCAGCGTGCAACCCTCAGATGTTTCCTGGGTATGGTCAACTACTCCAGGGACTTTATTTGCAATTTTGCGCAGAAGGCTGCTCCTCTGTATGAACTCCTGAAGAAGGATGTCCCATGGCAATGGGGCCCTGAGTACACTGATGCTGCACCTCTCTGAAGAAGGCCCTAGCCTCTGCTCCAGCACTTGTCAACCCAAACCCAGAACTGCCATTCCATTTGGAAACTGCCACCTCTGCAGTAGGTATGTCAGCAGTCCTTGCTCAAAAGGCAAATGGCACCTTGAGGCCCATTGCCTGTGCTTCACAAATGTTCTCCATGGTAGAACTGAAGTATTCCCTATGTGAAAGGAACCTGCTGGTAACCTTTTGGGCTGTCAAACACTTTGTGTACATAATAGGATTTTGTCCCATTATGTTACACACCAATCACACCCCCACCAACTTCCTATTGACAGATAGGATTAAAGATAGCAATGTGTCCAACACCAGACTCACACAATGGTCTTTATTGTTCCAAGATAGAGACATCACTATACTTCCCACCAAAATGCCCTTCATCTTGGCACATGATCTCCTATACCAAGGAAAATCACATGAATGTAGCCTAGAGCCACCAGTTCTACCTGAACCAGGCCCGTTTCTCCCAGCAAAAGAAAACATATTGAATGACACTACCATGTGACGTGTCTTCTCAGATGGTTCTTCCTCATATGATGAGGGGGTTCAAATCACAGGATTTGGGGTCTTGGTCCTGGTCCCCATAGGTGGCACCTCCGAGGTGTCAATGAAGTGCAGTGCCAAGTCATCACAGTATGCAGAACTTGCAGCTGTTGCCTGTGCCTTAGAGATCATAGATGGGAAAGGAACTGAGGATACCATCATCTTTTCTGACTCATCTTGGTATGCAGCTCCTTGACAGAATTCCTTCCCTTTTAGAAGGTCCATGATTTTACCTCCTCTGAAAGTACCCAAGTTAAGTACAAAAACTTGTTCATATACATTGTCAGCCTGGCTGCAGAATGTATATTCAAACTGTTTATCCACAAAGTGAAGGCCCACTCCAAAGCTGAACCCTTCCACCACTACAATGACAGAGCCAACTCTTTAGCCAAAGAGGGAGCCTGGGGGGGGAGATATGGCAAATGCCTCCTCCCACTGCAACACTCATGGTAGCTGCAAACAGGAGAACCAAAGAAGTCCCTCTGGATTTGATTGAGCTACAGCTAGCTGATCCAGAGATAAAAGAAGACTATCAATACCTCTCCAAAGACACAGAAAAAGAAATATCTATGAATGATCCATTTAAAAAACATGCAGGCAAACTCTGTCTGTCCCAGGATCACAGATTGATTTTGTATCACTCAGGTGATCAGAAATTCTGGGGAATTCCCAAATCACTTTGTTCTGAAGTCATCCATCAGGTTCATGACATCCCTAAAGGTGGACACCAAGGTGTACAAGACAGTCCAGAGAGTAAAAACCTTGGGCTGGTGGCCTGGTATAACATCAGATATTCAGTATTATTTATTTATTTATTGAGATCTTGGATTAACACCTTTGAGCAGAAAGCTCTTTCGTAGGTTCCACAGCAAGTATGACACAAACAAGAATATAGATATGTTCCGCAGATACAGATACAGCAAGAAACAGTTGAAAACTGTCTACAGGCATACAGTCTAACAACAGTTACCCAATGTAAGCATGCACAGGGTGCAGAGTCAAAACAAAGGCTAATGTTTCACTAGGTAATGGTGACATAACATGAGGACGCTTGTTTAAAAAGGGGACTTGTACAACTAACAGCATAGGCAGATAATTGGATTGTGCCTGAGTCAAAGAAAGAAGGAAGGTCTCATACCAGTAGAGAGGGACAGGGGAGGGAGGAGGAGGAGGAAAGAGTGGGGAGGGAGAAGACAAGCAGAGGTTGGGGGTAGGATGGGGATCGATAGGAGGGAAAGGGAAGAATAGCTATATGTAATTAAAGTGGAATAAAGGGGAGGAGGGTGGTGGTGATGGAGGGGTGGATCAGAGTAGGGAGGAAGAGGTGGTGTAGGTAGTGGGGTGATGATGAAGATGTATTAAGGTGGTAGGGAGGAAAGAGGTATGGAATGACAGAGGGGCAAAAAAGGGAAGAGGAGGCAGAGGGAGATAGGAGGGAAAATGAATAATTTAGGCAGGAGTAGAAAGCCCATGAAAGTGTTAACTTGACCGGGGCCCAAGAAATGGACAGGAAGCATAACATTTTACTAATCAATATAAATCACAGAAATTGCAAATGGTAGGAGCAAGGTAAAGGCAAATTAGTGGCAGCAGTCACAGGTTGCCAGTGAGATTAGATGCTGATGGAGTTTCTTCTTAAAGGAGCCCAGCAAAATAGAATTGGTTATGTCAGGAGGTAGGGAGTTGTACCACTGTGGAGCTCTGTATGCAAATGCATATTGTCCAAAGGTGGTGTGGCACCATGGGATTCTGAAAGCCTGTTTGCCAGAGCTTCTGGTACTGCATGTGTTACATGCAGGGGAATGAAGAGCCATTACACCGGGGGTAGCAGTCCCAAGGTCACTTTTTTTGCAAGCAGGCACGATTGGTATTTGAGCTTGCTGTCAAATGGTAACCAGCTAGCCTGGGCATAAAGATAGCAGGTGTGTGCTAAGCGTGCGGCACCAGTAAGAAGGTGGCATGCTTTATTTAAGGCTGTTTTAATACATCAGAGGACAATGTCTGCAGCCACACTGTAAATGACAATACTGTACCATAGTTCGCGAGAGAGACCACAGAACTGTGGATGGCCGTGTTCAGTGTTTCTGGATTGAGATTATGTTTGTTCCTGTATAGAACTCCTAAACACCGGTTAATAGCTTTGCTTGTTCGGTCGATGTGCTGGGTAAAAGACAGGGTGGAATCAATAGTTATACCCAGGTACTTGAAATGGTGAACCAGTTCAAGAGGGGAGCTAGCGTCATTAATGATAGTAAGTGGGAAGGTTTTGTGTCTGCTTTGGGAGGTTGAAAACAACATTGTCTTAGTCTTTTTATAAATAAGGATGAACTTATTATCCCAAATCCACTTCTCTGCAGATGCAAAGGATTGCTGAAGTTGGTCCTGGAGAAGGTGAGGGTCCATGTTGCTGGTAAAAAGTACAGCGTCATCAGTGTATAGAAGTTTGTGGTCATAGCAAGCTCCTGGTAGTGAATTGAGGAAAATGCTGAAAAGCAATGGACTCAAGATAGATTCCTGCAGGACTCCAGAGCATAAAAGTCTACTATCGGACAGGACATTACCAATTTTTATCTGCTGTGTTCGTCTGAGAGTTGTCTGATGAGGAGATCATGGTTGACAGTGTCAAAGGCCTTGGTAAGGTCTATGAAAGTTGCCCCACCAAGAGCCCTTGTTCCAGAGAGTTATTGATAAAGCCTGTAAACTCCAGGAGCCCAGTGATGGTACTATGCCCATGCCTGGACCGATACTGTTGGGGACATTGGAGTTGGTAGTTATCCAGATACTCTACGAGGTGGTTGGCCACGATGCACTCCAGGGCCTTAGAGATCGTGGGGAGAATAGAGATCAGGAGGTAATTTCCCTGTAGTTCTCGGTCACCACTCTTGTGCACCTGGGTGACCACTGCTGATTTCCAAAGATATGGAAATTGCGACTGACAGAGTGACAGTTTGATTATTTTAGTAAGAGGTGTGAGGATTTCCTCAAGGGTAAGGGCAACAAACTTTAAGTCCAAGGAGTCCCCACTGAATCTAGCATTCCCCAGTATCTTGTTAAGATAATGTCTGGCTTCATTTGTAAATACTGCTTTGAAGTAAAATGGTGGGTGGTCTCAGGGTGTGTTCTGGATTGCAGTGTTCATACCTGAGGAGGTAACCATGAAGTAGTTGGGGGTGGGGAAGAACATAGCTAAGGTCTGTAAATGCTTTGTTGGAAGCATTCGCGATGGCTTTTGGGTCCACGGTAGAGGTGCCATCTATGTTCAGCCTGTTCGGGGTAGTTTTGGGGTCTTTACCAGTGTTGTCTTGGATGTTCTTCCAGAATGTCCTGCTATTGTTCCAGGAGGTGGAAAGGGCTCCTTTGAAATATTGGCTTTTAGCAGAATGGATAGCATGGGTACACTCCTTTCTCACTGCTTTGTACCTCTGTAGGTTAGCTTGTGTCCCCAGCACTCAAGAGATGTGCCGGAGGTGATCCCTGTGTTTAGTAGATCAAGAAGAGCAGGGGTCATCCAGGGATTATGGGTTCCCTTGATTTTTGTAGTTTTGAAGGGGGCATGCTTATCGCAGGTTGCATTAAAGAGGTCAATGAAGAGTTCCAATGCAGTGTTGACATTGCTGGCTGTATATACATTAGACCAATTGGTGATCCTCAGGTCAGCTTTCAGTAACTTGAGGTGTCCCGGAATGAGGACCTGGCTAGTGACAGTTCTGGCAGGGGACTTGTAGTAGTTATTGGACCAGTAAAATTTGACAGCGGAGTGATCACTAATACAGTTGGGTAGGACAGAGGTGCCCTTGATATTATCTGGTTGGTTAGATACCACCCAGTCCAGTGAGGTATTGGTCCCAGTTTTGCAGTTCCTCCTGGTTGGGGCTTCTACAAGCTGGGAAAGGTGGATAGCAGATAATGCGTCCTTGGCATCAGTGGCATTAGGGGAGAGACAGTTTATATTAAAATCTCCAAGCATTAGAAATTCTGAATGAAGGCTCATCCCTCTTAAGGCATTTATGAAGGATGCAAAGCCAGGTTTAGTGTGCCTTGGAGGGATGTAAACAGAAAGCATGGTAAGTGTTTTGTTGTGTGTCCCAAGAAGCAACTTAACAGCCAGCATTTGGATTAAATCATCACAACCAGGGATGGGGATCACCAGATCCTGCAAAGTGTCCTTTACATAGATCACACATCCACCACCAGGCTCAGAAAGGTGATCACACCTAAATACTGTGTAGCCAGGAAGTAGGATTGCTACATCAGGGACATTAGGAGTAAGCCAGGTTTCTACTACCGAGAGCATGTCTGGATTATGTCTGGCAGTCCATACTTGTAGTATGTCAAGTTTTGGATGAAGGCTGCAAATGTTTAGTGATGCCATTGTTAGACCACCAATATTTCTTGGTGAGTGGTTTGAGCAGTGGGAGGTCCAGGATTAGGATGTATATTGCCCAAGAGCAATAAGAGCAGCACTAGTAGTTTTTTCAGGTATTCCTTAAATAGATTTTGGAGCAGGCATGTAACCTGTGATTAGCGAGGCATCACGTGGAGGCTCCCTGCTTAAAAGAGATTTGATAGAAGATTGCCAAGGTGTCATACCAGTGGAGATGACAGAGCTGAGACCCATCGGCATAGAGTGAGCCCCCATGTAGCTTATGTGTGGAGGAGATCAGATTTAGGGGGAGGTTATGGTACTATAGGTATCGGTCATGGCACTGGTTGCTCCTGAGGGGGCAGGTAGACACATGCCTGCAATTAGGAGTCCTGAGAGTGTGAACAGGGCCAATATGGTGGTTCCACAAGGTATAAGAGTAGTTGGGTAACACATATTTGACTGGAGTAACAGGGAAGGAGAGGAGGATAGGATGGCAGTTCCTTTGAGGTAGCTTCCCTGCTAACTTAGGCCCTTAGAGACAAAGTAAGTGTAAAGCTGGTTTAAATGAAAATGCTGATAGTAAATTACATCCAGAGGAAATGATGAACTGTTGAGATCCAGCGTTACATAGTGTGTTAAAATTCCTGAAAAATGATAAACTGTGGCCTGAGCATATGCAAGATGTGAAATACTTTTGTCTGTATGTTTCCTTTGTTCTTCTATTATGTGAACAACTGTCTCACCTGTGCACAGAATAACCCAACTCCAGGCAAGAAGAACACCAAACTTCTGCCTCAGAAACACTCTGGCCTTTTGGAATGATATCCAGATTGATTTCATTGGATCACTGCCTCATACCCCAGAAACAACAAATTTGCACTCATTGTCACTGACCTATTTTCCAAATGGGTTGAAGCCTTCCCGTGCAAGGCCCAAACTTCAAAAGTGACTGCCAGAATCTTGGTAGAGCAAGTATTTACCGGGTGGGGCCTACCTCTCAAGGTAGATTCAGACAAAGGGTCAACTTTCACAACTGAACTCATGCAGGAAACTATGAAGTTATTGGGAGTTAATCAGAAATTTAACACTGCTTACCATCCTAAGTACCATTAAGTAGATGAAGAATGATACATAAACAGCTGTTTGCTTATAAATGTGGGCTGTGTTCCATCCCTATATATCTAAAGAATAGATTTTCCTTTAGAAGTGTTGCATTGACATTGAGAAATCAAGTTGTTACGGATATGGTTGTCCCCTTGTAAAATCAAAACATTCCCAATATTTATTTAGTAATTATATTCCGATATGTTGGAATAGCCTTCCTCATGAATATAAGCAAAAGACTGGTAAGCCCTTATCCACATCACATCTAAGAAGACACCTGATATCTATACAGGAACCTTGTAATTATTATTGATGTTCTTTTTTCTTTTTTGGTTTTGTATTGATGTTTGTTGTTTGATTATATTTACTATGCTGAGTGTTGACCTGTATTTTTGTAAAGGTTACCATTGCAAATGAGTTTTTACTCAATTGGTTTTTACCTTGAATAAACAAACAAGCAAACAATCCTCAGTCATCAGGACAGGTAGAAAGAGCAAAGAGACATATAAAAGCAATTTTATGTAAATTTTCTACTGGTACTGGAAAAACTTGGAATACTTTGTTGCCCTTACTCCTAATGGCAATTAGAGCTACCCCATCAGCATCTACTCGATGTACCCCTTTTGAGGTAATGACTGGTAGACAAATGAGATTACCAGAACAGTTGATGATTGACCTCAATGCTCTTACCACAGACAGAGTTTCAGTGGATACCTTTATCAACCAACTACAAAAGAATCTTGCTCAAATTCATTTGTTTGCTGCAAACAACGTGGACCAAGTCCAACTGCAGTCCAAGAAGTACTTTGACAAGCACGTCAAAGAAGTCGATTGGCAAGTAGGCGACTGAGTCATGATTCTGGAATTTGCCTCTCCAGCACATGCCTTTGTAAACAAATGGTCAGGTCCATTTGATATCAACAAATTGAGTCCAGCTGTGTACCAAGTCTGAATCACTGATGGCAGAAGAAAGCCAATTGATAAGTGGTACCATTCAAACCAGCTGAAGCTGTACAAAGGCGATTAACCATTTCACAGTCTCCACAGTGATGGTCTTCCTTCCTCCACCCCCAGGGTGAAGGAAATTATAAACTTAACTGATTCCTTTTGCTTTCTGTTCTCAGCTGCTGTAAAAGCCAAGTAATTTGAAGATCGTTGATTCATACCAGATGACCATTGATGAATGGTGAAGAGAAGCTGATGTGAAGACACTCCCTCCTCTGCCACCAAAGGAAGGAGCACCATTTACTAACAATACTTTTGTTTCCCCTTTTTCTCTCTTTTTCTTAGCTCCTGTAAACCCAAATTCTGAAGACTTTGGTATTCCAAGACTGTCCAGAGTGAGGTTCCTGTTATTCCTGCTATTCCTAGACTTATGGCTGAGAGACCTGGCATCCATCCATTTGATCCCTCACTAGAAGCTCCCACAGAGTGAGGCCTACCACAAGAACCTCCAGAATATGAAAGCATACCAAACCCATATCCATGCCTTTCTTCATGCCATGAACCCCAATGACCCGGCTTACTCCCCTTTTCCAGATTTTACCCTTCCCCTGATATAGGTATAATCATTGATTTACCCTCTACTCATATTTCTGTTCAAGCAGGTCAGGACACTTACCTCAGTACTCTTGTTACAGCACCACCATTGTCTACTTTAAAAATTGACTGGAAAACTTATAATCTTAATGGAAAGCAACTCCCAGTTGCCAGCCTTGCCAAAGGAATGTTTAAAGGTTGGCCTAATACCCGTATTTGCCCTAATGGAACTTTGTGCATCAGCCAAGTTACACTACAAAACACAGGACTTTACAATCTCACAGCAACAATTAAAGACTTTTGCACACATTTTCATAATATGACTTTACGAAAGATATGTTTCAACCACACAGTTGTTTCCATTCCTCTTTTCCTTGCAGTGATTCCAGGTAATAAAGATACCCCTCTTCATTGTCCACCTTGGAGCCTGGCCCAGAAAGTGGCCTGGCAGCAACATCTATACCTGGAACTTTGATTAATAATATGCAATACATGCACGTGCCAGTGGTACTGAACCTAACCCGCTGGAACATGGCAGAGTTTGGACAATGTGTTTCTACTAATGTATCTAATTTTCATTCTATGATATTATTGGATTTAATTGGCAGCATATCAGGTTAGGGCTCAAGACCCTGTAGCAGGGCACCACACAGTGGAACACTGTGGAGTGTTCTGGCCTCAACGTCGTCGTCGATTGTTGAGTGCAGTGACTGGAATAGCTGGCACTGTAACAGGTTTGTCTGGCTCAGAAATGTCAATTTGGAACCGTGCCGATTTGGCCAAAATTCAGAGACATAACAATATCTTCAATTCTAAATTAGCAGATAATGTGGTAACACCCAAGCTGCACAATATAGAAGGACTCTCACATGAAGAAAGGTTTACTATCTATAATATGCATGATATTGCTAGATTGTTCGATGAAACTCATGATAAAATGAATGAATTGACTGTATTAAATAATAAAGAACTTAGAAAGCAACAAATAGGCAGGGAGATAATATGTTCAGCCTATGGTAATTTTACACTAAACACTATCACTAATCTCTTCCGGGATCCGGAATCAGGGCAGATCCCAGATTTGATTCAAGATAAGTGAATGGCTAAATGATATTGCCCCCACTGCAATTCCCTTTCCTGTACTGTGAAGTGTATGGATAAGACTGTATCCTTTTCCCTGGCTACTGCACAAAATCTGAGTTACGTTACACCACACCCAAATCAAGGACCTTGCTACACAGCCAATTATTGTAGCATTAAGGACACCATGTATATCACATTCACAGTATCTCTTCCAGTTTTTTGACAAGGATTCTTCAGTTTTCGACAAGTTTCCCATTATCCACTCTGTGGGCCACCTTGAGGGCAATGTCTACAGAGAACAGATTAATTTAGCTCCTCTAATGGTGTTTCATCCTCACCCCAACTCCTGGGTTGCTCCGCATACAGACTGTTGTGCTGAAAAGGGATATCATTATTTTTGCAGATGTGATGTCTTTGACATAACCGTGCTAGTTTGTGGTTACTCCTCTGATACAATGGACTGGTCATTACAGTTTAATGATGACCTAAATGAACTTTCTTCAGCTTTTGCAGTGCCTTCTATGGATCAAGACAGACTCTCTTTGAGTCAAGCACAACCCGGCTTCAACACCTCCAGCACAGCTTCCAGAAATGCATCTCAAGACGACATCCACACCAGCAGCATCACAAATACTTCCATCACCTGCACTGTCCAGCTCATGAAGTGATGCCTTCCTCAAGTTCATGTGACCTACAACTCTTATGGGCAATACTGTGTTATGACCAATCATCAGACTTTCTCCTATGGACTTTTAACTTGTGATATATTTATTCCAAATTTCTGCTTTGTGCCCCAGGAACGCTTTATCATAGGATATAGGGTTGTATCCCCAGTTCCCACCCTGGAACATGATTATATCGATAGTGACCCTGACTATCTGTATGCTCTAGTCCAGTATTTACCAGTGTTTAATGTGCATATTTTTTTTTTGTAAAATATTTTTATTGAATAGTCAACAGACTAAAACAATTACAAACATGTCAGGCACTAACCAGTGCCCCGCAACAACTTTGGATACATCTGATTGAGAATTTTACAATGTAATGTTAACAAGAGGACACTTATAAGTGAAAGCATCTAAAAAAAAGAGAAATACAGAGCAAAGGAAACAATACCATCCTTATACTTGGATCATACGCAGACATTATGGGTGTGCTATCATAACTAGATGGGATGTTTTGCCTTTATCTGGTCATGGGAATATGCCTCTTTCGATAGCACTCTTGAGCCTGCTCCACATGGACTCAAAATCCTGGGGAGCATCATTGATCTTGCTCTGGGCCTTTCCTATTTTGAAGCAATTTGACAAGTTATTAGCCCATTGCTGGACAGTGGGTGGGTTGTCAGAGATCCAGCTTTGTGACAAAACAAAGTGGGCATTGATCAAGGCTAGTGACCATAGAGGTAAGGAATCCCCCGGGCCCTTCCTTGCCGGGTCAGCACCAAATAGGAATTCCAAGGGGGACCTGGGGGGGGGACATTCCCAACACCAAGGTCAAGATTCTATGGACTTTGTGCTAATACCCCATTATTCTAGGGCATATGAGAGTCATGTGGAGGAATGTATCTTCATTTACTTTACACTTAGGGCAGTTAGAAGATATTGTGGGGTCATAATAGTATCTTTTGACTGGTGTTGCATAGGCCCTGTATATAACTTTAAGCTGAATCTGTCATAACCTATTGCTTATAGAGCAGGAGTTTAGGTGGCGGGTAGCCCCAGACAAGATCTCTGGTATCAATTCCACCCCAGGTCAGTCTCCCAAGTATCTCTTATATGTTTTGTGGGATCCTCTTCTCCTCTCAGTAGTACACTATAACACACTGACAGGGGCTTATTAAGGGGTTGTGGTTTAAAGAGTTCCTCTGCTAAGGGGTCACTTAGAATACTCTCTAGAGGATGGTGTTCTAGTGTCCCCAGCCTCTAGTGTGCTTGCTGGTAAGTGGAGAGGTCTCCTGGAGGGAGCTGCCACTGGTGCTGCAGCTCTGTGAACTCAAGGGGTCTAACACCTTAATATAGTTTAAATATTTCCTTCAGCCCTCTTCTTTTCCATTTTGTGATATTCTCCTTGGAGGTATATGTTGTACTGGGAGGTGACTTTTAATGTTGACCAGATGGATACATATTGGGATACAGCATTGGCCACTTTGATATGGCCATGGGCAGCATTCCAACCCTCAATTGTGTTATAGTAAAGGGGTTTACTCCCCATCCCCCAAGCTCCTTGGGTGATCTGCTCAGAGTAAGTAAATCTCCCTGTGGAGGGGTTATGGGATAACAGGTGAAAGGGAGAGAAGCAGAACTTTAGGTTCAACACACCATCTCTGTGTGATGTTTATTTAAAACAGAGAATAACCTTAAGCAATGGCATATCCCTTCTTCAATACATCAGTTTGCAGCAACAGACTATGCATGTCCTTCCTCTGCACTTAGTCAGCATATACTGACCCACTGATCTACAGATCTGTCTCTTTAGTGAAAATTATTTTATTCCCTATGTTGGTCTTGTGTGTTTGGGTGATGCGGAGCTCAAAAAAGAAAAACACAAAAACAAGCTAAAGACAAAGAACCTCAGTGCAGAAGCACTGAAGCAAGGGTTACCCCAAAGGGCATTGGCAATAAAGCTAAGTTTCAAAGTAACACAATATCACACATACCCCCATAATGCAAAGCATCATGGGATGTGCATATGCAAATCATTATGAAATTTTAGACTGGTTCAACTTAAAGCAGGAATACATGGTGCCAAAGGGCCTCTCAAACAATCTGTAATTTACATGCATTTTAAATAACACAATGGGGGTTTTCTGATATCTCTACCCATGTGACTTAATTCTATAATACGGTCCCCTAGTAATGTTTTACCTTTATCAAAAACACCTATTTCTGTGGTATTTTCAGCATTTGCAGGTTTCATACACATAAGGCATCTACATCAAGGTATTTTATGGCATAGTGCTATTGCATACTAAATCCAACAATGAGGAACACAGCCTGTTTTACATCAGCTTGGAGGTCACCACAATAACCTCCCTGTATGAGGACCTGAGAGGGAAAAGGAAAAATTAAAGAGGACACTATAGCATAGTCAAGAAAGGGAAGGGGGTGCCCATAGGTGGCCAACGTTATGGACTAGAAATTGTAAAGGATAGATTAGGCTAAGAAATAGAAAAACTGTTGCAACAGATTTAAGAAAAGGTCGGTCCTCAAGAGTGGCAGGATATCCCTGTCACAGTCCCCCCACTCTCCACTGCCTTCAAGCTCATCCATACTGGTGAGGTGGGATCAGCACCCACCGGGAGGAAAGCCAGCTGTGATGCCCAATAGTAAAGCCTGAAACTAAGCAAACCTGTTCCCCCCCCTTAGGGACTGCTAGTTGTAAGGTTTTCAATCTAATTTGGGCATTTTTCCTCCACCTGATAAATCTGTGCACTATGCCATCCAGGGCTCTGAAAAATGTATCCGGTATATGGCAATGGAGTGATTGAAATAAATATAGACACTGGAGAAGGACTGTCATCTTAATTGTAATTATTCGACCATATAGTGTCAGGGGAAGATTCATCCATTTCTCATATTCCTGCGATATTTTACCCAACAGGCCCACATAGTTTAGGTCATAGAACATAGCACAGTGCACAGAGATAAAGACTCAGAGGTATTTGAGTTTTTTAACTACCTGTATACCTAGTGCATTATATACCAAGTTACTCCTATTAAGATCTCCAATGGGGAGGATCTCACTTTTGGACAAATTTATTTTGTGCTAGAACAGAGCAGCATATTCTCCCAGTAGTGATTGGACACAGAGGAGACTCTCAGAAGGGTTCTGCAGGTAAAACAGTAACTCATCTGCAAATTGGGTGAGTTTGTGTTCCTCTCATGTACCAAACCCCTTCACTTTAGGGTGATTTCTTATTGCCAATGCCAGGGGTTCTATTGCCATTACATGTAGGAGTGGGGACAAGGGGCACCCCTGTCTCACACCTCACTGCAGCTGGAAGGCCAGGGAGAGGTATCCATTAGTTAGTATTTGAGAGGTCGGTTGATGGTAAAAGGTTCTGATCATAGATATCATATATTTCTTTACCCCATATTTTTGCAGTGTCACAAACATGTACCTTCACTCCACATGGATGAATGCCTTTTCAGTGTCCAAGGCAAGGACTGCTGCACCATGAGTTCTGCAGGAACTTGCCCATTGGTGGATGATATTAAGGGTTTTCTGAATGTTATATTTCCCTTGCCTCCCCTGAACAAATCCATTGTGATCAGGGTGTATGATTGCTGGCAGCACCGGTTCCAATCTAGCAGCAATTATTCTGGCCAAGATTTTGTAGTCTGCCGTCAGCAGTGATTTCGGCCAGTAGGAAGAGCACAGTGCAGTGTCCTTGCCCGATTTAGGTAGTACTGTAATAGTGGATGACCGCATGGAGGGAGGCAACTGTTCATCCCTTATACTCTCCCCCAACACCTCTCACAATCATTCAATAATGTCTGGCAACATTAGTTTACGGAAGTCAATAGGTAGCCCATCTGACCCCGGTGCCTTCCCACTTTTTACTACCCTGCATATCTCCTCAGCAGTAAGGGAGGATTCCATGCCCTCAGCAACCTCCTCTTCCATTGAGGTGATAGCCACCTTCTGAAAGAAGGTCTGTAGTTGCTGATCTGTCGGACAGACTTCTGTGAAACACAGTTCCTTATAAAAGTGGACAAAAGCCTGGCCTATCGAATGATTGTCAGACAATGGTGGTTCGCCCTAGGAGCTTATGATTTTCATCATGTTTTCCACTTCTTTTCATCTTAGCTGCCAGGAGAGCAGTTTACTTCCCCATGTCCCCATCAAAATACGGGCCTATCTTATTCAGTATCAGACTACATTCCAGTGTGGCTGTACTAAGGATATTGAATTGCCACTTTGTGTTTTGTAATCTATGAAAGAGCTCCCTGCTAGGGTTATTCATGTGGGCCTTTTCTAATTCCACTATCTTCTTTTCCAGTTCTCCCAGCTTTCTCTCTCTCTCTCTCTCTCTTCAACCTTTTTCTTGTGGGCTGCATAGGAGAAAGCCTGCCTCCTGACATAAGCTTTCATAGCCTCCCATCTGGTTGCATGTGTAGTGTCCCTGGCTTTATTGTTGGCCAAGTATTCCCTGATGGAGTTTGGGATATGTGTCACAAACTCCTTCTCTTTTAATAAGACAGGGTCCAGTCTCCAAGATTTAAGGGAGGGCACCATCCCTCCATCACTGAGCATGGAGGTGAGTGAGGCATGGTTCGAGATCAGTATTGCCTCGCACACTTCTGGGTCCATCTGCATGGTTAACTGTACTGAGACCATCAGCTGATCTAGCCTCACATATGAATGGTGGATGTGGAAGAAAAAGCTGTACTCTCACCCCATAGGTCCTGCTGTCACCAGATGTCCCTCAAATTATATGTGCTCTCAATTTCTGAGAGCGCTCAGGCATTCTTTGTAAGGGTAATTGGGGTTCTATTTGACCTGTCCAATATTGGGTCCCCCACACAGTTAAAGCCCCAGCCCAATATCCATGGGTCCCTAAAGGGTGTCTTGTCTAATAGCAGTTTGTGTTAGAATCTGGGCTCCACAATATTCGGGCCATATAGTGACCCTATTGCTATGCAACATGCACTTGTGCCAGGACATACTGCCCGCCCAGTCCACAAAAGAGTCTGTGATATTCTCCAGGAATCCTCTGGGCAGCCAAATTGCTACTCTTGCCCTGGATGAGTAAGCTGCTGGTATCCAGGTGCCTCCCAATGCATCTTTTATTTCCCCTGCTTCAGTCTTTTAAAGCTTCACTGAAAAATCTACTTATTTGATTTAGCCTATCTTGACCTATTTTTAATTTTATTATAGTTTTATGGAATAGCTGTTTTAGAATTTTAACCATGTACAGGTGCTTTGGTTTTGAAAAGTGCCTTATACAAATAAAGTTTGACTTGACTTGACTTCAGCTGGGATCATGTGGTTCTCCTTCAGGAGTGCTATATTGGTTTTTAATATCTTCAGCCTAGATAGAACCCTTTTCCTTTTAACTACACTCTTGAGGCCATTAACATTCCATGAAGTGATGTTTAACCCGTTAGACATTCTTAAGTTTTGTTGATTGTAACCATGTGCTCAGTACTCCTATGTATATACAGACATCCCTTGCATTGTATATGACATCAGTAAATCAAATTAGACCTGTATCCAAACATGAACTCATAACATTTGCACTTAACCAACATGAACAATTTATTTTTCCCAGAGCACCCAATTTTTTCTTCCCCTCCTTCCTATTCCCCTTTACCCCACTTCCTTCCCCTGCCATGGTTTTAAAACAAAAAGTCATTTAAATGCATTATCTGGTTGATCCCTTTTTATAATTGTTTTATTGATATCTTACATCATTACTGCAATTATTTATACTTAACTTGACAGTGTTACCAGACATTAACTGTAATATCCATCACAATCAATATTGTGACCATACCCTAACTTAAAGATAAAGTTCTCAATAATGAATCCAAGTGATGTGTAGTTAAGCATCTTGCCATACTCAACTTAAATAAATCCAAAGGAATTTAAAGATATTGGGAAGTCCTTAATTGGCAGAGCCCACAAAGGTATACTAGTATTATTCTATCAAGTTATACTGAGTATTAACCACCAGCTTACAGGCTATATTACCAAAATAGAAATTTATTATTCTTAATCTCTGGATACAAGACTTCAATATATAGATATATTTATAATTGGTATATCAGCTATTGTAATCCAAAAAGAAAATAAATTATCCTTCATTTTCATCCTCTAAAGGAGGCATTTCTTCTTCCATGTTATGCCCACTTTGTTGTTTCTCCTCACTTCTTCGAATTTTTTTCTCCATAATATACAACTTCGATTGTTCAGGTTAAAAAAATTGTCTTGTGCTCTTCTCCACATGATAGCGAACATTTGGCTGGGAACAAAACTTTTAAGTTGGCTCCAATTTTGTTTAGTTCTTATTTATATTGTAGAAATTGTTTCCGTCACTGGAGTGTTGCTGGAACTATATCAGGACAGATGTGGCAGACTGTTTCTTTATAATGTAAGGCTCCCATTTTCCTGGCTGTGTTAAGCACAAGGTATTGGTCAGTGTCAAAAACAAGATAAAAAATAATAGTGTTCTTTGGTCCTAAAATATATTTGAAAGGGTTTTCAGAATTTTCAGCTTGATTAAACACAGCAGCAGAGTAAGGGGAAAGCAAATCAAAGCTCACATCTTGATGCGTGGCATTCTGTTGGACACTAGAGTATGATTTCCTCATGGGGACTCAAAAAACCCTCATCACAAAAGATTAATTAGTCTCAGATAGCTTGAGCACTGAAACAAAAAGATCCTTCAAGAGATCCCTTGTAGATTCAAATGCTTTATCGTAAGAGTTGGGAACCCCCTATAATCTTAGGGTTTTTATAGGACATGGTATTTTCCATTGTCTCAGTTTACCTTTGTAAAGCCAGTATTGCTTTGTTTGTGGTTGATAAAGCTTCATTCATTAGTACTTTTTTCTGAACTGCTACTTCTTTTTGTATAGTCTTTTGGGTTTCCTGCACCTTTTCCACTGCAGACTTTATCGTTTTGAGCTCTTTGTCCAACATCTCAGATCGGGTCATTAGCAGGCCCAGCTGCTTATTAAAAGCAGTTAAAAAAGTGAATAGTTCAGAAAATGAAGACACTTCCCTTAAGTTTTTGAATTCCACTTTAGTGGACAAAGATGAAGTTGGTGCACTCAGGGGACCCGAACGCATTGTAACAGAAGCATGAGCTTACAGTGTTAACTGAATCAAAAGTGCCTGCAACATTTATCTTGCCCAAAGACTTTGTAGTCTCCCCTTTGTTTGTACTGACCAGCATACTAACAGAGTTTTCTTAAAGATAAGTGTCAGTGGGTTTTGGCATTTAGGCAACTTAGCAGCTGCTGTCGCAGATCCTATTAGTTGAGGTAGCTCCTTCCAGATTAGAGAATCTTGTAAACCAGGGAATACAAAAAACAGGACCTTCCTTTTTCTCTGGGTCAGTGCTTACTGAAGCTATGATTGAGCTCCTAATATCTATCAGCAGTTGTGTTTCCCCAGAACCAGGTAAACCAGTAAGAAAATGGTCCAATGGTCCTTTGTGGGTCGGCGTTTCGAGATCTGAAGATGAAGAATCTTTCTTCCTCTTCTGCTGCTCCATTTTCAGAAATTCTTTTGTTGTTTAGATAAACATGCCAGCACCGTTTTTTTAATATAAAGATTAATAAAGAAAGCTTGAAATGAAACAACCAGAAAGAGCTCTTTAGCATGGCTTCCTGCCAGTCAACATCTTGGATTCCCACCCTTTTAGGGATCTCCAATTATCTGGTTGATCCTGCTATTTTCACACTGTGTTTCAATATAGTCACTTTGACTTTTGTCCTGTAATGTAACATGACCCAGCGATGTTAACAGCAGTGAAGGACTTCGAGGCACAGGTTTAAAATAAGCTATTCTGACTTCAGAAAGTATGCAAACTTAATTTTTTATTTTAACTTTATGAAGCTTTGTGTAAAAAAAGCTGCTGACTGTACACAGAGGACAGCAAGTAGAGTGCAAGTGAGTCAGTGGCTTTAGAAAAGTAGATGCAAGCCCAAGCGACTGTTGCTATAGCAACAGTCACTCACACTTGCATCTACTTTTCTGAAGCTGATGACTCCCTTGCACTCTTCTCAATCTCCTCTGTGTACAATTGTCAACTTCTTATACTCAAAGCTTCATAAAGCTAAAATAAAAAACGCAGTTTGCATACTTTATGAAGTCAGAATGGCCTATTTTAAACCTCTGCCTCAGTGTTCTTTACCAGTACATTAACACCCCTTGGTCATGCTACATTACAGGACCAGAAGTCTACAGTCAGAGGCTTCTTTTAGACAAAGCTGCATTAAGTTAAAATAAAACAGCAATTTAGTTACTTTTTGGACTCAGAATGTTTTTTTTTAAACCTTCTGCCTTCACGTCCTTTCCCAGTATTAACACCGCTCAGTCACACTACATTACAGGACAAAAAGTGAGTAATTGTATTGAAAGGCAGTCTGAAGATGGCAGGATCAATGAGATACATATTTTTTTTAAATGTGGTTTTTGTTTAAAAATTTTTGGCAGGATCAATCACATAATTGTATAGAGTGTAGGGCTGCTATAGAGATTTACTTATGGCTGTGGGTGGCAGCCTGTATGCGCCAGCTGTGTGTGTGGCAGGTTGTCTGTGCCAGGTGTGGAGTGATTGCAGGGCTGGTAAGAAGGTTTTGAGAGCTGGAAAGTAGTTCAGGCATGCGGTCATAATGGGAGGTGTGCAGTCATTGAGAAATAATACGCGGTCATGTGACACATTTTAGCTAATCAGGAAACTTGGATTTCACTGATTTTTCTTACCTGTTTTATGAATTATAATATGCTAATTGCCTATTATCATTTATGGGGAAATACATGATGGCTTTGTCACTGGGGACAATTGCCCAACCATGCTGAAAATCTGTCTGTCTGCTCTGCTTCTTTACTCTTCTCTCTTAAGTCTCTTCTTCATGACTTTTCTACTCCCTTCTGCAGTGGTCCATGATCCTTTACATTAATTTATCCTTCTGACCCCTACACATATTACCCTGGCCATTTTGCTCCTCCCCCATTATTTTATTATTCATTTAGCTTTTGTTAACCAGGTGAGGTACGCTAGGTAAACAGATGCCTATTTTCAGGTACAACCCCGGAGAAATATAACACATCATGTTCAGTGAGCACGTTACAATAATAATAAGACAAAAAAAAGAACAGGGTAATTTCTCCAGCCTATGCTAACTCAGTTTTTATCTATCACATGCACCTTGTGTACTGTTTTGCCTTGAAATGTTTATGATTATGCTCCTTTTTATGTACTGTATTACTTGTATGGACTATTTTTTTTTTAAGTCTGTTAATTACTATTTATTTTTTCTCCTTTTGTACCCCCCCCTCGGATTCTTCTGGATATGAGCTGTTATCAGCTCAGGTGGTCTTTTCTGGTAAAACTTTTGAAATAAATAAAATAAGATTTAAATCTTCATTTTATTGTGAAAAAAACAGAACTTTTGAAATCCATAAAATAATATTTAGATATGAACAAGAAAGAGGCGGGCATCATTCTCAGTTCTGTTTTGAAATAGCATGTTTGCTACTACCACGATGGAAAGGGGCACATTTAATATTACTTGGCTCTGATTTTGTTCCACACGTCCTATGTTTCTATGTAAACATTTTACAGAAGTTTAGGAATGTAGGAATATTTTGCTGGCTTTTACATTGAGTGGAAATTATACATATTTATTCCAATTAGTGGGTTTCACATAAAAATCTATTTGCTTACACTTATGTTTAAGACTGAACTTTCCATAGAACAAGATTTTGATTACATTTGGTTGTACATCTTATTAAAACCATGCAACTGCTAGCCATCTGTGGTAAATTGAAACCCAGAGTTAGTCCCAAAGTGGCAGAACCATTTGCCTTAAGTTATACTGTATGAATATGCTTATACAGAGGTGCATTGAATACATTTTAGGGTGAAGCAAACCTATTCATCAAACAATATGTAATGTGGCATGCTGAAAGTTTTTGTACCCAAAACATATGCTTTTTTTTTTTTTTGTCATGCTTCTTCTCTTTCATGAATCTACCTGACAGCAACCCCCAATCCCATCACTGGTCTTCTCATGGCCTCACCGGTTATTCACCACTTATCCAGGACCACATTTTGGTGAGTGGCCAGCCACATATGAGCCTGTGAAGGGCCATCGGCATGAGAAAGACTTGGATTTTTCCTCCATTCTCCTGTTTTTCTTCCTGGGGTATCATCATACAATGACATATGCAAGCCTGCATACAATGCCAGGTGTTTGGCAGCTACCACTCCCCATTTTGGTTCCCAGCTGTGCTTTCACCTGGTCTCAAGTATAGGGCAGGCAAGAAGTTGGAGCAGTGATTCCCCCTCCCTGAGGAAGGAGATCAGTCCTTAGCATGCTCAATCCTTCCTTCCCCAGCCACCTCCCGATAGCTCAGACTCATTCCTGAACATGGGTCACTTGCATTGTAAGTGGAAGTGCTACCGCTGCACCAGTAGTTTGGCTCCTAAGCAATAAAAAAATGACAGTTTGCATTATGCTGATCTAACCACATTCCCAGGGGTGCAGTGCGGCACAACACCACAGACGAAGTTCCTTCAGCCCCTGAAAGTAAGCTTAGAGCAGCATAATGCATACCCTAAGGTGTCTTATTCTGCTTACATAGCAGAGAAACTGAGAAAAAAATAAAAAATAGCCAACTTTTTAAAATAAAACAAAAACAGGTATTTTCTTTTGTTAAAAGTACAGTAACTAGTAAAAAGTAGTACCTCCCAAGTTGTCAGGCATCTGTCTGTCCATACATTCAATAGATGGAAATATTTGTTTAGTATGGAATGCAGGAATTCAGACTTCTGCAGAATTCTACTAGCAGAATGCTTACCACACCCCACACAAACACATACAACAAAAGGCCTCAGTAAAGCCAGGGACTCAGTTGTATATGTGTAGGCAAGCAGGGCAAGTAGCAAATATTTCCCTGGTGGGAAGATATGGATGGGGAGGGGAGCTCCATGGTCAGAACAGAGCTCTTAAAATAAAACTGTGAGTAATGCGTCACTGTTTTTTATTTGCGTGTGTAAGAAACAGAATACAAAAAAACATTTTTTAGTTTGTTCTTTGTATCATGAGAGATTTTATTTTTAGGGCTACACACTTTTTTTAGTGAGTAAAATTAGCAGCCATGTTTATAATGGCAATTGGGAATTATTGCAAAAGCCATTGATATTGTTATTGTGCTGTATCCTGATTGCTGGCACTTTTTATGCTGCCTTACGCACGCAGTGCAGACAACATGTTGCGGTTGCTTCAGTGGAGAAGCGGGTTTCGGAGGTGCAGTCCTGCTGCAGCCAATGGCGCCACTGCTTTTTGAGGCCGGGCTCAGTGGCGCCATAGGCATAGCATGCTGTCTATGACAGCAGTTAAGAAACATTTCCACCACCTTGAGAGAAATAAACCACTGCAATCATGGAGTGCCACAGAGTGGTCCCTGATTGCAGCAGCCAATTACTGCTTGCCTAGTCTGGTCAAGCAACATGGCAGTGGCTTCCCTGTCAGCTTCTCACAGTCCCCACAGAAGCTGAGGGACTGCCGCCACCTTTTACAGTCCCTCTGAAAGTCAACGGGGGTGCCCATTCCCCCTGTCAGCATGCCCTCTCCTAAGTTAATTTACTGACGGAGGTGCCAATCCCCATCGGCATAATGTACCCCCCATTTCTTGTGTGCAGAGGGGTGCCCAATCCCCCTCAGCTCATGTGACACCCCCCTCACCAACGAGGGTGCCCAATCCCCCTGTAGGCATGCCCCCTCCTAAGGTAATTTGCCGATGGGGTGCCCAATCTCCATCGGCATAATGTACCCCCCATGTCTTGTGTACCGAGGGGGTGCCCAATCCCCCTCAGCTCATGCAACCCTCCCCAACTCTGTATGGCCAGCAGGAGTTCCCAGTCCCCCATTGGCAACAGCCCCCACAAAAAAAAAATTAAGTGGCATGCTGGGAGCCCACCCCAGTGTGCCAAATGCCCATGTAAAAAAAAAAGTCCTGCAATGTTTTTTTTTTAAACCTGTAAAACAGAAAATGGTCCCTCATTGAGTCTGGCTGTCCCTCCTCAACCTGTGCCCACCCACTGTGCACCCTGCTTCCCCACACACCCCTCTCACCCGATAGTTACCTCCAGAGCCCAGCACAATGATCTTCAGTGGACGAGGAACACATCTGCTCTCTTCAAAGCTGACCACGAACTGAAGAAATGCCAGTAAGCTGTATAATGCCATAAATGTATTTTTTTCAACTTATGGGATATCTCGGCCATTTTTTTGACTTTTGGCACCAAATTTTCAACATGGGGTTTTTGGGACCCTCCTCATGAATTCAGTCACTGTCATGGTGTTATTCGGTCCTGAAAGGTGATTTTGCAGTCACTGCGTGGAATCACCTTTTGCAACTGAGTAATAAAATGACAGTGTCACTGTTCATGAGGTGGCCTCCCATAAAGCCAATGATGCAAGTTTGGTGAAAAAATTCCAAAAAGTGACTGTGTTACAAGCATGCATTGCACAGTTTCCATGCATACTTGTAACTTCACCAATATATAATATTTTCACTCCAGATTTTCAACATTGTCATTTTTCCACACATCCTTATGAACAGCACAGCTATCATTTTTCACATCTTGGCCGATATGTGTTTTCACACTACCAGCGCATAATAGCGTGGTTGCTGTGGGAAATCAGTGTTTGGGACAGCTTACAAAAATTACAGCAACACTGTTCACGAGCAGAGGTCCTAAAATTCCTATGTTGAAAATTTGGTGACAAAAGTCCATAAAATGACTATGTTACAAGCGTGCGTTGCACAGTTTCCACGCGCACTTGTAACTTCGACAATTTGTAATATTCTCACTCAACATTTTTAACATTGTCAATTTTGCACACATCCTTATGAACAGTACAGCTGTCATTTTTCAGATCCTGTCTGAAATGTGTTTTCGCACAAATGGCGCACAATAATAATAATAATAAAACTTTATTTTTATGGCGACTTTCCAAAACCAAGGCGCCTCACAGTTTTAAAACATGACAAATCAACATTACTTAATTTAAATTCAACAATAAACATATAAAATAAAACAAATAAACCAATCACCAAAAGCAAGGTACCATAGATGAGTTTTTAGACCTCGTTTAAATCCCTCCACGGTTGCACACTCTCGTAACAGGTAGGGTAGAGAATTCCAAAGGGAAGGGGACGCATGCATAAAAGCCCAAGCCTCAGTTGATTTGGTGCAGTCACTGTGGGAAATCAATGATCAGGACAGATGAATAAATCCATAGTGACAGTGTTTATGAGCAGAGGTCCCAAAATGTCTGTGTTGAAAATTTGGTGAAATAATTCCACTAAATGACTGTTCCGAGTGTGCATTGTGCAGTTTCTACATATGCTCGTAAATTCATGCATTTTTAATATTTTCTCTCAAGATTTTCAACACAGTCATCTCTTCACACCTTCCTATGAATGGTACAGCTGTCATTTTTCACATCCTGCCTGAATGGTATTTTCCCACGTCTGGCACAGAATGGTGCAGTCTCTGTGAGAAATCAACGTTTGAGACAGAGTGACAAAATCACAGTGCCACTATTCATGAGCAGAGGTCCAAAATACTTTCATGACGTGGAGGTCACAAAAATGCCGTGTTGCAATTCTGTAGTGCAAATACCAACAAATGGCCGTGGCATTAGGGTTTCTAACCATAACGTCCCATCCTGTACAGATTGACAGGTGTCAGGGGTGTGTCTTAGCATTGCTGGCTGTCATGCTCATGCCATACCATCCCTCCCACCCTCAAGCCACTGACAGGCATTGAGGTGTGCCTTGGACTCTTCGGCCCCACAGTTCACCCCATTCTCCTATGCTGCACCCATTTCAGTGTATGTTCTTATGAAATGGGGTAACTGTAAAGCTGAACACCCCAAGGCACACCTCAGCACTTCTCAGTGTCTGCAGGATAGGGTAAGGTAAAATGCCATGAGCATTATGGCTGAATGGGGAGAGCGTAAGGCCCGAGGACCCCAAGGCACAATGTGATATTTGTCACACTGCAGGGTAGGGTTAGCTGAAATGCCATGGACATTACGGCCGATGCCCAAAGGCACACCTCAGTGCCTGTCAGTCTCTATAGGGTGATGTGGGGTTTGACATCACTTTCATACTTCACTGCCATTCCTATTATGCATCTGTCCAATTCAATCAGGATGCAGAATTTTGCCTACCCATTTTAAAAGCTTAGTTTAAAACATACTTTCATATATATGAGTTCTCAAAGATAGAGTTCTAGGCAGAGACCCACTGTGGGGAAGCAGAGAAAATTGCTGGTAAAACTTCAGAGAATTTTGGTTTATTGTTGTAGAGTCTTTTATGAAATCCTAAATTCTTGCATATCAGTATAACTCAATTAAAAAGTACCTTGAAATTATTATCTTAAAGTTTGGACCAGGAAAAGCATGATGAGTCTGAAATTGTTTCCTGGTAGAATCTGGGGAGAAGGGAACATTGGATACAAAATACAGAAACCAGGACAGAACACCTCAAATATAGAAACCATTCAGTAATCTAAAGAAATATTGGGTCCTTTCTAAACTAGTTAACCATAAATATTGTCAACCAGTGTATTCCATCAGTTGCCATCCAGTACAGTAAAAATGCTTGACTAGTATATTATATCAGTAGCCATCCTGCAGTATAAAAATGTCTTGAAAATAGCTTCTGCCCAGAACAGTTCTTAGGCAACCTCATAGTAATTATAGCTCAGAAGTGGACACTGGCAGGCCATAGTATTTCATTGATAAGAGAAAGAGCAGTCTATGAATATAATTTCACATTTCTGACAGAGGGATATGTTATTGCATTGAAGTGGTAAAGGCCATTAACTTATCAATAGAACCTGATGAGCTACACGGACAGTGATGGATTGCTAGCATTTCTAAGTCACTTGTCTTTAGCCCCCAGAGACTGCAGATGGTAGCAGTGGAAACGAAAAAGGAAAGGAATGCAAACTAAATATGTTCGTCTATATATATATACACATACATACAGTATATATATATATACACATACATATATATATATATATATATATATATATACATACATATAGTATATATATATATATATACACATACATACAGTGTATATATATATATATATATATATATATATATACACACACATACATACAGTATATATATATATAATAACTGGTCAGCAATTTCTCTCAATGTACTGACCAGGTTGATATTTTCCATAACAACCAGCTGGTTGTTATGACATTCATGAGCCATGCCAGTCAAACTATGCTGCTGCCTCATTGGCCAACATTCTGTATGTGGGCAGGGCCAAACAGTCTCACAAACTGCTGGAGAAAATTGCTGGTCTGTTATTATGAAAATAAAGATGGGAGGGTTTTCATATGATTAAGCACACTCATTGTGGATGCTTGATAAACCCCGGCTTCGCCTCGGGTTTATGTGAGCATCCCACAACCCGGTGTGCATTAAATTATCATATCAAACCCTTCCCATCCATTATTCTATATATATACACACATACAGTATATGTATATATATATATATATACACATACATAGCATATATATATATATATATATATATATATATATATATATATACATACATACAGTATATATATATATACACATACATACAGTATATATATATATATGTATAAACACATCTATATGTATACAGTGTGTATATATATATATATATATATATACAGTGACTTGCAAAAGTATTCAAAAGTATTTTGTAAGTCACTGTATATATATATATATATATAGATAGATAGATATAGATATATATCTATATCTATATCTATATCTATATCTATATATATATATATATATATACACTGTACAAGACATTATTTTTGTTGGAATAAAATTTTAGCTGTATTCACTATTTTGAAAATCCAGTGAAAATCATATGCCAGTGAAAATATATACTGCAATTGACAAGTTAGCTTGCCCTTGCACTTCAGCTAAATTAAACTGCTGTGAAAACGTCAGAGCAGACAAAACAGTGGCACAGTCATGCCAGTATAGTTAGGGTGAAACTGCACCTCTGTGTTAAAGTGCAAACTCTGAGGTTAATAACTTTGGAACCATTCAACGGATTTGCAAGCAATTTGGCATGCATGATCTCTAGGGATAGATCTCCTGACTTGCCAAATTTCGTGGGAATACGTTAAGTGATTTCTGAGATCAAAAGTGTTGAAATCAGAAAAATAATTTTATGGGGACATTTTCTTTCTACAGCTGGATCTCAGAAATGACTTTATGTTGTGGGTTGAACTTTTCAGGGTAGAAAGCCCTTGGGTCACAGATGTACCTTTTGAAGATTTGGTGAAAAAATATCAATCCGTTCAAAAGTTACTAAAGTTTTTAATTTCCCATTATTTTTTATGGGAAAAGTAAAATTTTAGCAAATTAGGGCAACATGTGAAAATCTGATTTTTTCGTGGTTAATGAGCAAAAATAAGACTTTTGCAAGTGTCCTGGTGTGAAAATCTGACTTTTGCAAGTGTTTTCCTTTTTTAATGCAGAATCCTGCATCAAAATTTGCATGATTTCAATGCAGGATCTTGCCCCCCAAATTCCTATTTTTGGCACCAACATTGGGGTGCCCAATCCCCATGTCGGTGTGTATCCCCCAACCCCCCAACTATTGTGGCACACTGGAAGCCCACACCAGTGTGCCAAGATTGTTTTTTATTTAAAAATTGTTCCAACACCGGGATGCCCACTCCCAGTGTCAGATGTCCCAAGCTTACTTACATTTCCGATAGGGGTGTCCAATCCCCCTGTCGGCATCATGTACCCCCTAACTCATCTGGCACACTGAGAGCCCACCCTGGTGTGCCCAGATAAATGAAAATAATTTTAAACTTGCTGACACCAGGATGCCCACTCCTGGTGTCAGATGCCCCCCCGACCTAGTTTCATTGCTGACAGGGGTGCCCATTCCCCTGTCAGCATCATGTATGCCCCCAACACCAAACTCATGCAGCACACTGGGAGCCCACTTCAGTGTGCCAGATGATTTTTTTTTTTAATCTTTTCCACACCGGGATGCCCACTCCCGGTGTTGGATGTCTCCCCCAGACCACTTCTATTGCTGATGGGGGTGCCAATCCTCCTGTCGGCATCATGTATGGCCCCCCAAACTCATGTGGCACACTGGGAGCCCACCCCAGTGTGCTCCAATTTTTTTTTTACAGTTAAACCTGTAAATGAAGAAAACCATCCCCTGATGTCTTTTGTTTTATATTTTAAACACTGTAAAAAAGAAAATGGTCCTTGTCATCTCCCACCCTTCCCCATCCCCACCCTCCTCTGTGCACTAACGTCCTGCACCCCCACCCATACTTACCCTCCAGAGATTGGGATTGACAATGTTCTCTGGACCAGGGACACATCTGCACTCTTCAAAACCAAACTGCAATCTGAGGAATCAAGGTGCGCCGTATACTGGAAGTCAATGGGGGGCTTTCAACTTATGTTGATATCTCAGCCAATTTTAGGAATTTTTGCACCTAATTTTCAACATGGGGCTCTTGGAATCCCACCTCATGAACACTGGCACTGTCATTTTGTTTCTCAGTCCAGAAAGGTGATTTCAAGGTCACTGCATGGAATCACCTTTCAGGACCAATTCATGAAATGACAGTGCCACTGTTCATTAGAAGGGGTCCCAAAAAGCCCATGTTGCTAATTTGGTGAAAACATTCCCAAAAAAGACTGCGTTATGAGCATGTGTTGCACAGTTTCTATGCATGCTTGTAACTGCGACAATTTTTAATATTTTCATTTCAGATTTTCAACATTGCCATGTTTTCACACCTCCTTATGAACAGTATAGCTGCCATTTTGCACATCCTGCCTGGAACATGTTTTTGTACCTGTGGCGCAGAATGGCACGGTCGCTATGCGAAATCAACTTTTGGGATGGATTAACAAAATCACAGTTGCACTGTTCATGAGGGGAGGTCCCAAAATGCTATGTTGAAAATTTGGCAAATTAATTCCAGAAAATGAATTGTGTAACAAGTGTGCATTGCGCAGTTTCTATGCACACTTGTAACTTCGCCAATTTTCCTGTTTTCACTCCAGATTTTTAACACTGCCATTTTTTCACACTGCCTCATCCATAGTATAGCTGTCATTTTTCAAATTCTACTAAAAATGTTTTCCCACAACTGTGGTGCAAAAACGATGTTACAGTTGTGCAGAATTACATTTTGTCAGGGATTTGAAAGTTTGCTGTACTGAGTACATGTGATGAGGTGCTAAGAAGGTTAGGTTGAATGGTTAGGCTGAACATTTTGGGTGAAAATAATTTCAGATAGCACATTTATGACTATTTGTTGCTATGATTTGATCTCTCTAAGCCTGCCGGTAACTTTATGTATGGAAGCACAGGGACCAGAGACCCCTGTGTTTCCACAGCTACATATATATATGTGCATCTGTGGAGGGATGGGAGTGCAGGAACAGAAGGATCCTGTGCTACCACCATCACATATGGACACTGTTCTACTGTCTGATGGAGGGATGGCATGGACCCTGCACTCCCACTGTGACATATGGACACTGTTATACTATCTGGATTGAGGGATGGGAGCGCAGGGTCCAAACGACCCTGTGCTCATACAGTAAAATGAGGATACAATAATACTATCTGAAAAAGAAGGAAAATTATTTGCAAAAAACTCTGTTAATGCATTGGTTAGGGTGAACACCACAGTGACAAAAGCAGGGAAATGAGGCATTAGGGTTTCCAACCCTAACACCCCACCTCCAGGTTTCCAACCCCTACCACCCTACCCCATCCCCCCACCCTCCATACCAACAGGTGTTGGGGTGTGCCATTGGGTTGTCCAATAACATAGCATGCACATCGTACAACAAACATACCTGTCCAATCACAACAGGAAAAACACTCAGTCTCAACCTAACTTTAATATACACATGCAACTTCACTTCCTAGAACTGAATAACATGCAACTGAACACAAAAAAAACAAAATAAAACTGACAAACCAAAAATACTTGCAAACGAAAACAGTAAACATCACAAATAATTAACCTGGGCCCTATTGTAGAAATTGCACATATGATGTGCGACTTGTAGTATATGATAAATATTAGCACTCATGCAGAGTGAACTGAGATAATATCACTTGTGGCTTCACCACTCGTGATATTATTACAGTTCACTCTGCATTCATGCTAATATTTGCCATATACCACAGTCGCCCATCATCTATCCTATATATATATATATATATATATATATATATATATATATATATATAAATATCTATACATATATATAGTATTATACAGGTGCAGTCTCGCCCCTATAGTTAGGGTTCAACAGTCACTTCTATGTTAAACTTGACATTTTGCACTTTGATAACTTCACAACCATTCAATAGCTTTGCATGGAATTTTGTATATGTCATTAGGGACCCAGGATCTCTTGATGTGCCAAGTTTTGTTCCAGTCAGATATGTGAGTGCAGAGATATAGAATGTTAAAAAATGTGAAATTTGCCATTTTTGGTGAAATTCTTTGTCACGCTGAGATGCAGAAACAGTGTGGAATTGTGGTCTGAAATTTTCAGTGTAGAAAGGTCATGGGTCACACATGTGCCTTTTGAAGGTTTGGTAAAAAAATATTTATCCGTTCAAAATTTATTACATTTTGAAGTTTCCCACTATTTTCAATAGGAGCAGTTAGGTGTCCCACTCGACAAATAATTCTTTGTCACAAATGGGTAATCATAGAAACATAGAAACATAGAAACATAGACTTTGACGGCAGATAAGGACCGCTAGGCCCATCTAGTCTGCCCACTTCTCTACCTACAGGATAGGCCGCAGATCCTATTTAACCAACAGCCTATATCTTCCTGCCCCCCACAAGAATTGCCTTATGTCTGTCCCATGCATTCTTGAATTCTCCCACAGTTTTAGACCCCACAACTTCCTCAGGAAGGCTGTTCCATGCATCCACCACTTCTCTGTGAAATAATACTTCCTCACATTGCCCCTGAACCGCCCTCCTTCTATCTTTAAATTGTGTCCCCTTGTTCTTGCAAGTCTCTTTTCTGAAAGATGCTACCCTCTTGGACTTTGTTGATTCCCTTGAGGTACTTGAAAGTTTCTATCATGTCCCCTCTCCTTCTTTCCTCAAGGGTATACATATTAAGCTCCTTTAGTCTCTCCTCATACGGCTTCTCTTGCAGACCCTGCACCATTTTAGTTGCCCTCCTCTGACTGCCTCTATCCTGTCTATGTCCTTGGGAGATGGGGTCTCCAGAACTGGACACAGTATTCTAGATGGGGTCTCACCAACTGTCTGTACAGAGGGATAACAACTTCCTGTTTTCTGCTGCTGATGCCTCTCCCTATACATCCCAGTATACCCCTGCCCTCCCTACTGCCTTCTCACGTTGCTTGCTAACCTTAAGGTCATCTGATATGATTACCCCAGGTCCCTTTCCTGTTTTGTTGTTGTTACTACCTCCCACCCATTGTGTATTCTTCCCCTGGGTTCTTGTTTCCCAGGTGCATTATTTTGCACTTTTTTGCATTGAATCCTAGCTGCCACGTCAGACCATTCCTCCAACCTTGCCAAGTCCCTTTTCATCCTTTCCACGCCC
This sequence comes from Neoceratodus forsteri, assembly GCA_016271365.2. NCBI lineage: Eukaryota > Metazoa > Chordata > Ceratodontiformes > Ceratodontidae > Neoceratodus > Neoceratodus forsteri. Next base: position 34,880,518 of record JADMNL010000024.1, on the reverse strand, counting down.
TTGTGTATCAACCCTGTTGCAGATCTTTGTGTCATCTGCAAAAGGCATACTTTTCCTTCCAGTCCTCTGTGATGCCACTGATGAAGACATTAAAAGGACTGGACCCAATACTGAACCCTAGGTACCCCACTAGTAACCGCCCTTTCTTAGAGTGGACTCCATTTACAATTACCTTCTGTGTCCTGTTGTCCAGCCAATGTTTTACCAGGCTACCACCCTGGGACCCACTCCCAGGCTGGTTAATCTGACTAATAATCTTTTGTGGGACTGTGTCAAATGCCTTGCTAAAGTCTAGGTAGGCCATGTCCACAGTCCCTCCCTGGTCTACTACTTTGGTCACCCAGTCAAAGAAATCTATTAGATTCATCTGACATGACCTTCCGCTGTGAACCCATGCTGCCTTGGATCCTGTGCTCCACTGACCTCTAGGTACTCAACTGTTCTTTCCTTCAGAAGTGACTCCATCACTTTCCCTACCACAGAGGTCAGACTGACAGGTCTGTAGTTTTCTGCCTCTGTCTCGTCCCACTTTGTGAAGGGGAATCACATCCGCCTTCCTCCAGTCCTCGGGTACCACACCATCCTCCCATGATTTATTAAAAAGAGTAGCCAGTGGTTTCACTAGATCCTTCCTTAATTCTTTTAGAATTCTGGGGTGAATTCCATCAGGACCCATTGCTTTGTCCACCTTCAGTTTTAGGAGTTCTTGCAGAACCCTTTCTTCTGTGAAAGGACTGGGATCGACCCCCCTATCAAGAGTGCTTCTGTTAATTGGATTAGGCACTTCCCCCCTCCTCTTTTGTGAATACTGAGCAGAAATATTCGTTCAGTATTCCTGCTTTTTCACTGTCCCCCTCTGCCCACCCACCGTTTATTCTATTCAGCCTCACTATCCCTCCCTTTGTCTTTCTCGCTCGCTGATGTACCTATAAAAGGTTTTATCCCCCTTCTTAACTGAGTTGGCTATCTTTTCCTCAGTTTGGGCCTTTGCTATTCTGACTTCCCTCCCTGCTTCTTTCTGCCTTAACTGGTACAGCTCTCTGTCCTGCTCTTTCTGTGTTTCCTTATACTTCTGGAATGCTATCTTTTCTTCCTGACTTTCACAGCCACCTCTCTTGAGAACCATAGTGGCTTTTCTTTCGTTTTGATTTGTTTATTTGCCTCACACAAAGGCTTGTTGCCTCTGTGATGGCAGTTTTGATAATTCCCCATTGTTGCTCCACACCTCCTTCTAGCCTGTTTGCTAGTGCTTTTCTGAGGCACTCTCCATCTTGCCAAAGTCAGCCCTCCTAAAGTCCAGTACCCTCACTTTGTATGGCTTGACTCTGTAGCTGAGTTTAACGTGAACCACACTGTTTGATGGTCACTTGTCCCCAGATGGCAACCCACTTTAGATCTGAGATCCTCTCACTGCCCCGTTTGAGTAACGAGGTCTAAGATTGCTCCCTCATGAGTGGGTTCCAAATTAGCTGTCTAATGCCTGCCACCTGTAGGGCATCAAGAATGGCCCTGCTCTTGATGACGCTGCAGCAAATGTGCTCCAGTTAACATCTGGCATATTCAGGTCTCCCATCAACAGTATCTCCCCTTTCTCTGCCATTCTAAGAATGCCTTCTATCATATCCTTGTCCATTCCTTCCCCCTGACATGGGGGTCTTACACAACCCCTGTGCGGATTGTGGTGCCCTTTCCAGTCTCCAAGGTGACCCACAGTGCCTCCTCTCCTCCCTGTTTACTCTTTTGTTCAGTTGCTTTTATCCCTTCCTTTACATAGAGAGCTACTCCTCCCCCTCTTCTCCCTGCCTGTCTCTCCACCAGCAGTTATGTACCCTGGTATGTTAACATCCAGTCATGGTTCTCTGTGTACCATGTTTCTGTGACTGCTACGATATCCAGGCATCCCTCTTCCATTAAGGCCACCAGCTCAGGGAGCTTGTTGCCCAGACTATGGGCATTGGTACTCATTACCCTCCATTTCCTGATGGCCTTACCCCCTTTTGCCCCATCCCTGTCCTTCTTGCCTTTGTCACTTTCTCCATTTACCCCTGCCCTTCTCCCTATCGACACCTCCATGTTGGTGTTTGCCACACTTACTACCGTGATTGTTTGGGGGGCTAGGATTTTCCTGCTCCTTTCCAGTGCCTCCCCCCTTGGCTAGTTTAAAAGCTTGCCAATGAAGCATTTAAACCTATCACCTAGGATCCTGGTTCCCCTCCCGGACAGATGCAGCCCATCATGCCAGTATAGGCTTGCATCACTCCAGGTGGACCCCCAGTCCCCAATGAAGCCAAATCCCTGAGCTCCACACCAGTTTTCAACTGCAGTTGAGATCCCATGGTGCAGGAACACCCTAGCCTCTCCTATGCCATAGATGGGTGGCACCTCCGAGAAGGTTACCCCGTCTGGTGCTGCTTGACTAAGGCTCCCTCCCCAATTCCACAAACTCTTCCTGCACTTCTCTAATCCCTTTCTTAGCCAGGTCATTTGTCCTAAGTGGACAATGACATCCAGCTCCCTCCTGTGCAGCTGCTCCGGCAATCCTGAGGATTCGCTCCCTGTCCCTCCAAGCCATGGCACCAGGCAGGCACCTTACCTCCCTCTCCCCTTCCTTGCCCAGTTCTACCTTCCTAACAATGGAGTCCCCCACCAGGAGTTGTTTCCTTCCCCTGCAGGGTCCCCTGCCACCCTCCTGTGGGTCTCCTTTGTGGAGGTTCCCAGCATCCTCCTTGGTCTCCACTGTAGGTGCCTCCATAGAGGAATCACACTTTGCCAGAATGGCATAGGAATTGTGGAGAGGTACAACTGGAGGGATCTTTTGTTGCAAATGAGTAATCTGCTGTCGCAATTGGGGAATCTTTTTCCACCAATCTTTTTGGCACTCACGGCTGAAGAAAGATATGAACATGATGGAAAGGATACAGTGTAGAGTGACTAAAATGATAAAAGGACAACAGGATAGATAATATGCAGAGAGGTTGGTGGACCTGGGGATGTACACGCTGGAGGAGAGGAAAGGAGACAGAGAGGGGATATGATTCAAACGTTCAAGTACTTGAGGAAAATTAACAGAGTGGACTAGGGGAACCTATTCAATAAGAGGACCACCACCACCACCAGAGGGCACAGCTTTAAGCTGGTGGGAAGGAGATTCAAGAGGGTTGTAAGGAAACAGTTTTTTACAGAGAGAGTGGTGATGGCATGGAATGAACTGCCACAAGAGGTGGTAGAGTCAAGGACAATGGGAGCCTTCAAAAGAGCCTGGGATGGGCATAAAGAAATGGCAGGAGGACTTGTAAGGGGAAATACCAGAACTCCGGGGAGAGGGGGGAGGGGGCCACAGATGTAAACTGAAAGTGAGAAACAACCCTTATTATTACAAGCAGACCCAATAGACCAAGAGGTCTCCTTCTGCTGGCCATTTTCTTATGTTCTTATGCTGCCACCATCTTGTTTTTTCTTAGTGAGACAAACAAAGTTCAAGAACTAAAAGAAATGGTGGTTTTTCAAGTAATCAACACATGTGTTCTGCTCTGGACATGTATCAGATTCTGCTGTTACTTTTTTCATAAATCTCGTGGAAATGTGTCTTTTTTTGGCACGTCGAAATTATTTTTCACAAATTGCGCAAAAGAAAACTCGAAAAGGGATCCTATTTCACAATTTGTTGCAAACAACAGAAAAAACACATTTCCAGGTTTGAGAATTGGGTGAAATGGCCCAGATTATCAGAGCACATGTGTTGTGTTTAGTGGCACCCTCCATCCTGCGATGTTGTCCCCTTATATTAATTTTAAATTCCCTGGTGTCTAGTGGCACCCCCCCACCCTCCAATCACATCCCACTTTCATTTAATTGTTTCTTGGTGTCTAGCGGCACCCTCCACCCTCCGATAGCCAGATCCATTTCACTTTATTCTCTCACTGGTGTCTAGTGGCACCATCCCTGTTTCAATTTATTTCCCAAAGTTTAAGATTGTCAATATGGTTATTTCATGTTTGCAACAATAAACAGATCTATGGATGTATGAATCTGAACTCTTGTGTTTGTCGCTCAATAGGCCTGTTTTGGAAACAATTTTAATCCATTTTTTGTCACATGGGGAAGGTACAAATCTACAGAAATCATTATAGTAGGAGATGAAAAAAGTCCAATTTTCATAATTTCCTTTTTCTGTGTTATGAACTTTTTCCTAAGACCTATATGCACTAAGTACCATGTATTTCCCTAGCGTCTAGTGGCACCCTTCACCCTCTGATTTATGTCCCCCTTTACTTTACTTTTCTTTTTTCTCTGGTGTCTAGTGCCCTCCACCTGCCGATGGCTTTACCTGCCTGAAAAATAGAAAATGATCCTTGATGGTTTTTTTCCCAGAACACGAAAATGGTTCCTCGCCATTTAGACACCCACCACCCCCTATTCCCACTCAGCACTCATCAATCCACACCTTCCCAGTACACCCCCCACACACCCTCACTCATATGAACAGGTCCTAGGTTCGAGATCCACTCTCCCGATCAAAGACACACCTTACTGCTGGAACCGGCGACTGTAATATGAAAAATTGAGGTAAATGCGGTTCAATGCATTTAAATGGGGTTTTCAGCTTTGATGCATAACTTGGCTTTTTTGGCATATTTTGACACCAAATTTTCAAAATGGCCTTTTGGGAACCCCACCTCATGGACCAGTCAGTGGAATTTCAGAAATCCATCCCCAAAGGTGATTTTGCAGTCACTTGGCAAAATCACCTTTTGGCCAGGAGTTCAAAATTTTGACTGCCTCTGTTCATGAGGTGGGGAGATTAGAAAGCTATGTTGAAAATTTTGGGTCAAAATATATAAAAATAGTGAAGTTATGCACATGCATTTACATTTAACTACACTTGTTTATAACTATGGTATTTTTCCATATTTTCACCCCAAATTTTCAACATAGTCATTTTTTTCCATCCCCTCGTGAATGTGACAGCTGTCAGTTTTCAAATCCTGGCCAAAATGCTTTTTCTCACCTCTGGGGTGAAATGACGTTGCGGTGGTGAGGAATGATGTTTTGGCAGGGTTTAAAAAATTCTCAGGCCCATGTTCATGAGGTAGGCTCATGACTGTGGACAGACTGTGCAATCCAGCCTGTCTGCAAGTTCAAAGAGCATTTTCTCAGGATAAATGTGAGGAGTTTGCTCACTTCTTTGCTGATACGATTGTTGACATCAGGTTTGAGATCTGCTCAGCACGCTGTACGGGGGAGAGGGTGGTGGTGGTCAGTGTAGTGTTGCTACTCCACGGTTCTGTTGAATGGAGTTTGATCAGCCAGAGATCGTGGATGTCATGCAGATTCTCCAAGGTATGTACCTGACCTGCTGTGGTTTGGACCCGGGCTCTACCCGCCTTTTATGAGGCTGCATGGGGTGGGGTCTGGGAGCAAGAAGGCTGCGCTGCACCTCCACTCCACATCACACAAAGCAAAGAACACCTGCGTGCATCATAACTATCTATAGTTTTGTTCTAATGGCTTACGAGTGAAATTAGTGTTATTTAATAACCAGATTTGCAGCGCAGATGTCGGAGACTGCTTTTCATTGATTAGTAATGCCGTTGGTATTTGACGGATCCTTTCAATGGTCTTGTTTCTTTTTCTGGCCGATACTCCAAATATCCAACATTTAGAGCAGTAAGTCAGGAGTTCTTCCTCTGTTAGTTAATGTAAAAATGTAAAAAAGTGAGATTGTTGGACTAGAAGAAAGTCAGATGAAGCGATTTAAAATAAGGACTCTGGAGCTCAAATAGGAAACGAGAAGAGAATGCTAACTGCCCGGCTAACTGGCTGCTCTACAGGCAAGATTAAAGGCTGAAAACAATTTGGAAGGACACAGAGTTCTTGGAGCATAAACATGTTGAAATGCTTAATTATAATCTATAAGAGGTATGCAACCCTTTCCTAGGGAGGTATTTGCCCTCAACTGATATACCAATTTGCTGAAGTTTTATTATGCTCAATGAAGCATTTTCTCTTCTTTTTTTCCCTTACTAGGTGTGTGGAGTTGTTGGGAGAAGTGAATATAGAGAAGACATCTGGCACCTATGGATCCTGAAGTGCTGACCTAAGGGAGAGATGTGGTAATCGATGGAAAAAGGAGAGAATGGGTTTTCTTTACCAGTCTTAATGGAATTAAATACTGTAAAACTGTTTAATTGTGCGCTTTGTTAATTTCGCAATGTCTCCCACCCACACTACTAGGTGTTAAATTAAGATTGCGGCTTTCCCTCGGTTCATTCAGTAAGTAACAGTTCATTTAAAAAACACTACTTGCCTGGTTCTCTAATCACTAGGTAAATGATTAGGTTTGTTTCTCATCGGTTTCTGATCTGGTAAATTAAGATCACGGCTTTCCCTCAGTCCATTCAGTAAGTAACAGTTCATTTACAAAACAGTACTTGCCTGGTTCTTTAATCACTAGGTAAATGATTAGGTTTGTTTCTTAGCTGGTCAATTAAGGTGAACACTTAAGAACAGGTTCACTGCGGTTCACTGTGGTTGCCCTGTCTTTGAGCTGTGTAACAGTAGCTGCATTCTGTTCTGTGCATTGCAATAATGTCTCTTTATTCCTGGCTGCAGCATCCAAAGCAGTTAAAAAGGGAACTGGCTATACTAAATGAAGTGACACCAGATGATTTAAGTGATTGTGCTGGAGTGCCACTTAAGGTAGAGGAGAGTGTTGTGCATGAACTTCAAATTGCCACCCCACCTGCTAAACGTAGATGCACGGAATACAACACATACACAGCAGAAGTTCGTTTTGAAGTTGGACGTTATGCTGCTGTGCATGGTGTAATGAACGCTGTGTGATTTTATTCTGGCATGTACAGCAAACCAATTAATGAGAGTATTGTTCACAAATTTAAAAAAGGATTACTATGACAAACTAAAGAATGAGCCTGATCCTTCCATCATGTCACCCTCCCTTCCCACAAAACCAAGAAGATGACCTCCTCTCTTCCTGGAGGAGGTAGAGAATGAACTTAAGTCCATTATCAAAAGTTTACGCTGTGAGGGTGCAGTGATCAATGCTAGAGTAGTTGTGGCTGTGGCAGTTGGGTAGTGAAAGCTACAAACCCTCAATTGCTGGTTGAGTATGGAGGCCACTTGAGCTTCACCAGACAGTGGGCATGGCAGCTACTAAATCAACTGGGGTACTGTAAGAGGAAGGGGACCAAAGTGGGAAGAAAAGTGCCTACTGATTTCCTCGTGTTAAAAAATGCCTTTTTAGAGAGGGATTTCAAATGCCTCCATGCAGGAATTGATTCCAGCTGAACTGGTTATAAATATGGATGAAACAGGGGTTAATTTAATAACATGTGCTTCCTGGACAATGGAAGTAAGTGGATCGAGGCAGGTAGCGGTCACTGGCATAAATGATAAATGACAAGTCACTATGACACTGGCAGTAACACTCGCAGGGCATTATCTGCCACTGCAAGTCATTTATGCAGGCAAGACAAGTAACTGCCACCCAAATTTTGAGTTTCTGACTGATTAGCACATCACACATAGTGAAAACCATTGGGCCAATGAAGCCACTATGATTCAATTCATGAACTGCATCCTGATACCCTATATCTCCAAGGTTAAAGAGATCAATCAGCTTCCCAACGAACAGCGGGCCATGCTAATTTTAGATCTTTATAGAACCCACACAACTTGACCAGTGCTGGACAGGTTAGAGGAATGTAAAATTATTCCAATATTTGTCCCAGCATCCTGCACTGACCAACTACAACCCCTCGATGTAAGAGTAAATAAATTGTACAAAGATGAGCTGAAATGTCTGTTCGCTGAATGGTATGCAACGCTCATCACAGACCAGCTTAACCAAGGAACCCTGTCACCCAGCATCTCCGTGGACTTTAGGATGACTACGCTGAAAGTAAAACACTCACAGTGGTTTGTGACTGCATTTCAGAAATTGAGGGGAAGAAAGGAAGATTCTGTCCGTGGATTTGACCAGGCTGGGATATCTCTAGCTCACGATGAATCCCTAAATATGGCAAGTAAACTACTGCACTGCTGGATATTGTATATTCTTACTGTAAGGTAAAACAAACAAATTCTTATTGTTTTTATTTATTTTTACAGCCAATGCTTCTTCTGCCTGCAACAATGTGAGCTGATCCTGACACCGCTGTGATGTTGAACTGCGCTGTCTGTGTGCCGCATTTGGGGTGGGGGGGTTGAAGCTGTTACGAACAACAGTGTTTTTTGAGGTTTTAGCAATGCTAAAAAAATAAAACAATAAATTAATTAACTGGAATATATTTTTTGTTGTTTTATTTTGTTTGCGGTATTGTCGATTCCGCGAATATAGCGAGACTTACTTGTCCGTGTTATTTACCTGTTCTACAATATTTCCAACATTCTGATGTTTGAATGTTTTTTCCCTCTATTAATCAGTGTAATGAAGCCGCCAGTAAGGTTGCTGGTGTAGTGGGGAGTTAATTTTAGAAGCAGCTCCAATAAAGGTATTCCCTTTTCTGGAACTGGTACACTCTCTATATAAGATATCATTTACCAATAGATATCTAGGAGACCCATCATCAGCAAGTTTTCTAGCCTGAAAAAAATAATTAGTTAGAGATACATCCTGTTTTTGGTCATGAGTTATAGTCTCTGGCTTAATTTTTACAGGTCCCATAATGTTTTTTTCTTACCAGTCTTTCTTTTCTTTTTGTCTCTCTGCCTTCCCTTTCCTAGCTTTACCTGGTGCTTCAAACAGTTCCTCGGTAAAGGGAAAGACCTTCTGCAGCTGTTCATCTATAAGTTTGGCTTGTGACCGGGTTGTTATGGCCACAACAGGTGTCAACTCATTATTTACCTTCAGGGTGGCAAGGTCAGGGTGATTCTGTCCAATAATTACTGGGACAGGCAAATGTGGAACAATCCCGACAGACAACTCTTGGGAGCTTCCGTTTATCGTTAAATCCACAGACGTAGTTGAATAAAATTGCGTGTCCCCGTGTATGCATGTAACCATGGTCTCTCCTCCTGATTTCTCTACCCCTTCTACCAGGTCAGCTCAAACCAGGGTCTGACAGCTTCCAGAGTCTATCAGCCCAAGTACTTATGAGGACCCATCTTAACAGTAATGATATAGGGTACCCAGTTTGCTAAGGCCAAATGTCCAAAGTCTGTTTTTACTGCCAGACAGTTTCTTACTAGGTGACCCTTCTTTTGGCATCCATGGCACACTATCTCAGATAGAAGTACCCTCTCCCTTCTTTCTCTTCTTACTTCTGGATTTGGTCTAGTATTATTATTAAAAAAGGTAGTTCTTACCAGATTCGTGGAAAGAGAGGATGTGGGACCTCCAGGATTTCTCCCTCTAGCAGGTCTTGCTGCCAGGAAATCCTCTGCCAAGGAGATCATTTTCTCTGCTCCCTCAGGCTTGTGTTCTCACACCCACAATTGGATGTCCTGTGGAAGTATCTTAATAAACTGTTCAATTGTGATAGCTTCCATTATTTGATGAACTGTTTTAGTACCCGGCTGTAGCCACTTATCACTCAGATCCTTCAGGCGAGCGTAAACCTCCTTTGGAGCATCCGTGGACTGCATGTTAAGGAACCTAAAACATTGCCAGTAGGTCTCTGTATTGATATCGTACCTCCTTAAGATCTCTTTTTTTCACAAGTTCATAGTTGTCTGCATCTTGCATGGCCAGACGGCTGTACACCACTTGGGCTCTTCCAGTTAGCTGAGGGGCAAGGCATACTACCCATTGTTCTTTGGGCCATCCACATGTTTGAGCTACCCTTTCAAAGATCATGAGATAATCCTTAATATCATCAGTCTTGTAGGTGGGCTAATTTAATGTCTCTTGGGCCTTGTGGTCTTTCAGCATGTTCAGTACGTATGGACTGTAACACCTGCATAGTGTCTGCCCACTTGGCATCTTGTCTCCTTCGGTCTATTTCTCATTCTCTATTCTGCTGAACCTGCCAGACACATAGCCATTTTAATAGCTCCCCTACATTTTCCATGGGAGCCTGTTCCATATAGGAAGTGTCCACCTCTTTCTCCAGGTCTTCAGATTCCAGGGATTGCTCCAAGAGCATTTCATCACCAGGCTCACTGTGCTCTTCCTCAGCCCTCTCGGATGGTTGCCTTTTAATTTTTGGGCAAACATCAGGCAAACCTGCCAACAACTTTGCCCACATTGGGGCTGCCATACTTCTTATAAGGGTGCTTTGTGCCTGGCCACCCTCTGCCATGTCCACCTCGGGTATCAGGAAATGCCCACCGTGACATCTCCCTACCTTGGCAAGACAAAGCAGGCAGTAGAAATACCACTTCTGACACCACTTGTTACAATGTGGGTTCTACAGATGGACACAGGACTCAATAGATAAGGTGCAACCCACGTTGGCTTGTGGGATGTTTATTAATCTTCATAAAAATTTTCTTCTTGCACCATCCAAATAACAGAAAAGTCAAAAGAAAATAACAAAAAAAAAACAACCCAGAAAGTAATACAAAGTTAATCCTTCAGCAGGAACCTTCTGTCTCCACTGGTCAGCAGATACTGACCTTATCTGTCTGATGCCTGTTCAGGTAGGACTTATGTTCCCACCTGCCTGAATCCGGTGACACAGCATCATCAAAATATAAAACTCTTTTAATAGCTACTAAAACAATTATTTGCATATCCCAAAAGACTCTGCTAGATATAAACAATCTGGGATTATCCATAAATTGCAAATATATGCTTTACTAAAGTTTTATACTTCCAAGAATGTTCTCCTGTGTTTGAGTGACAGGTATATTATTATAAAAAGAGTCCACCAGGGGCCGCTGATTCCCTATAGTCCCAATCAGTATACAGCAGGCACTCATAGTGAACAGACCTCCTAGAACTGAAGAGTAGAGGCTTTATTCAACTATACCTAACCATATATGGTACGCCTTGTAAGTCTACCCTTTTTCTGTTGAAACAAGGTACATTTTGACAGTGTTTAAAGCACATTTTATAAGTTATATATTTAGTATAGCATACACAAAGCTTTGTTATGGTCAAACCCAAATGTCTAGGGGTTTGGAAAGAGTATGAACCAGTTTTAGAGCAGCAGGACTGGTCCACAACCCAAATTCAGACTGCAGGGAAAATCTGTTGGCTGAAATTTCAAGCTGTCGGCTTTTCTTTCCACAGCCAGACAGAGGTATTCTTTAAATGGCTGTACCTCATTAACCAGGCTATTCTGCACTGTGATTTAGAAGAGGAGACTTTCCCAGGTCAGCCTACATGTGGCTTAAGTCTTCAGATTTATAAAATTAAGATGTGCTGCAAGCTACATGAACATGCACATGATCGTGCAGCCCTCGTGATTGTGCGAACGGTTGTACGGCTAGAACTGACAGCGCTACAACAGGGAGAGAGTTTTCAACAGGGAATAGGCTACATTTCAGAAATCCTTTTAAGGAACAACAAATAACCTCTCTCTCTTTTCTTAGAAGGACTCCCAAATAATACTGTATGACTAGAAGTCCATACTACTTATAGGACTAACACAAATATTGTTCTTTTTCCTTTTCTCTGACAGAACCAGATACAATACTGGAATAGAACAATATTGCGGTGGAATAGAGTCTGCATTTATTCATAATTAGAGGCAGAGTATCTGCTAATTCCATAGTTTTATAAAAACGTACCCAAGGGAAAAACAGAGAAATAAAGTAAGAAGGGTTTTAAAGAGATGGGGGGGCTGTGTAAGGAGGTGGCCTGCCTCCATACAGAAAATACAGGAATAGCAAAAAAGAGGGGAGGAAAGTAGTTGCAACCAGAGAAAGAGATAAAGGATGGGTACTTCTGTTAAGTGGCAGGGTTTCACACTGTCACAGTGCAATAGCAACTTCTGAAAAAATTCTACTGCAGTTGTAATCATGGACTGGTAACCTGCATGCATGCTTAGTGTAAGCTGCTCTTAGTGAAAAATCTGTATCTTGAACCGTTTTCGAGATATAGGCACCAAAAGGCACCGTGTTCACCACAATGCTATGCTATGGGAAATTTCTCAGCTTCAAATGCCATAAGTATGGAACCAATGCAAATGTTTACACCAAACCAGCATAAGTCACATCTGTGGGACATCCCCTTTGTACCCTGCAAATGTCAAGCCAAAAGTCCTAACCATGTCTTTGCAATGAACTGGCAAAGAAACAGCAACCTTTAAAAATCCCTGTTCACGAGCTGAATCCCTGTTCATGAGCTTTCAAAATCCCTGTTCATGAGAAATCACTGTTCGCGAGGTAGGACCACCTGGTTGTCCACTCATGAACAGGGATTTTGACAGCTCATGAGCAGGGATTGGCTCATGAACAGGGATTTTGACAGCTCATGAACAGGGATTTTTAGGACTATCTGGTCGTCCCCTCACAAACAAGGATTTTGACAGCTCAAGAACAGGGATTTCTTATGATCAGGGACTTTGACAGCTCACGAACAGGGATTAGTTTTTATAATCCCTGGTCGTGAGCTGTCAAAATCCTTGTTTGTCAGCAGAATCCCTGTTCGTGAGCTGTCAGAATCCCTGCTCGTGACATAGAGCCATCTGGTTGTCCCCTCATGAACAGGGATTTTGACAGCTCACAAATGGGGATTTGACTCGTGAACAGGGATTTTGACACCTCACGAACAAGGATCGGAAGCGAGTCACAAACAAGGATTTTCAAATTTAAAAATGGCCATTTTTTTGACTAAATCATATGGAACCAAAGCAGGTGAGGCCCTGAACAAAACCCATACTTCAATCTCTACAGAAGACATCCATGGGGCAAATTACAAAGTTTTGTTTTTAAACAAAATTGAAACAAGATGGCAGCTCGTGAACAGGGATTTTTTTCATACGAACAGGAATTTAATGAATCCTTGTTCGTGAGCTGTCAAAATCCCAGTTTGTGAGCCCAAATCCTTGTTCAAAGCTGTTCAGCTATCCAAAAGACTTTTATTTTATTTATTTATTTATTTATTTGAGTCTAGGATTACAAAGTACCTTTGAGCCAGGGCTCTTTTACAAAGGTTCCACGTCAGTGAGTACAGGCATACAGTTTCAATTACAGTATAGAACAATCAGTAACACTGATGGTCGTAACATGTTATTACAAGGATTACTACATGAAACACAGGGAAGTGTACATAAATGGGGAAAAGGAGAAATGATAGGTGGGGAAAGGAGAGGGCAGATAGGGTGAGACAGGGGCAGGGGTAGAGCAGCCTCGGGGTCTTTGTCAAGGACAGACAGGGGTAAGTGCATCAGATGGGCTGTGGTGGATGCAAGTGCTAGGTGGAGGGGCAACAACAGGCAGCAGAAAACAAAGAGCAGCTAGGTGGGAGTAAGGATTAGTCATGGTAGTCACAGGTGCTGGAGGCAAGAAGAGTGAGGCGAAGCTTGTACTTGAATGCACCCAGCATGGGTGAGGCAGAGATGTCACTACTGAGACTATTTAGCCAGCTGGGTGCCCTATATGCAAAGGACCTTTGGCCTTGGGATGTGCGACAGTGGGGGATTTGCAGGAGTTGAGGTTTAGACCTCCTGGTGTTGCCATCGTTGTTTCTGAGTTTAAGGAGAGAGCAGACACCAGGAGAGGCACTGCCCATCATTATTTTCTTTGCTGTGATGCAGGTTTGATATTTTATTCAGCTGTTGAATTGCAGCCACCCAGTTAGACAGTAGAGGTCACAAGTATGGGTGAGATGGTGAGATCCAGTGACGAGTCGACAGGCTTTATTGAGGGAGGTAGAAACACGTTTGAGAGAAGAGGCAGTGGCGGAGCCATAAATGATGAGTCCATAGCCAATGATGCTAACAATGGAGCTCTGGACTGCAACTGATAATGCTTCAGGGGTTAGATGTTTCCTGTGATGGAACAGTAGGCCCAGCCTGATGTTAGCAACTTTCGACACAGTATTAATGTGGGCAGCATAGAAGAGGTGGGAGTCAAGGGTGATGCCAAGGTATTTGAAGGATTGGACTTGTTCAAGAGTGACTCCTTGCTTGGTTTTGATGGACAGGTGATACTGTTTATTTTGGTTGTGAGAGCTGCTGAAGATCATGGTCTTTGTTTTATTCTGGTTTAGGATCAGTTTGTGCTTTAAGAACCAGTTTTTGACTTATGTGAAGCCACGCTGGAGGTTTTCTTGGAGTTGTATTGGATCAGGGTGGGAGGCTAGGATTACAGCATCATCTGCATAGAGTATGATTTGCTCTGGACAGGAATCTGGTAGTGAGTTCAGGAACAGGCTAAAGAGGAGGGGGCCCAAAATAGAGCCCTGGGGGACACCAGAGCTGACCGGTCTGGCATCTGAGAGTGTGTCAGCAATTTTCACTCTTTGAGACCAGTTGTCTAGGTAGCATTTGAACCAGTTTACAGAGCTGGACAAGCAGGAGGCCATGGTGGACAGTATCAAAGGCCTTTGTTAAATCGATGAAGGTAGAATCAGTTTGCTGCCTGTTATCCAATGAGTGGTGGATGGCGCCGGTGAATTCAAATAGTGCCATGGAGGTGCTATGATTCTTTCTAAAACCATGTTGCTGCCTGTACAGTATGTTGTGCTTGTCTAAAAAGTCAATCAGCTGGTCTGTGACAATACGTTCCAGTGCCTTTGAGAGGGGAGGTAGGATGGAGATTGGATGGAAATTCTCATGGGCAGTTTTGACACCACTTTTGTGTATAGGGGTTACAGTGGCAGATTTCCATTTGTCAGGGAACTGGCTGAGGCTGAGGGAGAGGTTAAAAATCCTGGTTAATGGCCTGAGTACTTCTTCAAGGGTGAGGATAGAAGTTTGAGGTCTAGTGAATCATTGCTGGTTCTGGACTTGTTAATGGTTTTGGTAACATAATTTGTGAACCTTTTACATCTTGACCACTTTAAAGTAGAAGAGGGGTGACTAGTGGGAGCAGTAGAAATTGGGGACATAGAATCATCCACTTCTTTGAAAAAATCAGGGGGGAGCACAGTACTAAGATCAGTAAAGGCAGTATTAAAGGTGTCCTCAATGATTTTCGGGTCGAGTGTAATATCTCTATTTATGCTGAGCACCGATAGGGTGGATTTTGACTGTGTCCCAGTGACTTCTTTTATGTTGTTCCAGAAGTCTTTTCCATTGCCCCAGGAGTTGGTAAGAGCATTCTTGAAATAGGCTGATTTCATTTGCTGAATAGATTTGGTGCAGTCATTCCATGCACGTTTGTAGTTAGTGATGTCAGTTTGCTTCCCAGTGGTTCTAGCGAGCTCCCAGAGGTGGTCCCTTGCCTTTAGCTGCCTTAGGAGGCCTTCTGAGAACCAGGGGTTACAGAGGACTTTTACTTTTCACCTTTTAAGTGGGGTGAATTTGTTGCAGGCATCATTAAAAATTTTGATGAAGTGGTCCAGGGCAGTGTTCACATTAGTTGCTATGAAGATTGGTGACCAGTCCTGTTGGAGGAGGTGAGATTTGAGATGGATTAATTGGCCACGGGGTAGAACTCTACTGGTGACAGTTTTGGGGGGAGGTTTATTGAATTTGTTAGACCAGAAGCAGCTGACAGGGGAGTGGTCACTGAGTGAGTCTGGGAGGACAGTGGTGTTTGAAATTTGGGTGGGGTGGCTGGTAAGGATCCAGTGCAGAAGGGTGCTGGTGCCAGTTTTGTAGTTTTTTCTGGTTGGGGAGTCTACCATCTGGGTGAGGTTGGACACTGCAATGAAGTCCCTATGTGCCCCTGCCTTGGCAGAGGGCCAGTTTATATTAAAGTCACCTAGCAGGATAGATTCAGTATCTGGTGGGAGTGACCTGACAAAGTCCAGAACTGCTGAAAGTCCATTACTGTGCTCTTTAGGTGGTATGTAGCCCGTGAACTGAACTGAGCATGCTCAGAACCCAAAATTTCAAAATTGAATACCTTTGGAACGGATTAATATTTTTTCACCAAACTAATGCAGACTTGTTCTTTGGGGAAAGCTCTTTCTACCTTGACAATTGCAGGCCAAAATTCCAAATGCTGTGCAAAATCTGCACATCTGATCAAAACAAAACTTGGCACATTAAAAGAACCAAATTTTGTGCAAATTCAATGAACAGTTGCAAAGTTATTAAAGTGAAAAATTTGGGGTTTAACATTAAACTGCTTACTCAATCCTAACTATAGTGGTGCTACTACTCCTACTATAATATATATATATATATATATATATATATATATATATATATATATAGATATAGATATATATATAGAGAGAAAATGAATGCTAAGAAAGTGTGATATATGAGGAAACAATATCATAATACCATCAAGGGGGCAAAGGAGATCATAAAGCCACAATTGCAGAGGGCGAACAGCCTTTCTGACCACATCTGTCCCATCCATGGTATTGTTTTATGAGTATACTGGACAGTTCTAGCTTTTATTTTACATAATACATTGGGATGATAATTTTGTTCCATAAGGTCACTATTGAAATTATTTTCTGGTTTTCCTCTTGTGTTTTGTGTAGCATTTCATTTTCTGTAGTGTAGCTATGTTTTTGGTGTGTTTTAGTCTGTTATTTCTCCATAGTGTAGTGCCATCCTATAAAAGAAGACATTTCTGCAGTGGTTCATCTTGCAGGCAGGAGCAGCATTAAGCATGTGGTTGGGAGCATCATGGCATCATGCTGTGGAGTGGGATGGAGTCAGCAGCATCATAAAGGTGGTGGCAGCATGGAGAAGACCACAGAAGCAGCATGGAGAAGACCACAGTGGCAACATGGAAGGCTAGCCAGTGAGAGAGCAGAAGTGTTGAGAGACACGGCTGTTTAGTAAGTGAGATTGGAGGGTGGTGTTTGATTAATGTTAAGGTTTTAGACTAGGTCAGGATATTAGATTTGCTGTATTTGGGCTGCATACATGAAAGGTTTCAAATATTTTTGTGACTATTACATGTTAGTAAGGTGAATGCTACATGTATTAATAAGGTGGCTGTTATATGTGTCAATGAAGTTGTAATACGGTGTTATTCATGTGTTTATTACAAGTTGTAATTAGGCATATATAGTGTGTATTTTCTCTCACAGCCTGGGCATCCACTCCTTCAGGCACCCTACATGGCACACCCTGTGCTGCCCACCAGACACACCCTGCACTGCTGGTCCTTCTGGTCCTACTGCTGGTCCTACTGCCAATTCTCTGACTCTTTCATCATTTTGGGATTCTGACATATCCCAATCAGAAGGCTCTCTTGCTGTCATTAGGACAAAAGTGTCTTTCATTAGCCTGCCAACTGTGGGGTTAGCATACCAGTTCACTTGGGCTCTGGTGTTGTGGGACTAGTTGCCAGAAAGGCCATCATCTAGTACGCTCATTGCCATCCCCTTTTCTGGTTTTCAGGGCCCTGCTGACCACCCATGTGTGTGCTACCTTGCTGCATCCCTAGGGCAGTGGTGCTCTGCAGCAAGAGGTCACCAACATTGCCAAGAGCACCTCTGCAACGCCACCACCAGAAGCTACTTTGGTGACTAAATTTTAGTAAGGCTGATTTTAGAACTATTAGAAACAATCTAGCCAAATGGGACTGGTCAAAATAATTTTTGGACCTTTCAGTGAATAAAATGTGGGATCTCCTGTTACTAAAGTTAAAGGAACAGATAAATGACAATATTCCTATTATTAATAAGTACAATAGGAAAATAAACAGTACCTGGTTGGTTAAACTCCTCCATCAAAAAATTAATCAAGAAAAAAATAAAATGTACAAATAGCTCAAACAAAGTAATCAGTTGGGTTGCTCAGTCTACAGGGACTTAACCAGAGAAATAAAATCTAAAATAAAAAAAGCAAAAGCTCAGCATGAAATATGGTTGGCTAACAGGGTTAAGGACAACAAAACAACCTTTTTCTCTTATGTAAACAGCTTAAAAGGAAGATCCAGTACCACGGGTTCCTTCCAAAATGAGTTGAGATTAGTAGCAAACAATAAAGAAATAGCCGATATACAAAATAAGTATTTTTGTACAGTTTTTAATAAAATAGCACAATCATACACAGACGGTTATGGAGAGATCTTACCCAGGACATTTATGCATAGACCCTAAAGAGGTGCATGATAGACTATTAAAATTAGATATTACCAGATCCCCAGGGCCCGATGAAGTACACCCTAGAGTGTTAAAAGAACTAGCTGATATTCTATATCTACCTCTGACCAAACTATTTCGGACCTCTCTAGATCTAGGAGAAATACTGCAGGGTTGGAAAGTGGCCATGGTGGTCCCACTCTTAAAGAAGGGACCAAGAACAAAGCCTGAAAATTTCAGACCTATTAGCTTTATTTCCCTTATAGGGAAGATTCTCGAAGCAATAATAAAAGAGCACTTACAGGCACATATCGAGGGAAATGGATTGACGGACCCAACTCAACATGGATTTACCAAATTCAGGTCTTGTCAGACTTGTATTAACCTTTTATGAGAACGTAAGCAAGGAGTTGGATAGGGGAAATCCAGTCAATTTAATCTTTTTGGACTTTGCCAAAGCCTTTGACAAACTGCCTTATCAGGAGTTAATCGATACATTGGGTGAATTAAAATTACCAGCTAACAACTTAAATTGGATTTCAGAATGGCTTAAAGAAAGAAAACAATGGGTAACAGTCAACGGGATTTATTCTGATTAGGCACCAGTTACAAGTAGCGTACTACAGGAGTCGGTGCTGTGCCCCTGCCTGTTTAACATCTACATTTCCTCCTTAAGATTGAATATTCCAAATGTTTGGCTATTAATATTTGCCGACGACTGTAGGATAGGGACAATGGTTAATAGTTTCAAAAATACAAATGCATTACAACAAGCCCTTGATAGTATACTGACTTGGACCAACCATAGCAGATTAGCCTTGAACATTAGTAAATGTAAAGTTATGCACCTAGGCTCATTAAACAGGCATAATAAGTATAAGCTAGGAAGTGAAACCCTGGTGGTAACCAATCAAGAAAAAGATCTAGGGATTAGAGTTAGCCCATATTTAAAATTGAGTTCCCACTGTGATGATCAAATCAGAAAAGCAAACCAGAACTTAAATTGCATTCTCAAACATATTTCTAGTTGTAATAAAGAGGTGATATTACCACTGTATGGGGCTTTGGTGAGACCACACTTAGAGTATTGTGTTCAGGTATGGTCACCTACAAAAAAGAGAACTTTCTAAGAGTTGAGGGTGTTCAACGCAGAGCCACTAGGGCAATTTCTGGGTTAAAAGAATTGGCATATGATCAGAGACTTAAATCACTAAATCTCTTTTCACTTCAGTACAGGAGACACAGAGGAGATATGTGCATATTCCTCTTCTCTGTACTGTATCTAAAAAGGCCTTGTCATTTTCCTTCATGTCTTCTGATATTCCAAGCTCTGGTTCTTCCCTGGTCCTCCTCATTGCATTACAGACCTGTTTTATTTTGCTGAGGTAGAGATTCTTATTTGTCTCCTACTGATCAGCTGTATACATTCTGAAGGCTGATTTCTTGGAACGGACTGCATCCCCTACCTCTCTGGCAAACCTAATAGGTTTCTTGTGACTCTTTTCTTTCCCAGTCTGTCTTAGGCATGGTTTAGATAGCTCTTGGATCTCTGTTTGATGCCATTCCATTTCTTTTCCACCTCCTCTGATTGACTTGACTACTTGAGTCTTAACCTAAGCTTTTCCTCAATACTCTTAAAATTGGCCCTTTTTTAGTCCAGAACTAGCATCTAGGACCTCTGCCACTGAGTTTTAAGAGCTAGGCTGAACCACTCCATGTTGTTGTCACTTAACCTAAGAGAATCTTCCACTGTTACACTCCCTATGTTATCCAGATTTTACAGGACTAGGTTCAGTGCCACACCATCCCTAGTCTGCTCTTCTACCTGCTTTGATAGGTTACAGTCCTGACAGACACCAAGCAAGCACTTGGTTTCTAGTGCTTCTTGCCCCAGGAATACTTCAGTCCACATCTGGCATGTTGAACTCTCCAAGCAGGAAAACCTGCGCCTTTGCCACTGCCTTCCTGGTGTTCCCTATTGTGCCCTATTCATCACTTCCAGCCAGTATGGATGCCTGTATTGTAGGATGACCCTGATTCATAGGTTCTTCCCCCACCATTGTCAACTGAATGGATAGAGATACCAGCCTTCCCTTCCCCCTTCCTCAGCTCCTTATTCCCCACCTCTCTCATGCCCTCCCTGCTGTACAGTGCTGTACCTCTTCTCCTTCTCCCTCTCTTTCCTGAACAGATCATAGCTGTGGACTATGAGGTCCCTGTCATGGTTGGGTGTTGCCCAGATTTCTTGTATGGCCATGTGGCCTACCCTCTGTTACCACAGTCTGGAGTCACTCATTTTGTTTCTAAGTTTTCTTTTTTGTTTTCCTTCTTTTTCTATGCGTGAATTTAGTGTTCATGAAAGATTTGGGATTGACAGCACTGGAACCTGAAGTCCTCTACATGAAAGGTACAGCACAGGTGATCCCAGTACAAGCTTCCTCACACTGCCTCACCAATGTGCCTCAACCCAGCCATGGAGGGACCACCACGTGGGTGAAAAGGTAGTTTAGAATCCTTGTCCATTCAGTCCTTGGCCTCTCGTAAGACTGCTAACAGAGGTGCCATTGCCAACTGTGTTAGTGTTTCTTGTGATGTGGACACTTGCCCACTGGGAACTGGATTGAGACCACCACAACTCATTTCACATATGCCACCGGACATCCACTAGGTAATAGTGGCTTTCAGCCATATCTGATCTGTGCTGGGTTTGAATCGGTGACCTAGAGGTGAAAGACTCCTTAAAGATCATATGAAAAATGTCTACATACATCTCAATTTGCTGGTGTTTGTGATTCACTGACAGGCTGCTGAAGGGTCCCCTGTGGTCATTTCTGGTCTCTGTTGCTGAAACATCCAGAAAATTAAGTTTTCTGCCCTCACACATGTTGCAGCTTCCTTGCTTACCAACTGCTTTTTTGTATTCCCCTACTTCCCTCCTTGGCTGCTGTGATTCCTCCTCCTTGGTGTACCTCACTTCCACATAATCTGTCTGATTTATCTGTTACTACCTAAATACCCCCTCTAGATGGGGGAGTGGAAACTAGATCTTCCTCACCTGGGTTCCCACCTAGGATACTGTAGCCTCATTACATAAGCCTGCTTTAATTTAACAGACTGATTTTAACTGCCAGAAGAACCCATACCTCTGAAAAAGATCTACTTCTTATTTGAAAAATGGTTTAAACTTTCAGATACCAGGAAACAGAAGTTCCATTTTATGAGCAGCAGTTTCAAATTACTTTCAATACAGACTCAGCAGCAGGTTTTGCTTATGCAAATTAAGCTACATTATTCCCTTGCATTGAATATGCTTCACATGGGGGAGTAGGTCCCAAATGGATCACAGATTAGCGGATATAAACAGAATGATTTATAACGGCTATTAATAACACTGTACAGCAGCTGCCTGAGCACCAGGTTGAGAGGTTTAGAATGTGATTCATTTTTCTTGGTGCATCTCTGTCACAGACCACTTGCAGAGCCCTACATTATCTACTGAAATATCCGTCTGAGCCAGGTGACATAGTTTCAAGTTTTAGTTGCAGACATTTTCCTGTGCCATGTCCTATTTCTTTTCTATAAATATAACACAGGTGTTATCATTCTATGACTCTAGCCTGAGCTTTTGCAGTAAGCACCACTGCTGTCATTTTTATTGTGAGTGCTAGTCACAACATTCCACATTCAGCATGAGGTTATTTTTGTACCAGTAGACGCTTCATTTGATTTCGTTTGCTCTGAGCAAGTTTTAATTTATCGTAGCACTGAATTGAAAATCCCGAGTTTTGCAGGGCTTATCAATGTGGCAGATGTGGATCGTAGTTTTGAGGCATTTGGGGACAAATGGAATCTAGAATGATTTGATTGGTTAAAGCCCAAAAGCCAAGCAAGCTCAGGTGGACGCAGCCTGGTCATAGGTTTCAGATTCATAAGGGGAACTGAGGAAGTTAATGGATGATATGCAGCTCAGCAACTGTAAATCTGGGATCCTGGTGTGGGATGGGCCACAAGTAGAGCAGTGCCGAATGTGGAATACCACAGGCGGAATTCATGTGGAATGGTGATTCCACTCCTGAAATGCTTTTCAGAATTTCTTGTTAAATTCCGTGGAATTCAGGAAAGCATGTCTATGTAAACTGCAGGATAATAGTCCATGGATAAAATCGGTGGGTGAATGTAGTTCCTCTCCACAAAAGTGGGAACAGGGAGGAAGCTGGCAGCTGCAGGCCAGACAGCCTGACGTCAGCAGTGAGAAAATTAATGGAGTCACTGCTAAAGGACAGGATTGGGATATTTCTTGAATGCAGAGGAGCACAGGATCCAAGGCAGCATGGATTCACAGTGGGAAGGTCTTGTCAAACAAATCTGATAGATTTCTTTGACTGGGTGACCAGGGAGGTAGATCAGGGAGGGGCGATGGATGTGGCCTACCTAGATTTCAGCAAGGTCTTCAACACTGTCCCACATAGGAGTTTGATAAATAAGTTGGGCAGCCTGGGAGTGGGCCCCCAAGGTGGTAAACTGGGTCAGAAACTGGTTGAGTGACAGGATACAGAAGGTGGTGGTAAATGGCATTCAATCCGAGGAGAGGGAGTGACCAGCAGGGTGCCACAAGGATCTGGGCTGGGGCCAGTCCTATTTAATATCTTCATAAGCAACATTGCAAAGGGTCTGGAGGGGAAGGTATGCCTCTTTGAAGATGACATCATGATCTGCAACAGGGTCGACACTTTGGGGGGGGGATGGGAAAAATGAGAAAATACCTAAACATGCTTGAGGAGTGGTCGAGAGTGTGGCAGCTAAGATTTAATGCAAAGAAGTACACAAGCATGCATTTGGGACATAGAAATCCAAGGAAGGAGTACAAGTTTGGTGGAGAGGTACTGACAACCACCAATCAAGAAAGGGACCTGGTGGTAATCATTTCTGATGACCTAAAGGTAACCAAACAATGTGCGAAGGCTGTGGGGAGAGCCAGTGGGATTCTAGGGTGCATAGGGAGAGGTATCACCAGCAGAAAAAAAGAGATGGTTATGCCACTGTGGAGATCACTAGTGAGACCTCATCTGGAGTTCTGTGTCCAGTTCTGGAGGCTGCATCTCCAGAAGGACATAGACAAAACAGAGGCAGTCCAGAGAAGGGCAACAAACATGGTGCAAGGACTGCACCAAAAGTCATATGAGGAAAGACTAGAGGACCTCAAAATGTATTCCCTGGAGGAGATGAGAGAGAGCCGGGGGAGATGATAGAGACATTCAAATACATCAGGGGTATAAACAAGGTACAGGAGGGTAGCATCTTTCAGAAAAAGAGCTGTACAAGAACAAGGGGGCGTGATATGAGGCTAGAGGGGGGTAGGCTCAGGGGCAATGTGAGGAAGTACTTTTTCACAGAAAGAGTAGTGGATGCTTGGAACAGTTTCACTGCAGAGGTGGTGGGGGCAAAAATGGTAGGAGAATTCAAGAATGCATAGGATAGACATAAGAGTACACTAGCAATAGGGAAGAAAAGGTAAGCCACAGATCAACTAGCGTCTGTGGTAATGCGTTAGGTAGGGAAAAGGGGCAGACTTGGTGGGCCACACAGTCCTTATCTGCAGTCACCTTCTATGTAAATAATCTGTGGAGTAATATTCCGCAGTTTGTGGAAAATTAATCTGCCATTTACATAAACTGCGGAATATGATTCTTCGGGTTACCTTCCACTTTAAGAATTCTGGAATTCTGCTTCTGAAAGAATTCCATGGAATTAAGTGGAATTTCAGAAATTCTGCAGAATTTCCAAAAGGAAGCAGAATTGGAAATATTCTACACAGCTCCATCCCAAGGTAGAGTTAACTCTGGTTCTAAGTGGTGCATTGAAGAAACTTATCTAGTTTTCTTATTTTGTGTTGCATTTTATTTATCAAGAATAGCCCGGTAGAGATGCAACATCTCATTTTCGGTGAGGTTCTACTACTACCCATTTCTGCAGCTGGGAGGTCTGAAGCACTGGGATGCTAAATAGCTTGTCCATGTTCACACGGTAAGTATTTGGTTCCATTGTGGTCTGAACCTGTATCTGCTATTCCCAAATATGTGCTCTAATCTCTAGATCGCACTGCCTTCTTGTTCATTTTGCAGCATAGAAACTGAACCAGTTGCCAGCACTGGATGTCCTTTTCCCTTTCCCTCCATATTGCATTCACTCCTGTACATTATTGTAGATTCTGCTGCTAAATATGTTCTGCTTTAAACCTAAAAGACAATTCTAGGAGCATATCCCATTTCGGGGGGCAGTGTGGTACATAAGGAAAATTGATGGAATTATGTTCAGGAGAGGGTCTACAATAAAAAGTACCCACATGTTTATATTTATTGCCTCTCATTTCAGAGAGTCTAGAAATATCTCATCTGCAGGGCAGATTTTACATCCCTCTTAATGGCCCCTAGGCACTAATGGGTGGAGTGGCTACGTGCCATGCAGCAGCGGCGCATAGCCACTCCACACCAATTGTGCCCCACGTACAGGATGCACCAAGGGGGGTGTGCAGCACCTACATGCCTGATCCCGCAGCCGCTTGGAGAGCAATGCACTGGGGGCAGACAGGGGGAGGCTAGCACTATACGCCATGCACTACAGTGTGTAGTGCTGTCCACAGGGGTGCGGAGGAGGGCATAGGTTACGGCAGGGGAGACCCTGCCATAACTCACTACCCACCCCTTCGTAGGTTCCTCACCAGTTGCGGCGGACTCAGGCGACCATCCTCCATGCTGTCTAAGCCCACTAGGACAACGACGAGCGCCAGGGCATCTGGGCAGGCAAGAACCTGTTCAGAGCTGGATCCCCCCAAGGACAAGGCATCCCATCCCCTGCTATCCTGGCAGATCCCCCCTAACACCTGGTGGTGTCCAGGACCCGGCAGCCTTAGAGGTAGCTATTGCACCCCCATCCTGCAGAACCAACAAGGCAGGGGGGTGAGGTTGTCAGTGCAGTGGTGGGTGGGTGGGTGGGGCACTGCTCAAGGATGCAGTGGTGGGGTACTGGGGTGGCCCATGGCTGGCACAGAAGGGGCTTCTGTGTGCATGGGGAGGGGTTCATGGACTGTCTGTGGTGCTCCGGGTGCCAGATGTGTCAGGGTCTTGGGGGGAGGTGCAGGAGCAGGGTCGGTGGACATCTGTGCTGGGGCCGGCCTGTGGGATGGGGGTGGGGTACCACAGCCAGGAACCTGTCAATGCACCAGGAGGGTGCCATGCAGTTCGGGCTGGTGGGTGTGTCTACTGGATGTTGGGGCCATTCAGTGTGGGTTCGGGTGCCTGCGGAGGGCATTCACTCACCTGGGCCCATGCAGTAGTGCAAGGGATTAATTGCAGGACCCATGCAGGGCATCCAATTGGATGCCCGACTGGGTCCACTACTTCGCCCGCTGCTGAACTGCACGGCCCTGTGTTCTGGGAGGACGGAGCCACAGGCAGGTGGCAGCCATTAGTGAATAATGGCCGGTGCGCACCTGTCTGCAGGTGCACTGCTGCACGGGTTCGTTATGTGCTTTTTGCACGTAACTTGCGCCCATCGGTGCATAGGGGCTGATATGCGCAGGTGATACAGGTTTACTGTACCAGGACTTTCAGTGAAGAACATTTGGCTTGGCTTTAGATAAATCCAGTCTATAGTATCAAAGATCACAATTTAAGATTGATTAAGGAGATTGAATAACTTGGCCTGATCCACAAATCAGGCTGACTAGCACATCTTTCATGTGCAGTAGTATACTGTACTTCTACAGAAGCATCAACAGTTTCCAAATGGCATCTGCTACATCCCATCCATGGGTGTAGAGCTCCATGGGAAGGGAGAGGATTACCAGGGAGTCGGAGCAGGGCTGGGGATTAAGCATCCAATGGGTTATCAACATTCTAGAGTGAATCCTCTTGCCTGCACTAGCCATCCAGCCCAGGGGATTCAAGGATATCGAAGTAAGTGCCCTATTACAATATATTGTCCAAAATGGGCAATTTCCTGTTGTGAACTTGTGATTCACCCATTCCCCAACCGCTCACCCTGGCTTTTGATACAGAACTGGAGGAAAAGGGGGATGTGATTGGCCATCAGTGCACTGTTCTTCCAGGCTTGAGTAGTCACTATGGCAACCCTTTGTTCTGTTGATACTATGCTGCCCTGAATCTGCAGTAGGAGTACCTAGATGGGACTGTGAATCCTGAGTAGTAGGGTATGGCCCAGTCCTTGGTTCTCCCACTCATGCTGATGTGTACATCCTGCACCTGTACTGAATTTGACTAAAAGGGCAAGGAGCCCACATTTTTACATGGTGCTGATGCCCCCATACAGTATGTATGCAAGTGAACCCCCATGTCATGCAGAAGTCCTACTCACCTGCATTGGGATCAGTTGGGCTAGGCGGATCAGACTCTTTTTCTTTTATTCTTGAAGGCTGAGGTTGTAATTCTGGCTTTTACAATAGACAAACTGGATTTGATCGTCTTAGCTCAGTAACTGGTATTTTTTTTATTCTAATAAATACATCAATCAGTCAATACATAGATACACACATACATACATAGAATGTGATGGCAGATGGGGACCAGTTGATCCATCTAGTCTGCACAAAAAATGTATTTAACCCCCCTCCTATGGGGCACACTTTGGAATAATTCATTGTGCCTGCCCCAGGCTAGTTTGAACTCCCTGACCGTCTTTGCCCCCACCACCCCCTGAGGTAAGCGTTCCATGGGTCCACCACCCTCTTTGTGAAGAAGTAGTCATGTACATTACTCTTGAATTTGCCCCCCTTTAAACACATGTCATGACCCCTAGTTCTGTTTTCATTGCTAACTTGGAACAGGTTTTGTACTTGTACTTTGTTAATCCCCTTGAGGTATTTGAAGGTTTCAATCATATCCCCCTATTTCTGCACTGCTCCAGGGAGTATAGATTGAGCTCCTTCAACCTTGTTTTGTAAGGTTCCTTGTGCAAGCCATACACCATCTTGGTTATCCTCCTTTGCACCGTCTCCAGTCTGTTGATGTCCTTCTTCAGTTGTGGCCTCCAGAACTGGAAGCAGTACTCCAGGTGCGGTCTAACCAAGGACCTGTAAAGGGGCAAGATCACCTCTTGCCTTCTGCTGGTGATGCCCCTTGCCATGCATCCCAGCATGCCGCTAGCTTTTGAAGCAGCTTTCTCACATTGTTTACTCGCTTTTAAGTCATCCAATATGATCACACCAAGGTCCTGCTCCTGTTTTGTAGCTGTTAGCCCCCCTGAAAGTACTGTCTCTCTCTCTGGGTTCCACTTCCCAAGGTGCATGACCTTGCACTTCTTTGCATTGTGGGGGTGGCTGTCCCTGTGATGATGTGGGAGGAGGGGAGCAGCCGGGGTGTCTCCATAGGCTAACAATAGCCCGGGACTGCTAAAGAGCTCCTGTTTGGAGCCCGTGTATTTCCGTGACATGAGGAGACCAGGTACAGACAGCTAATATGCTTGTTAGTCTGTACCTGGTCTCAGTATTGCAAGAATACTGATAGACTCCAAACTGGAGCTATCTGAAGCTACAGCAATACATATAATCTGTATTGCAGTAGCTTCAAATAGCTCCGGTTTGGAGTCTATCAGTATTCTTGCAATAGTGAGACCTAGTGCACTGCTGTTGTATATGGCTTCACAAAGGTAAAACTGTTTTGATTACCCTTCCTCAGTTTAGGACTGTCAGAAATAGCAGTTACTACAAGTAAGCAAAATGTATAGAAGTGTCCAAATCGATCACTGGTACAATAATAAACTGAGTGCATACAGAAGAAAAATAGTAAGAGAATAGTAAAAGCATGAGGACAAAATGTTATATGTGTTACAAGTCTTTACCAAATATGGTAATTCAGGTACCAATAATCTTGCTTACAATTGGAAGAGATAGGCAGACTGGCTTGAGAACTTTATGATTGCAATGAACATTACTGATCCAAAAAGACAAAAAGCCTTGCCACTCCACTATGCAGGCAGTGAGGTGCATGATTTTATTTATTTATTTATTATACTATCGGTTTACAACCTTTGAGCCAGAGGCTCATTTACAAAGGTACCTCATCACAGAGAGGACAAACAGTGTAACATAATTACAGAATACCATAGAACAGTGAGACATATAATAATACAGTAGTTTCCATACAATTAGCTGATTAGCTGATGATGTGTATGATGCACTCCCTGCCAGTGTAACACAAGACTATAATGGTTGTGAAAGGTCTCTGTTGGATTAAATTAATCTTATGAAAAACAATGAATTTTAGAGACACACATTTTGGCCAGATGTACAGTGAACAAGTGAATCCATGGATGCGTATGCCACTCATTTACGGGATCTAGCACACACCTGTGATTTTCTGGACGTGGACAGTGAGATCAAAACACAGATCACTGTTTCATGCAGTTCTTCCTCAGTCAGGAGAAGAGCATTAAGGGAAGATCCTTCTCTAACTGAACTTTTAAATATGACAAGGACATTAGAGCTCTCAGACTGCCAAGTGAAAAGTATCGAACAATATGTAGTGTGCGAAGTCCGACAGAAAACTGTCTGGCCTCACTTTGAGTCTGCATTCTGCAGCCATAAATGTGGCAGAAACTATCCACATGAAGGTAACTGCCCAATAGATGGCCAAATGTGTCCTAAATGTGGCCGGCGTAATCTTTTTGCTGTTATGTGTTGCTCCGCATAAACTGCACCTCATCAGCAGAGACTCTCTAAAAAGCAGAGACGTGAAAGAGTCAACAAAGAAATCAGGCATGTAGAACAAGAAGAGTCCATAGAAGATTATGTGTTTGTGACATCAGGACACATTTTCAAAGGGCATCTTAGAGTGACGCAAGCTACGCTCAACGGCAGCTTGTATCAATGCCCAGTGCATCAGTTACCTTGTGCTGGATTTTGCAAGAAACCCGGGGCAGGAGCTGAAGATCCTACCATTGCTGGAAGCAGTCACTTGTAGCAAACAGATGGCACAAGTGAGAGGATCGGTGGAGGCATCTGCCATCCCCTGGCTGGTGACACTATGGTCTGTGGTCCCCAGTGATGCATCGTATAGCAGGTCACTTACCCACTCCAGTGTCATGCGATGCCTATCTTGGCATACCGACAGCACAGGTAGAATGTGGGTTCCCATGATGTATGCCAGACTCCAATGCTGTAGAGTGGTCGGGCATGTTTGGTATACATGTTGGTACTAGTGCCCACCCTTTGACCCTCAGAGAGAACTGCCACATGCTGCAACCTGACACAAGGGTCTTGGTGCATGGTGACATTGTGGACACTTTGGGGATGGGAGGCACCCAGCTGACAACATGGTATCCTGTGTGTGTCATGTCGTTGGAACCCCTAGCCCAATGTTGGGTTCATCACATCTCAATCCTAGCAGAGGGGCACTGGGGGGGTCACAGACTGATGAGTACAGGGTGGGCACCATACACAGATATGATCTGTGGGCATGCCACACCTCACGAACCATGCCAATTCCTCCGGCCGACCCCTGACATGGAACATGGACAGCACACATGGCTGTTGGACCAGTTTTTTGCTGGTCTAACTCCAGCAGCCTGTGCAGACTTGAGGAGGGGGGTTGGGCATCCCGCTATAGGGGATGTGGCAGCCCTCACATGGCACAAGTCCCCCACTGCCATGGTGCAGTCGTGTGTATGCCGCAAGCACAGTGCAAGGTGGTCTGGTGCAGAAGGCTCCGCTTCTGCCACAAGTGGGCTTTGAAAATTGTGTTTGCTGCAGTGTCTGGCACAGACTGCCCCTTGTGTCAATTTCTCTTGCTGGAAGGTCAATGCACCAGTCTCCGACCTTTCAAAATCTGGCCCATTATGTAAAACAAATGATTCAGTGACAGGCACCTCCACCACCGTAATTGATATGCTAACACCAAACTTTGATTTACTGTTGATTCTGGCATCTCAGGAAACGTTATGGACAAGGATACCTGTGGCAAACTACAGAGGAAACATAAAGTGGCAAAAGTCAAAACAAATATTTATCCTTGTGGTTCCAACTCACCCCTGAAAGTAGCAGGAACATTTGATGCACTAATAGAACATAAAGACAAATTGTGCACTGTAACTTTTTTTGTGATACATGGTAAAGGCAGATGCTTGTTGAGTTACACAACAGTTAAAACACTAAAGCTTGTCACTATTGTGCAGGCGGCCACTAATACAAAATCTCCAGAAATTGAAAGCATGATACAGCACAATTCTTTATTTTAAAGAACAGGTAAACTAAATGACTATCAGATACAATTGCATGTAGATCAGTCAGTACAACCAGTGGCACAGCCACGCAGGCGAATCCTGTTTCATCTCAGAAAAAATGGTAGAGGAGGAACTACAGAACCTGGAGGACAAAAATATAATTGAGAAAGTTTCTGGTCCCACACCGTGGGTGTTATCTTTAGTTGCCGTCTCAAGAGCAAAAAAGCAAGGCAAAATAAGAATTTGCCTAGACTTGAGACTTCCAAATACAGCAAGACAGAGAGAAAGTCATATTTCACCTACTGTGAGTAATATCATTCACTCTTTAAAGGGCAACTGACACCTTCAGGAGAACTTTAACAAAACATAACATTTAAACAGAGTTCAGCTTCTATGTCACATTGGTTTTGTATTCTTCATCCCCATCATTTATTACTGAGGTCATTTGCATGAAAACAAGATCTTTGCTCCTGAAGAGTTCATCAAGTCCTGCTGCTTTCTCCCTACCTGAATTCATAATACCCTGCCTGTGACATCAGTTACTCCCACGGCAACAGATTTTGATGTCACAACAGAGCATTATGACTTACGTAGGGAGTAAGCTAGCGAGGCAGATAAAATCTAAGGGAAATCTAAGGGATAAATATCATGTACTCATGCAAATTTACTCAGTAATCTATAACAAGGAAGCGAAATATATGGAATACATTTGGAATGCAAGCTGAATTATACCTAATTATTATGTTTTCAAAGTTTTCTTTTTGGCATCAGTAGCTCTTTAAATGATACAATTGTTTTTTTCTAAACTAGATTTAAACAAAAGTTACCATCAGTTAGCATTAGCACCAGAGTGTTGCTGTCTGACACATTTTCTACCAATAGAAACATAGAAACATAGAAGCTGTTGTCAGATAAGGACCTCTTGGTCCACCTAGTCTGCCCGAAATTCCCTACCTACTGTGCTACCACAGACCCTACTTGATCTCCGGCCTTACCCCTCAGCCCTATTACTATGATCCCCTTGTGTCTCACCCATGCATGCTTGAATTCTGCTGCCATTTTAATACCCACCACCTCTGCCGGGAGGCCATTTCAGGCATCCACCACTCTTTCTGTGAAGAAATATTTCCTTACATCCCCTTTGAATCTCCCCCCTCCAGCTTCATGTCATGACCCCTCATCCTCGAGCACCTCTTTCTATGTAAAATGCTACTGTCTTGTATCTTATTAATACCATTGAGTTATTTGAACGTTTCTATGATGTCTCCCCTTTCTCTCCTTTCCTCTAGAGAGTACATATTTAATTCCTTGAGTTTTACATTCTAGGGCTTTTGATGCAGGCCATGCACCATTTTAGTTGCAATCCAAAGTTAATAGCGCACCCCCCCATATAGCATAGCATAACATATTTAAACTTTCTGCTGCCAAAGTTGACTATATTTACTTCAAGCTCCATGTGAGGAGAGGGTCCTCTTAGTTTCAGACTGGAATTCCAATTTGAGTAAGCTAAATCACCAACGTCAAGGTGGGACGCGCTTGGCCAGTGATGGGGTGGGTACCCAGACATGGGCTGAAACTTGAAAATCTCTCTAGGAGTCGCAGACTTCAAGTGGTGTGGGGAGCCACAGGATGGGAACATTACTCCTTGTAGGATGGGAGTCTCCCTGTTTGATGGGAGTTTCGAATTGGAAGTACGAAAACAAAATCTCTCTAGGAGTCGCAGACTTCAAGTGGTGTGGGGAGCCACAGTTTGGGAGCTTCTTTGTTTGATGGGATGTCTTTCCAAGTAGAGTTTGGGTTCATTCGCCAAGTGGACCGTCAGTAGAGTGGCCGGCAGGGGAGCCGGGCCAGTCGGGCTGTGTATCCAATGCGCATGCAAAGTCCGGGCTGAGTGCCTGGTGGGTCCAAAGCCAGACAACTGTTTGTAGTGTTCATTCTCCAATGGACCGCTGTGTTTAACCTCTAATCTGCATTACAGTTACGTAGCCCTGTGGGGGACCATACAGAGCTTTGTTTGTGTTCAGTGAGTTAATAAATAAAGCCACACTGAAAAATCCCAATCCTGGTTCTGGACATTACAGTTATTGCTTCCTGTAGTTGGAGTTACTTGGGTGCCCATGTGCAGAGTAGCCAAACCTAGGCCTCTTGTGCCAGGTAGCCTCATCCTTCCCCGAACCCGTAGATATACAGCTCCCCACCAGGTGTTGCTGCCAAATGCCAACAGCATGCCACCTGTCGTTGTCTTGGTAAAAGGACGGGTGGGGAGGGTTACAATGATAAGAAAATGGTGCTGCATGCCAGGCAGTAACAAATGATACGCACCCAGAACCACTACTGATGTCTGAACTACCGGATACTATATGGAATACTATTGTTGTGAACGTTTATGGTCCATTGCCTAGGCAGCAAAATATCTTAGTTGCTATAGATTAATATTCGAGATATCCTGAAATAGAGTTTTTTGCTTTGACTGCAGCCTCTGCAGTATTGCCAACATTAAACAGAATATTCTCTGCTTATGGAATCCAAAGAGTGGTGAAAACAGACAATGGGTCTCCATTACAAGGGTCTGATTTCAAACAGTTTGCAGACTACATAGGGTTCAGCCATAAGAAAATCACACCTTGTTGGCCACAACCTAATGGACCAGCTGAATGGTTTATGTACTGTAGATGCTGGGAAAATGACTAAAGACAGCTCTAGTTGAACAGAAATCCTTTAAGCAAGAATTGTACAAGTTTTGAAGAAGCCACCAAAATGTTCTGCTTGCAACCATTAACAGAACCCCAGCTGAACTAATCTTCAACAGACCCATTTGTACAGTCACCTGACATTACCTTCAAGAACCACAGAAGGACAGTCAAATAAGAGAAAGAGATTAGAAGCAAAAGGCCAACATGAAGCATTACGCAGACAAGAGAAGAAAAGCCCAGGTCTCTTCTACAAAAAAAGGGGCCAAAGTAATTATGCTTTTGAAAAAGTCAAACAAAGTCTCACCTACCTACTAGCTACATGGATAATTAAAAACCTATACATGTGGGCCCATAAAGTAGCTACAAAAGGCGTACAGCAGTACATCATAGACCTTTTCATTAAGTCTCACAGCAACTACTCACTAAGAAAAAAGGACTACATACTCTATGATATTCCAAGATTTGCTACCCATTACGGTACAATGGCGATATGCGGCATCATTCCTACAATGTGGAACACAAAGTAAAAATCTCTCAAACTTACCAGACTGGCCATATTGTCTTCAGATCCCTGATAGACAGTCTATTTAATGAATCCTGTATGTGTATTGGCACAATCAAATGATCGATCATTGCTTACTGTATTTATGGATATCATAAGTTATGTATTATATGTATCTCTCCAGACCTACTTGATTGTAGCTCACATTATTTTCCCTATTGTATCTTTAATACAGTACTAATTTTTGTTATATTTTATATTGTTCCCTGCATATTTTTTATTCTGTTTCTGCTGTAATCTACCACAGACCTGTAACTGCTGTATATTACTGTCTCTTGATTTAACTATATGCTGTCCTACCCAAGACCTCGTAGAAAATCAGCTTGCTCAATGGAGCCTTATCCTGGTGAAATAAATAAACTAAATGAAATGAAACTAAATGAAACTAAATCAAACTAAACTAGACTAAACTAAACTAAACTAAACTAAACTAAACTAAATGGAACAAAACTAAATCAAACTAAACAAAACTAAATCAAACTAAACTAAACTATACTAAACTAAACTATACTAAACTAAACTAGACTAAACAAAACAAAACTAAAATCAAGCTAAACAAAACAAAACTAAACTAAACTAAACTAAACAAAACTAAACTAAACTACCTACAAACCAGCTCCCTATGATGTTGTAAGCAAGAAAGGCACTATGGTTACTGCAGAAAATGCTGGAAACAGAATAACTTGCAATGCATCACATTTTAAAGTGATCCAGGATGCAACATTTGCAAGAGAAGGGAATGCTGATGCCTCAGAGGGTGAATTAATTCCTTTCAGAAACCTAGATGAAAGTTCTGTAGAAGCTATGCCAGACAGGAAATGATTTAAAACTAAAGACTAGTGTTTAGATGTTACATATAGTGTGGTAACTAGCATGAACTGAACTTCATAGCAAGGTTATACTGTTACATAGATAAAGCAGGTTACATTTGGGTTTCTGTTGTGAACAAATTCCAAGTCAATGTTAAAAAGGGGGAGGTGTAGTGTTTAGAGAAATGTGGTTCTGTCTCTTTAAACTGATCTCCATTTAGTATTCACATGGGCAGCAGCCTCAGTAACATGTGAGACACAGTTTGTGCCTTCTAGGAGTGCTGGAAATGAGGGTCAGACACAGAGCAATGCTGAAAGCAGGGACACTCAGGTAAGTTAATAAAGTGTTAAAAAGTAAGACGTGACTCCAGTGGTCTTGTTTTTGAGATAAACTACAGAGAACAGTACACTAAGTAGGGTACCAAAGCAGACTCTGGGGAGTTGAAACTTAGTTCTGAAACAATGGAGTGGGTCTTACAACCCGTGCCCAGCCTCTGGGTTTTGAAAAGAACTGTTGAGCACCCCAAAGAAGAAGAAGAAGAATAGTTTGGTGGTGAGTTCTAGAATATCCAAAGTACATTATTCATTTCAGTTAGGATTTTAGACCTCATATAGGTCTTATCCACAAGTCCATTTTCATAACATATGCTACATGATATGCTTGGATTCATAGTACAGTGTCACCCCTTTGGCTACCCCCCCAAGGATTCCATGCAATTATCTGTCTGTCTGTCTGTCTATCTCTGTCTGTCTATCATATCTATTTCATCTGTCTACCAATACCTGTCAAATTCCAGTTTGTGGCCCCCATACATTTTACCCCCTCCAGAGGAGATGGTCCAATACTGCCCCCTTAATGGATCCTGACTTCTGACGGCTCTTTGACGTATTGGATATCTTGGGTATGTTGTCCACTTTCAAGGATGTGTAGCTGTGGCTGTGGAATGTTAAGGCCCTCTTGACTGCTGTTGACTCCATGGCACCTCTTCATATCTGCCATCTAGTCCTCCATCGTAGCCAACCATGGTACAATAAAGAGCTGCAGTGGATTGACACAAGGACAGAGAGGGGAGCATACCTGTTTGAGATTGTGCTTGACAGAGGACAGGCTGGCTCTAAGGTATCCAGTATGGGACGTATTAGAGGGAAATTTCACAGAAGAAGACAGAATTTTTATCTGGGTTAATTGAAGCAGTGAGGTATAGACCATTCCATCTCTTCTGCACTGTTGACAGGCTTTTACACATTGCCTGCCTGCAGTCTGGAGGAGTAATGTCTGCAAAAAAGGTATGAGGAATTTGTCACTTTCTTCCTTGATGTATTTTCTGTTGTTTCAACAGCAGTCTGCCTGGCTAGGGTATGTCCTGACAGTAGGAAAGTAGGGATACAATAGGCACTCCACTGCTATGGGTAGAGTTTCAGCCAGTTTTCAATCAATGACTTTCTTAGGTGTTGTCTACACTACAACCTACTTACTTTAGGGACAACCTGGTTGTTGGTGGACTGTCAGCTGCCCTGCTCACAGTGGTGACAAGAACTGTCTGGAATTCTGTAGAAGAGAATTTTCTCCAATCGTACTGAAGAATGCAGTGGTAATCCCTCTCCTGAAGAAGCCAACTCTGGACTTCAAAGACCTGTCCAACAACAGTTCTATCTCAAACCTTTCATTTTTAGGGAAGGTACTTGTAAAGGTGGTTGCATCACAGAATTACATCTGGTGCATCATGAAATCAAGGAGCCATTTAAGTCAGGGTTCAGATATTGACACGGCATCAAGACAGCATTGGTAAAGGCGAGAATGATCTCTTCCTGGCAAGAGATCGAGGAGAATACTCTGCTCATTCTTCTTCATCTCTTTATGGCATTTGATGCCATGGACCACAGGATCTTTACAAATTGCATGAGGACTTATGAGGGACTCTCTGGTACCGAGTTGCGATGGTCTGACTCGTTTCTAGCTGGTAC
Organism: Neoceratodus forsteri; assembly: GCA_016271365.2. Taxonomy (NCBI): domain Eukaryota; kingdom Metazoa; phylum Chordata; order Ceratodontiformes; family Ceratodontidae; genus Neoceratodus; species Neoceratodus forsteri. The sequence goes on along the minus strand of JADMNL010000024.1, from coordinate 34,844,182 downwards.
ACAGCAACATGTAGCAGTCGGGAAATTACTTCCCAAGAGGGTTGTTGTTATATCCAGCATTATGCGAGGCTAAATTTTGTCCCTATGTTTTTTCCAGTGTAGATGTTCCCCCTGGGAACAATTGTGAGATGGTGCAATCTGGGTTTTCACTGCTATGCAGAAGGTAGTCAGCTGTACGTATTGTTCTCACCAGATCAGGTTATCTTGGTAACTATGACTGATTGATACTTATCCGAACTAAGCAACTAGATGACTGCCAGCTGGTTGAGCCTTAATTCTTGCAAAATGGATTTTGGTTTGATCTTAAAAAGACCTGGAAGGTCCATGAGCAGAAGCCTGTTCGTATTTATGGACGACCATGGGTGAAAAAACAGTACAAAGTAAAATACAGAATAAAAGCATAAAATACAATAAATCATAAAAACAATACCAACATTAATCATAACATGAAATTGCACTTTTAGTATCCAAATATGAAAGCAACAGATGTTTGAAGCTATTGACGGTTTGACAGTTAATAAGCTCTGCTGGGATAGAGTTAAAAAAGGTGGGTACCTGATAGTACAATGCTTTTTGACACTGGTTAGTGCACATGAAGTTTATTTCAAAAAGAAGACAGTTCAAAGTTCTTGTTATTACAATGGCTTTAGCTAATGTAAATAAACTGTCATTATGGCATGGGTTGAAGAAAGGGAGACAGTTAATTGGCCAAACACCATCACCTGACTATGGATTAAATTCACTATTTAATCCACAGTTGGTGTGAGATGGCCCTGAAGAATTATCCCTGGGCAGAGTGGCACTTGTTTTGCGTCAGGAAGTTGAGTTGTGAAAGGCAGCCATGAAAACATATCCCAAAATGAAAGAGAGTGCTGCAGCGTTTTACAGCATGACCGCCCATATAGTGACATAGACACAGTGACAGCAAGCTCTGGACAGCCTGGCTGTCTTTCTCTCTGTTCACTGTGTCTCTCATCACTGTTGATGCAATGTTCCAAATGCGGAATCAGGAGACAGCCAGCTGAAGCAGTAGTAAGTGAGTGGAGCACAGCGAGCTCCAGAGCTAGCTGTCCCGTAGCTAGATTTCCTGTCCCTGTTGCCTGACAAAGCAGTGGAACCCCAAAAGAGAGAGAGAGACCCATAGTTGTCATGCCACCCACATGGAGCACTGCATGATCCCCAAAAGTGAAAGAGACTGCAGCCCATGGAGCAAGCCCTGCACCTCCTGGTTCTCTCCAGTTGTCTGCAATGGTCCCCGCAGCATGTCCCTGTAAGTGGGGGGAGAGAAAGAGCGAGAAAGGTCCTGGTGGCATGTCCCCGTAAGTGGGGAGAGAGAGAGAGAAAGAAAGACAGAGAGATGCCGAGAAAGTCAGCGTTGTGAGGATGAACCCCTGACAGGCTATATGTGATTAGGAGAGAGACAGGGTAACAGCAACCATGACATGGGGATCACAATTCTTTTTGTTTATCTTTCTGTCGCTCTTCTGTGATCAGGTCCCCGACATGGACAAGAGAAGGTTTTTTTTCCCCCTTGTCCTGCAGTGTCCCCGGCTCAGCAGTGGTTTGCAACAACATGTCTGCGGGCAGCCTGAGAGAGTGAGAGAGAGAGAGAGAGATAGATAGAGAGAGTAGCAGCGGCCGTCACATGGAGAACACAATTGCTTTTGTTATTTTCTCTCGCTCTCTCTCTTCTGTGATTGGGTCTGTGAGTGACATGGAAGCTGCTAGTGGCAGCAGAATACTGAAGTGGGTAGAGAGAGTAGCCGACAGAGACCCAGAGACAGTGAGCAGTAGCCATCCTTGTCATCAAGAAGCGGCATGTCAGTGTGTGGGTCTTGCATTGGGGGTGAAGGGTGACATTATACGTCGCAGGCAGGGTACCAAAGAACGTTATTCATCTGAAATATCACAGATCATGTTAGGAGTGTGTCTGTGACATTTTTATGTGATAACAGCAGTACAATATGCATTGTTTTTTAGGGACTATTTTGCAAGGCAGCAGGATACAGTACCTTTATTGCCTTTAAACAGGGGGAAAACACCTCTCTGGGGGGTTTTACCCTATGGTACACATAACACATGTTATAAGTATAATGACCTACTCTAGGGTATGGGGTTATGGGTTTTTAATCCCTGCCAGGGGTGCTGCGAGGACACTCGGCATATGGCCTCATGCCTCACAATTCACCCGAGGCATGGATTAAATGCTTACAAACCCATACCCTGTCATGGGTTATTGCTAATATAACTGGTGGCAAAGTGCCTTTTAGAACTTTAAACAATAAACAAGATGCTTAATAATAAAAACTTTGCTTAACAGGTATGTAGTTGCTTGCTTGTAGAAGCTCACAATGGTGATTCATTTTTGGAAACTGAGTGACAAAGCGCAATATTTTGTGTAATAGCATGTCCACCTTATTTAGCACTATTCTTGGGGTAGCACCATAGCATGAAGTTCTGCTTAGAACCAGGATGCCAGAAATTGTCTATGAAGAGGAACAATATCATCTTGCCTTTCTTGGGAGGTAACATCCTCAGAGCTCAGAGCAGTAGATAGGGATAAAAATCTGGGACCAAAGTGGACAGTAGACTGTCATGCAAATTGCAGGTGGCAGCTGTTATCCACTGTGAATTTTTCCATTTGAGAAATATTGCCCAGCTTAAGCCTATTTACAAGGAGTCCGATTCTCATAAAGGCGCAAAGCACGCGAGGATCGTGGGTAAATAGCCTGCTCATCAACTCAGCCGTGGACAGGTGCAGGGTGCACGGATTCATGATCTACAGCACCCATGGCCATGCCTCCCTGGTGCACTGCAAGATCGGGGCTGCGCAAAGGCAGGGTGTAGGAGGCAGGCGGGCATCCAATCGGATGCCCATCCTGTGTTCTAGAGTAGATCCCCTGGGCCATGGGTGCAGGCGTGTGCTGGTTGGCACCAGTCCAGGTGCAGGAATGCACAGAACGCTTGCCCAGAAGACCGCCCCCAGCCCACCCTAGCAGCCCCGTGGCCTGGGGCAGAAGTATGCTGGGGTGACCCCCATTGCTTCCGCGCCCTGCCCATGATCATTGGTGGGGTGCATACACATTTATGGCTGGGTCCCTGGGGTATAGCACATCCATCCCCACACTTTGTGCCTTTGTGAATGGTGCCGGTATGCGGGCATGCCCCCCAGCACCCTCCGGCCCGGCCCAGATGTGGAGTGGGATGAAGAGCATGGGGATCCAGTGCACAACTGTTGCATGCTGCCGACCCCCCCATGGCATGGTTATTTCTCATAGGACAGCCTACCTGCTGCAGATACGTGGCATGTAGGCACTACACCCTTATGAGAATATGCCCCAGTATTAGGAGTTTGTGACTGTGGTTCATACCTACCATAACATCTGTATCTAGAGCTTTCTGGAGGTTTGCTGCCTCATCTCCAGTTAGTGCAGATTGCTGCTGCCAGGCTAATATTGGGTATACACGTTCATCATATCATGCCTGAGCTGTGAAATAAGCATTGGCTTTCAATTAGCTGGTGTATCACCTTCAAGATTTGCTTGATGGTTTTCAAGGCCTGCATTATCTGGGTCATGGTTGTATCAAAGATCTCCTCTCTTTCTATATACTCCTTATTGCCCTCTCCACTCTGCTGAGGAGAACTTGCTGGAGGTTTCCAGTGTTTGCCTTAAGTCATCTGATGATGGAGCTTTTGCTGTGGCCCCTTAACCGTGGAACTGACTTTCACCTTACATTCAAATCAGCTCCTCAGCAGAAGGTTTTAAGAAAACTTTGAAATCTTACCTGTTTACCATGGCTTTTAGGGTTTCCTAATGATGCTTTATGATTTTATTCCTGTTGGTTATTTTTTTTTATTTATTGTCTTGGAGAAACACCTTTGAGCTAAAAGCTCTTTTACAAAGGTTCCACATCATAAAACAGATACAGGATTACAAGCATACATAGTACAGTAACATACAATCATTGGGCCCTATACACGTAAGGGTGGGAATTATACACCAGAGCACGTATCCTACCTGCGGAGCTCTGCACCTGAGGAAAGGTGCACACCGGAGCCATTCATGACCACCGGCCATCTGTCCGTGGCCCCACCTCCCCGGTGCACAGGTTCACATAGGGCGGATGGGGGTGGAGTTGCAGTCCCAGGCAGGTGGCCGATGGAATGCCCTGCCTGGGATCCAGAGTGGATCCCCCACCAGGATAATGCAGTGGCACCCGGGGACCGCGCATGTGGCTGCCATCAGTGGTACAGCCGCCCTCCGGCACACAGTGTGGCACCAGCCCCAGGACTGTGGTACCCCCACACACAGACATGACTCCCCCACTGCACCAACCACACCACCCCTGACCGTGGATCTGGCAGGTGATGACGCAGCCATGGGAAGCCATTGGCAATGCCTAGTGCACACCTCCTCCACTACCTGCACCAGAGACGGGGCATATATGTGCAGGGGTGGGTGTCTCTGAGCCACAAGAACTGGGGGTGGATCCATGTGTTGGAGGGAAGGTGCTCAGGACTGGTTGTGTGGGAGGGAACCCTGTGGGTGTATGGGCATGGCCATGTATGGCCATTATGGCGGGTCCCCCCTGGTGCATCCTTCCCATTCCTTCTCCCACCCATGTGTTGCACTGTGTGCCTTAGAGCATGGTGCATAGTGCAGATACACACCCTCCAACCCCCGGTGCATTGCTGTCCACACGGCCGGGGGATCAGGTGCTTAGGGACTGTGTGCCCCGTCTGGATAAATACAGCACCGGGAGTGGAATGGGTGCAGAGTGGCTATGCACCACAGATATGTGGCACATAGCCACTCTGCACAATAGTGCATTAGGCCCAGTATTACAAAAATAAGTGCAACTGGAATGACGGCGATAATACTAGTTGGGTACATACAGGTATACAGGTAACGTTCAGGCGAATAAGGTACAGTACAAGCAATCCACTGTACAGGATTTGTGCAATCAAGTTGATGGCAATATAGTGGTAGACAAATACATAACTATCACATAACTCAGCAGTCAAAACTGACTTTGTTAGGCAGGAGCATTGGGAGGGGTGGGAGAAGAAACTCAGGGTGAGGTGATTAAGTTTAACAGTCACAGTTGCTTAGAGAGGAGATGCGCTGTGGGATTTTTTTCTTAAATGGCCCTAGTTTGTTTTCATTGGTTATGATAGGTGGGAGGTTACTGAGCCAATTGGGTGCTCTGTAAGCAAATGAACGTTGTGCTTGTGATGTTTGGTAGATAGGGACTTGGAGTGAGTTTCTTGCCATACCTATTGTCCAATGCGAGTTGGTTGCTGGGTTAAGTAGGTTTTGTAAGGCTGTCGGGGTTAAGCGGAGTCTGTTTTTTTGCCCTATGAGACAAACCTAGTATTTAATTCTACTGTCCAGGTTTAGCCAATTAGTCTGGGTGTACAGGTGGCATGTATGGGACAGACTGAGGGCTCCTAGTGCTAGCCTACAGAATTTATTTAGGGCCGTCCTGATTCTTTTGGGGTATTGTCTGTGGCTGCACTATAAACCACACGCCCATAATCAATAATGGAGATGATTATACTTTTTACTGTACGCAGCAGTGTCTCAGAGGTCATACTATGTCAGTGTTTATATATTAGGCCTAATCTAGTGTTCATGGCCTTAATGACAAGGTAAATGTGGTGGGCGAAGGAGAGGGAGCTATCAAGAGTGACTCCTAGGTACTTAAAGACATATATCTGTTCTAATCATGTTTACATATTGTTATTTATGGTCAATGGGTATGCTTTATACTTAATTCTGTGGGTCTGCAAACAACATGACTTTAGTTTTTTAAAGTTTAGGAGTAGTTTGTTGTTGGAGACCCATGTCTCCACTTTGGCAAAGTTATTTTGTAAGAGGGCCTTCAGTGTTAGTGGGTCAGGACTGTGGACATAGATGGCAGCATCATCTGGGTATAAAAGTATTTTTTTCAGTGCATGCTGTGAGGAGTTGGTTGAGGAACACGCAAAACAGGACAGAACCCAGGATCGACCTTTGTGGCACACTTAAGATAACTGGTCTACTGTGCGAGACAGCATCATGTGTTTTGACCTGTTGTGTTCTGTTGGTGAGGTAGCTTTTGAACCAATGCACAGTTTCTGGTGAGAGACCAGTGGATTGAAGTTTGCTGAGTAGTAAGGTATGGTTGACCATGTCAAAAGCTTTTGTGAGGTAGATGTAAATCACCCCCACAAGCTGAATCCGGTCTAGGGCCTCATGAAGAGTGGCAGTGTATTCAAGTAAAGCTGGTGAGGTACTATGCCCCTTCCTGAAACCATGCTGCTGGGGATATTGCAGGTTACACTTGTCAAGGTATTCTACCAGTTGGTCTGTGACAATTGGTTCTAGTGCTTTGGAAAGAAACATAGAAACATAGAATTTGACGTCAGATATGGACCGCTTGACCCACCTAGTCTGCCCATTTTCCTACCTAACAGATAAGCTGCAGATCCTAGTTAACCAACAGCTTACTTCCTCCTACCCCCCCACTAGGACTGCCTTATGTCTGTCCCATGCATTCTTGAATTCCCCCACTGTTCTTGACTCCACGACCTCCTCCAGGAGGCTGTTCCATGCATCCACAACTCTCTCTGTGAAAAAATATTTCCTCACATTACCTCTGAGTCATGCCCCCTCTATCTTTAAATTGTGCCCCGTTGTTCTTGCACATCTCTTTTTCTGAAAGATGCTACCCTCTTGGACTTTGTTGATTCCCTTGAGGTACTTGAAAGTTTCTATCATGTCCCCTCTCTCCCTTCTTTCCTCAAGGGTATACATATTAAGCTCATTTAGTCTTTCTTCGTATGTCTTCTGGTGCAGACCCTGCACCATTTTGGTTGCCCTCCTCTGGACAGCCACCACTCTGTCTATGTCTTTGCGGAGATGGGGTCTCCAGAACTGTGCACAGTACTCCAGATGGGGTCTCACCAATTGTCTGTACAGAGGTATAACAACTTCCTGTTTTCTACTATTGATGCCTCTTCCTATGCATCCCAGTATCCCCCCAGCCTTCCTTACTGCCTTCTCCTCACATTGCTTGCACACCTTTAGGTCATCTGATATAATTACCCCCAGGTCCCTTTCCATCTTTACTGTTGTCAGTACCTCACCCCCCATTGTGTACTCTTCACCTGGGTTTTTGTTTCCCATGTGCATTACCTTGCACTTCTTTGCATTGAATCTGAGCTGCCATACATTTGACCATTCCTCCAACCTTGCCAAGTCCCTTCTCATCCTTTCCACTTCATCTTGTGTATCAACCCTGTTGCAGATCTTTGTGTCGTCTGAAAAGAGACGTACTTTTCCTTTCAGTTCCTCTGCAATGTCACTTATAAAGACATTAAAAAGGACCAGTCCCAGTACTGAACCCTGCGGTACCCCACTAGTAACCCTCCTTTCTTCACTGTGTACTCCATTTACTACTATCCTTTGCATCCTGTTGTCTATCCAATTTTTCATCCAGGCTACCACCTTGGGGCCCACTCCAAGGGTGGCTAACTTGTGTATTAATCTTTTGTGTGGGACTATATCAAATGCCTTGCTAAATCTAGGTAGGCCATGTCCACAGCCCCTTCCTGGTCTACTACTTTGGTCACTCAGTCAAAGAAATCTATTAGATTTGTCTGACATGACCTTTCCATCGTGAATCCATGCTGCCTTGGGTCCTGTGCCCCACTGGCCTCTAGGTACTCAACAATTCTTTCCTTCAGAAGTGATTCCATAATTTTCCCTACCACTGAGGTCAAACTAACTGGTCTGTAGTTTCCTGCCTCTGTCCTGCTCCCACTTTTGTGAAGAGGAATCACATCTGCTCTCCTCCAGTCCTCAGGTACCACTCCATCCTCCCATGATTTGTTAAATAGAGTAGTCAGCGGTGTCACTAGTTCTACCCTTAGTTCTTTTAGAATTCTTGGGTGAATCCCATCAGGCCCCATTGCTTTGTCCACCTTCAATTTTATTAGTTCTTTCAGAACCCTTTCTTCTGTAAATGGACTGGTATCGACCTCCATCTTCAGAGTGTCTCTCTTGTTTGGTTTGGTACCCCCCCTTCCTTTGCGAATACAGAGCTGAAATATTTGTTCAGTATCCCTGCTTTTTCACTGTCCCCCTTTACTCACATTCCCTCACCTTTATTAAGCCTCAGTATCCCTCCTTTGGTCTTTCTTCACTCCCCAATGTACCAATGAAAGGTCTTATCCCCCTTCTGAACAGAATTGGCTATCCATTCCTCGGTTTGGGCCTTTGCTATTCTGACTGCCTTCCCAGCCTCTTTCTGCTTTAACTGATAAAGTTCTCTGTCCTGCTCCTTCTGTGTTTCCTTATATTTCCTGAATGCTATCTTTTTCTCCTTAACCTTCCCTGCCACCTCTTTTGAGAACCATAGCAGTTTTTTCCTTCATTGTGTTTTATTGATTTGCTTTACACAAAGGCTTGTTGCCTCTGTGATGGCTGTTTGATTACTCCCATTGTTCCTCCACCCTCCTTCTTGCCTGTTTACTAGTGCTTTTCTAAGGCACTCTCTCATTTTCCCAAAATTAGCCCTCCTAAAGTCCAATACTCTTGCTTTTGTATGGCTTGATTGTATGGCTGGGTTTATCGTGAACCACACTGTTTGGTGGTCGCTTGTTCCTAGATGGCTACCCACCTCTAAATCTGAAATTCTTTCTCTGTCCCCATTTGAGAGTACCAGGTCTAAGATTGCTCCCTCCCGAGTGGGTTCCAATAATAGCTGTTTGAGGCATGCCCCCTGTAGGGCATCAAGAATGACCCTGCTCTTGGATGTGCCTGCAGCAAAGGTGCTCCAGTTAACATCTGGAATACTCAGGTCCCCCATCAACAATATCTCCCCTTTTTCTGCCATTCTAAGGAAGCCTTCTATCATTTTCATGTCCATTCCCTCCATCTGAGATGGGGGCCTGTATACAACCTAGTGCGGATTATGGTGCCATTTCCTGTCTCCAGGGTGATCCAGAGTGCCTCAACTGCTGTTTACTCTTTAGTTCTGTTGCTTTGGTTCCTTCCCTTACATAGAGAGCTACTCCTCCTCCTTTTTTACCCTCCCTGTCCCTCCTGTAGATTGTGTATCCTGGTATGCTGACATCCCAGTTGTGGGTCTCTGTGTACCATGTTTCTGTGACTGCCACAATATTCAGGCAACTCTCTTCCATCAAGGCCACTAGTTCAGGAAGCTTGTTACACAGACTATGGGCATTGGTACTCATCACCCTCCACTTTTTGATAGCCTTACCACTTTTAGCCCCATTCCTGTCCTTGCTGCCTTTGCCTTTTTTTTACATTTACCTCTGTCCTGCTTCCTAATAACTTCTCTATCTTGGGGTTTACCTCACTAATTACCATGTTTTGTAGGGGGAGGCTGGTATTTCCTTGCTTATTTTCAGTGCCTCCCCCCCTTGGCTAGTTTAAATGCTTGCCAATGAAGCACTTAAACTTCTCACCTAGGATCCTGTTTCCCCCCCTGGACAGATGCAGACCATTGCACCAGTATAGGTCTGCATCCCTCCAGGTGGCTCCCCAGTCCACAATGAAGCCAAAACCTTGAGCTCCACACCAGTTTTTCAACCACTCATTGAATTCCTTGGTGAGGAGTGCCCTAGCATCACCCTTGCTATAGACAGACAGCACCTCTGAGAAGGTTACCATATGCGTTACTTGTCTAAGGCCCCTCCCCAACTCTACAAACCTCTCTTTCACTGCTCTGATCCCATTCCTAGCCAGGTCATTTGTCCCTAGGTGGACAATGGCATCCAGCTACTTCCATCGTGCAGCTCCTCCCACGATCCTGAGGATTTGCTTCCTGTCCCTCCAAGCCAATGTGCCAGGATGGCACCTTACCTCCCTCTACCCTTCCTCCCCCATTTCTACTGCCCTAATGATTGAGTCCCCCACCAGGAGTTGTTTCCTTCCCCTGTGGGGTCCCATGCCACCCTCCTGTGGGTCTCCTTTGTGAAGGTTCCCAGAATCCTCCTTGGTCTCCACTGCAGGTGCCTCCATAGAGGAATCACTATCCACCAGAAGAGCGAATGAATTGTGGAGAGGTACAGCTGGAGGGGTGCAACTCTGTTCCACCACCCTCTCCCTCTCTGAGCCCACCCTGGTTCAGCCTGTTCTCCTTCTTGGCAACCTCTGAGGTATTGGCATTGGCTCTGGTGGTCCCTGGGTGGGGGAGGAGGTTTCTCAAATCCTAGCCAGGTTAGCCTGGAGACGGGCAACCTCCTCTCTCAGACCAGAGAGGTGCCTGCAAATAGGGCAGCATTGCAGCCTCCAGAATGTCTCCCGGAACACTGCCGCCCCACAGCCATTGCACTGCACCACTCATATCATGTCTTATTTTGTGTCCCCTCTCCTGTTTCTCTGTGTGCTTACTCTCTCCCCTCTCCTTGCAACTCTCACCCTTCCTGTTCTGGGATAGCAACTCCCTATCTTCTTTAGTAGCCTCCTTCTTCCTTGCTCAATGTCAGACCACCAGCAGCTGGGGGGAGTGAGCTACTTTTTTCCTTCAGGGTTGACAAAACCAATGTTTATCTATGATCCTTCCCTTCCTACTGCCAAACAGGAAATTAGTAAGAAAAAAGGCTAGTAACAGGAAGTTGTAATTTGAGTCACCTGCTTTTATAGTGTCTAAGCCACACCCCCAATTAAGTTCTCTCTCCTCCTACTGGTGTAACAAAGTCAGCTGATACAATACCCTTCGCAGCCCACACACTGACTTTCTTTCTTTTCTTTCTTTTTTTAACCCTAAATAAGACCTCTTCTACTTCTAATAAAGTATCTGTCTGCTTAATCGCAACAGACACTGACTCTTGCTGAGATATAAGTTTTAAATCAAGAAAATGTAGCTTCTTTTAGTTAGCTGTTTTCTGCTCTACAAGCAAGGCTAGCAACAGCTGGGGGGGGGAATTGAAATGGGGCAGTAGTTAACATGGTTTGCTCGGTCTCTGCTTTTATGAACTGGGGTGACCATTGCGGCTTTCCATCTCTGGGGGAATTTTCCTAGTCTGAGGGATAGATTGAGGATTTTGGTGAGAGGGGTTAGAACTTTGTCCAAGGTTAGGGTGATTAGTCGGAGGTCTAAAGAGTCATTGATATGTCTTGATTTACCAAGTGACTGTAGGAGGTATTTTTTGGTCTCTGCATGTGGTACTTCCTTAAACTAGAAGGGGGGAGTTCCAGTTAGGGGGTACATTTTTGGTATCCCTAATGTCACCTAGGTTGCCCTTGGCTGTCTCAAGGAATTCTGGTGGGAGTATGCTACCAAGGTCTGAAAATGCAGTGTTGAAGGTGTCAGCTATAATGTTGTGATACTGTGTGACTTTACTAGGAACATAGAGGGAGGGGATTTACACAGAAACATAGAAGTTGATGGCAGAAGGAGACTGCTAGAGCCATCTAGTCTGCCCATTTGTTTTAGATTTATTTGATTTGCTAGCTTTGCCTGTGAAGTCCTTTAAGTTATCCCAAACCTTTCCCCATCCCCCCAAGTTTTTGTGAAGCAGTCTTTGAAGTGTTGAATTTTGGCAACTCTGATTTCACATGTACATGAGTTTCTAGCGACTCGGTACTGTTGGAAGTCAGCACGCCTGCCTGTAGCTTGGCTTTTTGCTAAAGGTGGTTCCTTGTTCTCATAAGGTCCAGCAGGGCTGGGGTGATCAATGAGTTAGTGGTCCCCTCGATTATGCATTTTTATTGGAGCAAAGATACCGCATGCTGTGTTAAATGAGGAGATGAAGAGATCTAGGGCCTTGTCGATGTCTCGTAGGATGTCGGGGGGGGACTGGTTTATTTGGCGGAGGTAGGTCTTTAGGGAATGTAGTTGCCCTACCTTCAGAACCCAATTTGTTGATATCTTGGGGGGGTTGCAGATTTATTAGACCAGTGGCACGTGATTGAGGAGTGGTCACTAAGAGAGTCGACGAGGACTGAAGTGTCTGAAATCCTCTTCGGGTAATTTGTGAGGATCCAATCAATTAGTGTTTTCATTCTAGTTTGGTAGTCGACTCTAGTAGGGGAGATCACCATTTCGGAGACGTTAATACTGGTGAGGGCAGCCTCTTGGGATAGCCAATGGGGAAGGTCAGAGATTAACACGTCTTTCTTAACAAAATGTAACATAAACCCTGTTGTTACATTTTTTTCATATAATTATAAAAGTGGGCATGTGTGAAGTCTATTTAATAACCCTGTAGATTGTGTTTGCGTTTGTTTTGAAATAATCCTATTCTTTCCTTATTTAGGGTCCCTTTTTAATATAGCCTTATCCCCACCCAGTATTCATTTTTTTAATTACATATCAGTTCTAAAACTCCTGTGACATCAGTTAAGTGGAAGCCCTGCATGAAAAACTTTATAGTAGCCTTCAGCTCAACTGATGTCACTGGGTTCTGGAACTCATAAGTAATTACAAAAATTAATAATATGTGAGGAAAGGGCTGCATAGAAAGGGATAAAATGGGGCTATTCCAAAGCAAGCACACAAAATAATACATTGGGGTTATTTAACAGACTTTGCACATGCCCAAATTAACAATTATTAAAATGAGTAAACAACAAGGTTTATGTTTCCAGCAAAGGTGATGTAATAAATTAGATGCGTACAGTGAACATTAAGACTTATGATTCAAGCCTCCCCCCAGCTTGTTGCATAGGATGGGTGTACTGCATCAGTCCACAGTTTATTTGAAGAAAAATCACAAAGTGGCAGAAGTTACTCTGGAAGTACCATAAAAAAATATTTATAACAGTAACAGAAAGGTACATATCTGACTTTTACCAATTGTTTGTTCACAGTATATTTTGTACCACTTCCATTAATGAAAACATGAATTTCAATCAGAGCTTTCATTCATTCTAAGGACTAGTTATTTGCTTGCTTTGTATAATAACATGCTTCTTTTCTTTTGTGTTAAAATTTGCTATACGTTATTTTCTACAGGAGAATGTTGAAATACTTAGATTGCCTTTTAATGACTGTACATGCCACTTAACTGAGCTGTATTAGTGTTCAGATAGCAGATAAAAAACTTCATTATAGAGGTATTGTTCACATCATCTGCTGATGTCCTTGAGAAGAGCAAAATGTATATAACTGCTGCCTGCAGAAAACCCGAGAACAGAACACTTAACATTTCTTATTGACCAGGTGAACTGAGAGATATATAAAGGTGGCACTGACATACAATGGGATTACTTCTACTGCACTCAAACGTATTGTTCCTCTTGTAGAAACTATTATTTTAACCCCTTCTTACCAGTAAATGGTCCCATTTCTTTGTAGAAAATAGGAATATTTTAAGGGGACATTGGCTAATTTTGGTGTGTTAATACGTACTTGGAGCCACTCATTGTGATATGAGTGGTTTCATTCACATTCATCTAGTGAAGTAAAAAGACGGACAGCTGACACCAAATGGGCACATGTGAAACCACTCTTCTACTGCAGTGAGTGGCTCTGAGGGACATATTTAAAATCTACAGATCCCGAAATCATTCACCATGTTTACATGGAAACAGGAAACCAACCTGAACATGAACTTTAACTTTCTGGTTCAGTAATCAGAATAAAGAATGCCTTATAAATAGCAATACTCAGATTAGTACCTGTATCCAATTGGTTTGTGTGTTGGAAATGGCAGGGTTTTCCTGTAATAAGGCAGGTCATGAAGTCATGTAAACACAAGTGTGGCTGAATCGGGTTGCTGCAAGACTGGACTTGCTCAGTATTAATCAACTGTGCAGTTGATGTCTTGAGCTGTCATGAAAGCTGCCCTGTAGTCTGTGCAGTACTGCAACTGTTATCCACTCCATCATCCATGACCCAGAAGAACTGTGGGTCACCCTGGAAACAGGAAATGGGACAGCCATACAAACTGGAGTTGTCTACCGGCCTCCAGACCAGGGGGAGGACAGAGACACATTACTGTTAGAAGATATTAAAAGCATGACAGCTAAAGGGGAGGTTCTGATAATGAGAGACTTCAACATGCCAGATACAGATTGGTCAATACCAGCAGGAACATCTGCCAGAACTAGACAGATAGTGGATTCCCTGCAGAGGAAGGGCTTCAAATAACTGGTACAACAACCCACAACAGACAGAGCTATCCTAGATCTAGTACTGACTAACAGGGAAAGGATCACAGATGTCCAGGTAGAAGGTCACCTGTGGGCCAGTGACCACCACATGGTATGGTTCAATTTGGCCACTAGAACTAAATCATCCCATTCCAAGGCAAAAATATGGGACTTCAGAGGAGCTGACTTTGATAAGATGGCCAACAGAGTTAACTAGCCCTGGCAAGAAGATATACAGGTGAGGGGGTACAGGCAAAGTGGGCAAGCATTAAGGGTGCAACACTTGAAGTGACGTACCATTATGTTAGAGAGAAAAAGAAGTGCAAAAGAAGAAGGAAACCACTTTGTTTATCTAAAACAGTAGCAGAACAGGTCAGAGCCAAAAGGATGGCCTTCAGGAAATATAAGGGAATGCAGCAGGATGAAGATAGGGAGGCATACCAAACTTCCCTAAGGGAAGCAGTGAAGGCAGTAAGGCAGACAAAGGCCCAAACTGAGGAAACACTAGTACAAACAATAAATGAAAGTGACAAGACTTTCTATAGATTCATTAGTGAAAGGAGACAATCCAGAGGGGGTATTGCTAAGATCAAAGGGGAGGACCATGTCAAAGCATCTATCCTAAATAGATACTGCTGCTCAGTATTTACTGAAGAGAAGGTAGGGCAGGGCCCACAGCTCAGCACCATAGATGCAGGGGGGAGGGTGGTGTGCTCTAGTCCCTTCACAAAAGAAAAGGTCCTACAAGAACTCGATAAGCTCAGGGTGGACAAGGCAATAGGACCTGATGACATACATCCCGGGGTACTAAAGGAGCTAAGGGTGGAACTAGCAGAGCCATTATCAAAACTGTTTAGTGAGTCTCTGAGCACAGAAGAGTTCCCAGAAGATTGGAGAAGGGCTCATGTGATGCCGCTCCACAAGAGTGGTTGCAGGGAGGAGGCAGGGAACTACAGACCAGTCAGTTTTACCTCAGTAGTGGACAAGATTATGGAGGCACTCCTTAAGGAAAGGATAGTGCAACACCTGGAATCCATAGCAGCACAGGATTCAAGACAGCATGGGTTTACAACAGGAAGATCCTGTCACACTAAGGGGGAGCAGTTGATGTCGCCTACCTCGACTTCAGTAAACCTTTCAATACTGTTCCACATAGAAGATTGATTAATAAGCTGGGTAGGCTTGGGGTGAGTCAGAAGTTGATCAACTGGGTGGCAAACTGGTAGACAGACAGAAAACAGAGAGTGGTGGTAAACGGTATACAGTCAGAAGAGATGCACATCACAAGTGGGGTGCCTCAGGGATCAGTCCTGGGGCCAGTCCTCTTCAATATCTTCATCCGTGACATTGCAGATGGACTGGAGGGTAAGGTTTGTCTGTTAGCAGATGACACTGATATCTGCAACAGGGTAGATGATCCAAAGGGGTGGGCAGAATGAGAAGAGATCTGGATAAATTGGCAAAATGGTCAAAAGAGTGGCAACTGGGGTTTAACGCAAAGAAGTACAAGATCATGCATATAAGGAAGAGAAACCCTGAAGCCACCTATAGACTGAGAGGGGAGTTGCTGGTAGTCACAAGGGAAGAAAGATGACCTGAAATCATCCAAGCAGACCACTAAAGCAGTAGGTAAAGCTAGAGGGATGTTGGGGTGTATTAGTAGGGGTATCAGAAGTAGTAAGAGACAGGTAATAATCCCTCTTTACAAGACACTGTTTAGGCCCCATCTGGAGTACTACGTGCAATACTGGAGGCCACACCTTCACAAGGACATTAACCAAATTGAGGCAGTCCAGAAAAGGGCAACCAAAATGGTGCGGGGACTACATCAGAAAACATATGAGGATAGATTAACGGAGCTCGATATGTATACCCTACAGCAAAGAAGGGAGAGAGGTGATATGATCAAAACATTCAAATGCCTTAAGGGCATTAACAAGGTGAAAGAGTCTAACATGTTTCACTGTAAGAAAATAGCATACAAGAAGCTACAGCATGAGATTAGAGGGAGGCCAATTAAGGGGTAATGTGAGGAGGTTATTTTTCACAGAATGGGTGGTGGATGCATGGAATGGCCTACCTCAGGAAGTGGTGGATATGAATACAGTGCAGGGCTTCAAACAGGCATGAAATAGGCATAAGGGAGCAATACAGATGACTATGACTAGATAGGTCATTGACAGAGCAAAGGTCGATGGCACATTCATAAGGTAGAAAAAGAAATGGGCAGACTGGATGGGCCTTACAGTCCTTATCTGCCGTCAACTTCTACGTTTCTATGTAATCTTAAGATTTGCTTATAACTAAGATACAGAAGCAACTGTCAAAAGGGAGAAAAACATTTACAGTACTGTTTATAGGTCAGTGTACCAACTGCCAATGGGTTTGATGTTTTTATACTACTTTTGTTCCATTTAGCAGTTTGTCAGTCTCATAAAGTGATCTGTCATATGATGATGAGATATCAATATGAAACTTTTTTGACAAGATTTATAAATAGAATAACACAAGACAATCCATCTATTATGGTATTGTAACTTCATTGAGGGATTCTGATAATGTCATAAACCTCATGAATGAAGCTTAAGAGGTTTATCATGTCACCAGAATCCCAAGATTAAATTACAATAACCCTAACAGATGGATTGCTATTTTTTTTGTAATATATGGCAAATATTCTATGTTTAGAAAATCACTGGTCACTCTGTTAGAGAAACCCATCTCTCTCACACCGGAACTGTTAACTATTATGATCTCTACTGACTCTCTTCCACAGGATCCAGAGGCTAAAACCATATGGTGTTGTAATTATGATCACTTATGCCCCCACCACTGATTACTTGCCCCACCCCCAGAGTTACCATATCATGGTGCTAACACTGCTGCTGCTGTCCCCCATGCTGTCCTCTTCCTTCTCTGTTGCCTGATGGAAAAGCTGGCATTCTTTGGCACCATACAATGCTGCCCTCAATCTTTGCAATCCTTACTCTTGGTGCATCTCAGTTCACAGAGGTGATTTTGGTCTATGTTGGGAGCATGAGCGTCATGTGGATTTGAAGTCGTAATATCATCATTCTGATGTCAGAATGATAGTATTATGAGTTTTTGACATCATAACAATGGTACTACAACTTTTCAAAGGTGCTTCTTTTAAATGGGAAAAATGTTTGACCGTATATTACATATTTGTTAAGACAGATACTACTGACATTTGAGTTCTCACTCAAGAAAAAGTAGTCTCAGAATGAGTGTTGTCTATTCAGTTATTATTGTGCAAATGTGGAAGTCATATGTGTCATCAGAATTGAAACTTTATTTCTTTTTTATGGGTTCCCGGCCATCCTAATGAAACAAATATAGCACAGTCCAAAACCGCACACAGCAAAAGAGCTAAAGCAAGGCTAGCGCTCGGCAATTACAGTGAGTGCTACCTTGACAAAAACAACACACAGCATAAAATGAATTACTGGGTGGGGGCTGTGCTTGCGCACCCCAACAATATAACCAACTCCACAGGGTACAAAACCTGGGAACATAGAACAAGTTGGGGGAGAACAAAAAAAAATAAAAGCAATACAGTTGGGGGGGAGTGAACAGGAAAATATACCACCATCGGGAGACTAGGAAAAGATCCCTGGTCTCCTGGACACTTCACTGTTGTAGCTGCTCCTGCTCTCAGACCCCTACACCATGGGAACAGCTTGGCGAGATGCCACCCACTTCAGTCCTTTCTCCTCTCTTCAGAGGTAATGTCAGCTACAGGGTTAGTGGTAACTTACATGTGCTACCTTAACCCTGTAGCTGTTATCACTTTCACTGTTAAGATCTCGCTCTTATTCACTGCACTGTTGCAACAGCGCTATATTAACCAGATACCTTTTTGATGTACTGTTTAGTAAAGAAATGTAATCTTGTATATACTGTATATAGTAAGTAAATGTAAAGGGAAAATGCTGTGGTCTGATTGGTCAGGAACCACTTTCTCAACATTTCCACCCTTCCTGCTCCAGTCTTATTTTTTATTAAAGATCAACACTGTCAAGTGTAACACAACAGTGCCAAGTGCGGCACTTGTTCGGACAATTGGGAATTAATGTATATCACATGTCCATGCATGCCAGATAGTTAATATATTGAAAGCAATGACCAGATGGCATGGACGGCTGATGCCCTGGAGGCCACACTTAACACCTATACCATGTTCTGAGTTAGGGAGTGGACTTGGGTCACTGGGGGTTGGTCAGTAGTGGGAGGGATTGATCATCCTAATGACAGCTCTCCTCTCCCACAGAGGGGGGCATACTGGTACTGTACCACCCTATTATGGCCACTGTGTGGAGGCACAGTGACAATGTAGTGACTATGACTTTGTAGAACTAGCTAAAGGTAGGTGTGTATTACGTGCATGCCTCCAAGTGCACCTACGATGGTGTCATTTCACACTGCTCAGCCTTGGGAAATGCAAATGAGAAAAGGAGGAGGTAGCATGGTGATATCTTAGCTGTCACATCTCCTGCATCATGTACAGTGCCTTTGCAGTTTCTAGATTGGGATTCAGGGACAGTGGATGGACCTCCATTCCTGACCATGCCAAGGGGGCTTTATCTGTTTGATACCCTCCAAAAGGTACATCCTTGAGATGGTGCGTGATGGGGGATGGCAACCAATGGTTAAGTTGGCAGCTGTCCAATTAGCTTAATTACCTTAATTAAAATAACTATCATCTATCAGTCTTGTTTCAAGGAAACAAATAATTACTTGCAATTGTCAGGACTGCAGTACATTTTATAAATTAACAGTAGACAAGAGAAGGGTTGCAACACCAGTCTATTTACCAACCCATCACCCACACTCACAACCTAACTGTGTATCTACCACAGACCTAGAGAATGAATGAATGTTCCCCGAAATAACAAATATGAGAGGCAAGTCCAAAATGAAGGTGAGCAATTTATTGTGACAAATTGTCAGTATGGGAATATGCAGGGACAAATCCCCGGTGCTTTATAGGTCTCATAGGTAAATACAGAGCATTTGAAGACAAATGTCCATGTAGCTTAGCAAGTTCAAAACCTATATCCCCCGATGCTACTGAAAATACAAAACTCATCCAGTTTCCTCTTGAATTCCATCATGTTTTACTGCCCACCACTTCCTGAGGTAGTGAGTTCCTGAATGTAACCACTGTCTGGTTATACCAATGGGATCTTTTCTTTGAGTGGCATAACTTCCCTCTCAATTGAAATGTGTGAGATCTCATACTGTATGTTAGTTCTCTCATTTCTAAGCCCAGGCAGTCCCATAAGTCATGATTAGTTAATGCTTGATACAGTAGATACATGTCGCCCTTCAATCTTCTGTACATAAGAACATAAGAAGTAGCCAGCAGATGGGGACGGCATGATCCAGCTAGTCTGCCCAAATATTTCTATCTTCTCCCTGTTTTATTACCCCTTCAGGTGCCCACATTGCCTGTATTCAAGTGAAAACACTCCCAGATGTTCCAATCTCTTCTCATAATCATAACCTCTAAGGTCCCTATTTAATCCAGTGGCCTGTTTCTGCACTTTCTCTTATGTTTTTACCTCTGATATTTTACTTGGTGCCCAGACCTGGGCAGAATACTCTAAGTTCGACTGAACCAGAGAAACATACAATGGGATAATGACCGCCCGGTTCCTGCTATTTATGTATCTAATTATACTATTCAGTATTCCATTCACCTTTTTGTGATGGCTTAGCAGTAACTCTTGAATGTAAAGTCCCTAGAAACTGTTATACTGAGATCTCTTTCCTTAATCACCTCCCTCAGGATTTGATCACGTAATATGTAGTTTGCCTTAATGTTCTTTTTGCCCATATGCATAATCGTGTATCTATCAGTATTAAACCTTAACTTATGTTTGATGGCACAACTCTCAAACTCGGTTAAGGCTCTCTGAACCTTACTGAATCTTCCATGTTTTCCACAACTGCGCTAATCCTTGAATAGTCTGTGAACTTAGTCACTGAGAAACCATCCTCACAACCCACAGAAGCAATGTATAGATTGAACAGACATGGTCCAAGGACCAACCCTTGGGGGACCCCACTACCCACATCTGACCAACCTGAGTAAATACCCTGCATGCTCACCCTCTGTTTCCTATTGGTTAACCAAGATGCAATCCATTTTGTGATACTTCTATGTGAACCCAAGCCTAACAAAACTTCAATTAACTCACAATGGAGTACTTTGTTGAAGGGCTTCATGAAGTCCAAAAAAGTTATATCCACTAGTTTACCTTCTTCCAGGGCCTTGCTAACTCTACCATAAAAATAAGAAGGTTTGTCTGACATGACTACCCCGGGTAATTCCATGCTGGTTGTTATTGCACTTACCAGTTTCAATGATTTATTTACCTATATAGTCCTTTATTATACCCTCGATAACTTTTCACAGAATAGATGTCAAGCTCAGTGGTCTATAGTTACTGAGTTCTTTCCTGTTACCCTTTTTATAAATAGGTACCACGGTTGTTGTTCTCCAAGAGTCTATGACTTCTCCCTCATTGAGTGATTTCTGAAAGATCATGGTTAATAGATCTGCCAATTCATTGGCCAACTCCCTAGCAACTCTCAAGTGTAGCCCATGTGGTCCAGGGGATTTTCTAGGATCCAGTTCTGATAATCTAACCCTGATGTCATTTGTGTCCAAAATGAATGATCTACCAGGTTCTCCTTTCAGGTGGCATTTGTCAATAGTTCTTTTATTATTAAATATTAATGAAAAATACTTATTTTGCATCTCTGTTAATATGTAGTTTCCTGAGGTAGTGAGTTCCAGAATGTAACCACCGTCTGGTTATACCAATGGGATCTTTTATTTGAGTGGCATAACTTCCCCTCTCAATTGAAATGTGAGATCTCATAGTTAATTTAGTGGCTCAGTCAACTTGGAAATAGCAGTGTCTGCTACAGAAACCCCTCTGGATTTGCACCAGCTACAGCAAATGGAAGTATATATGAAAAAAGCACCTCCCCGGCACTCTCCTTCCCCAACGCCGGAGAAGGAAAAAGCCAAGAAGTACCCTAAACAGCAGCTCGCAAGCTCTGCTAAAGCCTTAGAAACTCCAACTGTCCTCTCAGGGGATTCATTGAAATTGTGCAGCCCATGCAAGCAGCAATCTCAAGCATCTCAGATGATCTGCACCAAATTAAAACATCAGTAGATGCTCTTACCGTCAGGGTCAGTGGTTCGGAAGCAAGGTTAATCTTTCTGGAGAAAAAGCAGACCAAGGCCGAGCAGGACACCATGAGCATGGGCCAGAGACTTAAGAAATTAGAGGAGAAACTAGAAGACTTGGAAGGGAGGAGTAGGAGGAATAACCTCCTGATTCTAGAAGTGCCCGAGAAGGAAGAGGGAAATGCTCCTATATTATTCTTGCAGAAGCTCTGTGAAAGAATTGCAGGTCCAATGTTGAACGGCATGAACTATGCCATAGAATGGGCACATTGGGCCCTTTGCCTCCCACCTCCACCCGGTTCTCCACCCCAGCCCTTCATTTTTAAACTACTTAACTTCTTGGATAAGCAACACATACTGGCTAAAGTTAAGGAGTTATAAGAGGTCCAGTGGGTGGGATGCAAGCTCCACATAACAAAAGATCTCCCTCAATCCGTTTGAGTAAAATGACAAGAAATGCACCTGATGGTCTCAAACCTGATTGCTGCTGGGAAGCCCTTCTGACTGAGATACCCAGTGGTGCTTCAGGTGAAAAAAGGGGACCAGTGGCTATCATTTGAGTCTAAAGAGCAGGCCATCCAGGAGCTTAAAGTCTTATTCCCCGATTTGTTTCAGTGAGCAGGAACTGACTAAGTAGTTGGAACTGATCTGCTCTTTAAACTGCGAGTATGAGCTGTTTTTGCTCTGGTTGGCTGGTAATTACAGGAGAGACTTTTATTTTGGGGTGAGTGATCTCCCCAGATTCTGGGATCGGCGCTTCTGCTGGACTCAGTAATCCAAGCTGAAAACTGCTGCACAGAGAAATTATTTTATTTAGGGAGCTGAATGACTGATTGTTAACGATAACTCAGATTCACTGGGGGCTGATAGAATGGAAATCGTTTTCTGTGGACCGGCTCACTGGTTGAACCCTGGAACTGTTTATTTTTTCTATCAAGAGACTTGTTGCAGTCCTATGAACTTTACACAGCAGTTTGCTTTCAATTGAGTTAGCCTGGAGGAACCTGGACATAGATGCCACGTTTTAAACATTTTAAAAACCCAGGTGATGTAATGAGGGACTGGCCTTACTAGCTGTGTGTGGACTTTCTTTTTTTCTGACTGAATATTGCCCTCTTCTCCCCCCTTCTTTTCTCAGTTTATTCCAGCTTCACCAACCCTCTGTGGGCATGTTTTGATTTCAAACTGGGTTGGCCCAATCAACAGACAGATGGGGGTGCCTGGCCTCTCTGTGGAACTGCCGCAGATTGCTGTAAAGAAAGTTTATAAATTGAATAACCAGGACCCTCTTCGGTGATTTGAGTACATTACTTCCTGGGGGTCCAATGCAAATGTCTTGTTGAAATGTTGTACTGCATTTAGACTTTCTGGATGGTGGGGGGGATTCTTGTGGTCTCAGACTACTGCCAAAACATCACCTGGTGGTGTGTGGGAAGTGGTGCAGTTAATTAGAACTGGGGTTTGCCCTTTCTCTTTGTGTTTTAGGGGAAAGGGACACTTAGGTAACATGTTATTTATGGTGGGGTGGGGGAGGGGGCAGGTTGCAGGGATACAGGGGACCTGTGTACAGCCTATTGTATTGTAGAGTTGTTTCAGGGGGGAGGGTGGCTAAGTGAATTGTCTGAAAGTGACTGGGAAAGGTATAACATATTCTATAGGATTAAGGGCAATAGTGACTGCAGTGACCTTGGCTCGCTGGGATGGCGTCAAGGTGTCCCACCTACCAACATCCAGCGACCCCACCTTAGAATCCCCCTTTTTCCCCTTCTGGACATTTAGTGTGAGCGGTCTTTATACAATAGTAAGTTGGAATTTGAGGGGAGTTCAGGATAGGTGTAAAAGGCAAGTTATACTTAAACACCTTCTACACTTAAGAGCAGAGATAGCCTGTTTACAAGAGACACATCTCCAGAGAGAAGATATTCCCTTGTTATGTAGGACCTGGGTGGGACAGACCTTTGAGTCTGGAATATCCACGAGCCTGGGGGGAGTTGCTATCTTGATTTCCAAAAAGGTACCCTTTAAGTTGGAGCAGGAAGTCTGGGACCCCAACCGACGATACATCCTCCTCCATGGAATGCTTGAGTCCCAACCAGTTCTTTTGGGAGCCATTTATTGTCCAAACATGGACTCCCCTCAGTTCTGTGACTAGTGAACTCCAACCCCTCTAAATTAACAATTTTGGGAGAAGATTGGAACATTAACCCACAGTCAAGCATAGATGAATCAGGCAAGTGGAAATGTGGCCTGTACCCTGCTCAAAGAGTCCCGAAAGATCTCATGAGTGGGGCTGATCTGATAGATGTTTGGAGGGTTTTGAATCCTGATGCTCAACAGTTCACCCCCCCCATAGGACTTACTCCAGAACTGACTATATACTGATTAGCTCCTTTGCATTGCCTGGCATAGTGGACTCAGGTATACACGCAAGGATTGTGTCTGACCACTCGCCTATCTTTTTTACTTACATCTTGGGGCCCGGAATCAGGAAAGATTCACTATGGCACTTGAATATCCAACTGCTCCAGAGACAGGACTCCCTCACACAGATCAGAAACTTTATCTCCCACTTCCTAGAAGCTAATATGGGCTCTGTGCCCAGAATTGACATAATCTGGGCAGCCCTGAAATGTGCCCTGAGGGGAGAGTGTCTTCATCTAGCCACTATAAAATTCTGGCAGGCTAAAAAACAAGCAGAGTTATTATTTAACTCAATCAAAAAAATTGAATTTTTCCTTAGCTGTCAATCCCCAGAGGGAGAGTGGACTCAGTTACATAGCTTGCAAGCTAAATATTCCGAGCTGATGTACCGAAGAGAAGAGCTCTCTCTGAAGTGTACAAAACTCAAATACCTAGATGCAGGTGAGAAGGCTGGCAAGCTGCTTGCCATTAGGATCAGACAAGGTGAAGCCTCTCGCATTATACCTGGCCTTAGATTTGACAAAGATGGTCCATTGCTCACTGCCCCCAGAGACATAGCAGTGGGTCTAAGGACAATACTATCATTCCCTCTATTCTGAGAAGCAGGATGGCTGTCCCTCTAACAGGGACATTGCTACATACCTCAACTCTGCTGATCTCCCCAAACTATCCCCTTATGAGGTAGTGACCCTTGGCAGCTGCATTGCCGTCTGGGAAGTAAGACAAGCCATTGAGCAACTCCTGCTTGACAAATCCCTTGGGCCTGACGGCTTTTCTAGCAACCTATACAAGGCCTGCCTTCCTGAACTTGCCTCCCTGCTTGCAGAAGTCTATAACTTCTGGTTTGATGAAGGCCTTTTAGAGGCCAACTTTTTAAAAGCTCTCATTACCCTCATTCCTAAACCAGGTAGGGACCCTCAATATCCTGAGAAATATAGACCTGTCTCCTTGCTTAATTCTGATGTGAAAATCCTTGCCAAAATTCTTGATAATAAGTTAGGACCCGTCATGGGTAATCTCATTGGTAAAGAGCAGGCGGGACTCATGGCAGGAAGATCCTCAGGGGACCATTTGCATAAATGACTGCATCTCCTCTCTGCATCGAGGGACTCAGACGCACAGGCTGTTCTTGTATCCCTCGATGATGAGAAGGCATTTGACAGGGTCTCCTGGAACTTCCTCTTTATGGCCATGGCTCACTTTGGATTCCTTGAGGAGCTCCTTAAATGGGTTTTCCATATTATACTCTTCCCCATCAGCCCAAATTTGGTGTAATGGTATCCTTTCCAACCCCTTTCCCTTATGTCAGAGCACCAGGCAGGGATATCCACTATTCTTTCTCTTTTTCAACCTGTTCTTAGAGCCCCTGATAAGAAAACTAGTTTCATCACCTGAATTAAAGGGGATTAGAATAGGAGAGCAAAGATATGCCCTCTCAGCCTATGTGGATGACTTGTTGCTGCATTTGGAGGACCCACAAGTGGGCATTCCGTTGCTCTTGGCAGAAGTGAAAGCATTCTCTAAAGTATCCTACTACAAGTTCAACCTCTCCAAAACTAAGATACTCCCAATGAATAATAGAATTTCTCAGGTGCATCTGGCTGAGTACTCCCTCTCATGGGAAACAAAGTCTTTGACTTATCTAGGTATTAAGGTGACCAGAGATATACCTACAATGTTCAAAACAAACTTCTCAGACTTACTTGGCTCTCTTAAATCATACTTATATCAATGGGCAGTCCTTCCCATGTCTTTGTGTCTGAGAGTCAACATTACAAAGATGAATGTGCTTCCTCGCCTCTTGTACCCGTTGGGCATGCATGTTTTTTTCTTTCCTAAAATCTGGTTCTTCAAACTGCAGAAAATGCTCAATTCTTTTATATGGGGGGGGCAAGGGTGTTAGGTAAGCCTACTTTAAACTCACAGCTCCTAAATTCCAAGGTGGGCTTGTGGCTCCCTCCTTTTTCACATACTATTGTTCATATCATGTCAGCAAGCTGGCTTAGTGGACAAATGAGGAGTGCATGGAAGGTCCCCAAACGTACACTCCTCTTTGGCTCCCAATAGAGAGGTTTTTGCATGCACAGCATCACTGTGCCTTTGCATCTCTCATATTTACAACCCCTAGACTGCTCCCCAGATCACTGAGGAACACCCCACTAGGCTGGTCCCTTAGAACCTTGCACCAACTGCAAAATTATCTTTCCCTCAGTTGGCATACATCTCTGGATCAACCAATTCTGGGTAATCCTCATTCCAAAATTAGGTATAAACCCATCCCGACCTCGTACTGACCCCCCCCCCAGTAGGGAAAAACCTCTGTGATTTCTGTACTGGTGGTGGAATAATCCCATTCAAATAGTTTTCAGCTCCAATTTGAGGGTCAGGATTGCCCGTTTTTTAAGAACCTGCAGCTCAAAGAAACACTACTTGGTTTTACGGGGAAAGGGTTGGAGGGGCCATCCTCTAAAATAACTTTACTCACAGTTCTGCAAGTGGCTGACCAACCCCATGCAGTCTCTAAAGTGTATAGGGGGCTGCAATCTCTAGATCCCCACCTCCCTCAAGGTGTCTGCTATTATTGGACTCAGGTACTTCCTCTGGTAGCCGAGGTAAATTTCTGGAAGAAGCTGTGGCACAATACATATAGGTTTGTGAAACAGGATAGGCTGCGTCTCATCCAATTCAATATAATGCATAATTTGTACTTTACTCCTATCAAACTCCATAAAATGGGTATGCTCCCTTCTCCCATTTGCTCACGATACAATTGCTCCCCAGGAACTCTCTACCATATGTTGTGGACCTGCCGCAAGGTACAGACTTTCTGGCAAGCTATTAAGTGATTACTGGACCCACTTCTTGGGCTCAAGCCACTATCTGCTCCTGATGTCTGCCTATTGAAATTTTTCACATGGCACTTTTGGGGTGCAGAACGCACACTTAGCCCTGATTTCAGCCACAGCTAAGTTATTAATTATGAGACACTGGAAGGATGAGTCACTCCCTTTGGTGATAGAGTTGCATAGGGAAATGCTACAGGCACTACAACTGGAGAAACACTTTGCTTCGATGGCTAATAGGCTGAATGTCTACCAGGACAAATGGGGACCCTTAGATACCTTACTTACAGCATGAAAACCTTAATTTTACTCACGTAGTTTACTAGATAATTAGACCACTCTCTGATTAGATGTTAGGAGACTTCACTTGGCCTGGGGTGGGATGGGGGTATGGTGGGGGGTGAGGTGTTTCTTCTTTTTTTAGTTTAGTTAACATTGCCTGTATTAGAATAGGCTGTTTTATGTTGTAGGGTCTCAACCCTTGGATATCCAGCCATGTACCTGTATACCCTTGGTTGGTTGTATACATAAAAATAACAATAAAATATATTGAATAAAAAAAAAGAATGGTACATGAAATGGTTATGGGCTGCATACAAAGTCCCAAAATGTCTGACAATGTGTTGACCTCTTCCTGCATTTCAAGGTCACATTAGGAAATACACTAATGATTGCTATAGCCTCAGTCCCTGCCTTAAAGAATAATGCATTCACATTTCTATACTGAATCCAAGATTTTTATAATGTGTTCATGATAGGGATTTCATATGAATATGTATTCAGGTCTACAGGAGATGTACAAAAGGTTGAGAAGTAATGGGCATTCTAATCCCTGGATAGTCAGATTTAATCTGGGCTACTTGATCTCAGCACAGAAATGGGGAAACTAGTGCAGGAGTAAACCTTTCTGTTTTATTTCTGAGTTTTAAAGGATGAGGTGTCACATAATGCACAACAATCACACAAGACCCCTGGACTGGTGCTGTTGTTTCAAATGAGAACTGGACATATGGCACTGGGGTTACAGTGGCACCCTCCAAACGCCAGCACACTAGTGCAATACAGAATTAAAGGGACACTGTCAACTTTTTTTTGCATCATATTATTTCTAGTTGAAAACCCAAAATTTGTGATTGCTTACCTGCTGTAAAACTCACAGAAGTTGTTGGTTGTTCTAGCTGCATCCTTTCTTAGTAGAACTGAAATGCATGGGGATGGTGCAATTATGTCCAACTTTGTTTTGCTTCAAAATTCTTAATCTGCTCTTACTGCACACATCCTGAAGATTAGGAACATCTCCAAACAGTGCAGCCACTAATGATACAATAGTCTCCTCTCCTCCCAGAGCAGCATACGTGGCTAGATTGTGTTAGGGGCATTCCCAAGCCAAGGAACGATTCCGTGGAAGTTGATCAAAGAATGTAAGCAAACACTTTTTTTGTGTGGTAACACCAGTATGGTGGGCAGTCTGTTTTTTACATTAAAGAAAAAAGGGAATCAGAATCAAACTACCAGAACCGGTACATCAGCAATCTCTACAGAATGTGAACAATAATAACATGTTTTTTAAACTACAGTAGAGACACTTTGAGGCCTAAGGTGGTTGACAGTGTCCTTTAAGCCACCACACCGTCTAGCAACAGTTTCTTTGCAGGTCATGGAGCATTTTTCCCGAAACACTCCGATGCTTTTCTTTTCTTTCTTTTTCAACATTTGACTGTCAGTGATGCTATAAAAGGAGACACCCCAACACTGCAATAAAAGTCAAAAGCAGTCAGGCAGCAGCACCAGGGAAAGAGAAGGCAATGCTCATAAAGTGAATCACTCAGCAAGCAGACAGATTCTGTTAAAAAGCCATTTCAGTAATCGCTGCTCGAGCAGTTATGAGCACCCTGCTGCTTTAAGTTGCAAGCATTTTGACACCTCTCTTTCAGCCCTGGTAAGAGCACTAGAAATGAGTCTTGACAAGAAGCTTCCAGTTTTAGATGGTTAAATTGCTTCCATAAATTGCCATTAGTACTGACACAGAAATCAAAAGAAGCCTCTAGATTGATAGAGAAAAGGGGCCAAATTGTACTCATGCTTTCAGGAGATGGTGCCAATACCCTGTATCAAGGTTATAGGATAATCTTAGTGTAGCACGATATGCAGATATACTACCATGGTATACAATGAAAATGCAATAGTTTTGCTATAGGAGCAATCTGTTTAGCCCAGGACTGAGATTCATTTGCTAAACTGTGTGTGTGTGTGTGTGTGTGTGTGTGTGTTGTGTGTCTGTGCTGCATTGTGTGTGTTGCATATGCTTATAAGGGAGGTAAATGTAGTGATGCAGGTGACATCATGCCCAATTCCTGACTTTTTCTTGAAGACACAGCATCATTTTTCAGTTCTGGCAGTCACAATTTTCTTCTGATATTTTTCCCTCTGTATTCTGTGAAACTTTTTTTCTGACTGTGCCAAGTTTTAAAAAGATAGTACCATAGATTTTGTAAAAATTAAAAAGCATAGTTTACTGATCGAGGCTAAGGCTTTAACAACGATGAACACTTGCCACTCCCTTAGCAATGTATTTTTGCATAGAAGACTCCTTAAGATGATGGTGGGGTCTGACACTAAAAGTCTGAGTGTGCGTGTTCACGTGTGTCAGGGTGAATACCTCCATGATTTCTGATATAGAGTACCCAAGGCCAATATTAGTTTATAGGCAGGAGATCCAGCAAGAAGACCACTGATTCTAAGTTCATTTTCACTGGCGTCCCTTACAGATGTAACATAAAATAAAGTACAACTCATTGGAATATCCATGAACTTATAGTTTGTGAGGAAGGAAGGAAGGTAGGAAGGAAGGAAGGAAGGACTATTGATCTACATAAAAAAAGCAAAGACTCTTCATGGAGTGCAGCAGGACCTGCCATGATCAGTCTTCCTATTGGAGAATTACAATACTCCGTGATATAGGGGATAAATAATAATATTATATGGCAGTTTGGGGGATTTTCCATGTGAAGATCTTATACTAAAAATCCACACAACAGTACAATAACAATCCCTCAAGTCAGTCTTATTTTATAGAATGATATAGTACCCACTGAGATTGTAGCCAGTTGCCCTCTGCCACTAGTACTCATGCTACCTCTCTCTCCATCCACTACAGGCCATATACAATCTCTCCAAATTCTCTGCTTTATCTTCTGATGTAAGTTGTGTTCATGCTTATGTATTTGCACACTGATATTACTTTCCTACCCAAATTGGTATTCATTAATCTCAGTCCTTGTATAATGTTATTGCTGCAGTGTACGTGCAGCGACAGCCCTTTCATAGCCCTGTTTTTGCTTAGCTGGCGCATCCTAGTCTGCTTTGTTTAATTGCATTTCCATAACACTGCTATAGCTTAATTTGCCCCAATGGTCTGTTTAATTTTTCATTCTTTACTCCTATGAATTAATTAGTTTGCGCTTACTACCAGTTTGCTCTGGCTGAATGTGTAGTCATGTGTGCTCTAGTAATTCATGCTATTGGTAGCTTAACCTACTCTGACTCTCCTCATTAAAATAAGTTTCACCTGTGTTGGCTACTAAACTTGTCTTACAGGGATTTCCCTGCCACACCTGTTGGCTAGCTGCTATAACTTACTGCATCCACTCATTGCCACCAGCTTTTACAGTCTATGCATTTCTCCCCCTCTATCTTTTCATTTTGCCCATACTGTCCCTTATATTCCTTCTCTACCTCCCCTCACATCTCTCTTACTCAATGTCTTCCCCCGCTATCCCTTCATGTGCCTCAGTGTGCCTTTCTTTCCACAAGTAATGACAAGTAGCAAATTCTGAGCCAGTCTGTTACGTCTCCAATTTATATAATGTATTTAAATGGTAAAACATTTACATCAGCTCTTTTTATGAAGATTTAACCGTTTCTGTTTGATTTCAGTGCTCTGTTTTGAGTGCAACAGAACCCTTTGTGATATAATCAGGCATTGTTCAAACTGCTCTCCCTTTGGTAAAGCGTCCCTCTGTGCCCTATCTAAAGTGAAGATAGATGGCTAAAAAAAAGACAAATGGCTTGTCTTTGTTTAGAATGCTTTAGAGGTTAAAATAAATAATTTAGCTGTCTTTTACCTGCACTGTACCTCCCTCACCCTATCTGCCTCTCATTCTCTCTGCACTCTCTCAAACCACTCGTACTGTCACTCTTCTTAAAAGCATGCCCCTGTAGTTGTCCATCTTCTTGTTCTCACTGCATTACCCGTACCATATTTCTCCCTCCCTTATTACCCATTGCCTCTTACCCTGTTATATAGTTTAAAACTCACTGTACACTATCATTTGAATTTCATGCCACCATGATTCTGTTACAAATACTTTGCCATACATAGACTGCACACTCTCTTAGCTCACATTCTTGACTTATGTACTTTGCACACTTAAAATTTTTTTCCTGTATTCTGGAATTTATTACTTGTACCTTGCTTTTAGAAACATAAAAACATAAAATAGGTTTGCAGAAAAAGGCCTTGTGGTCCATCAAGACTTCCCAGCCTTTACAGGCTGTGTTGATTGCGAGGGCACTGATGGCTCTTCAGTCCTCCCTTCCCATTCCAACATAACCACTGTCTTAATCATCCCCATGTGTCTGTTCCATCAAGTTTTGAAGCTCTTCACTGATTTTACACAGTCAAGCCACCTTTGCTGTCTTTTCTAGCTCCACACCACCCTCACCCTGAAGAAACGTTTTCAGATGTCTCCCTTAAATCTCCTCACCCCAGCTTCCTTAAGTTTCACTGGTGCCCGTATTTCCACACAGCATGAACAATTCTCTGCTAGCTACTTTATTAACCCTGTGTAAGTATCTGTATGTCTCAGTTATAACCCCCCCATTTTCTCCTTGCAACCAGTGTGTACATGTTGAGATCCTCCAACCTCTCCATTTCAGTCCTTTTCTGCTGACCTCAGATCATTTTGGCAACTGTCCTATATACTGCCTCCAACCTGTTCCAGTCTGTTTTCAAGTGTGGGCTCAAACATCACACACAGTACTCTTGCTGGGCATGCACAGTGCAGTGGCAACATTTCCTCACGCCTCTCACTGTTGATCCCCCTACCTGCACAACCCACTCCCCTGTTGCACTGTTCTGTAGCATTCAAAATTGTCTGATATGATAACCTCCAGGCCTCTCTCCTCAGTCATATGTTCCACTGCAACCTCCCCCCCCTTCTGTATTTTATTTTCAGATGCTTTACCTCTATGTGCATTACTGTACCTTGCATTTTTGGCAATATATTTTATCTGCCACATCTGTGGCCACTTCTCCATTCTGTCTGTCTTCCTTTATGTTTCTTACCCCTTCCTCACTGTCCACTCAACTACAGGTCTTTGAATCATCTGCAGATCAGCAGATCTTCCCCTGGATCACCAATCCAGTATGACACATAAGAATGTTGATGAGAACTAGTCCTGGGACCGATCCTTGTAGCACCCAATTGTTGACCCTGACATCAGAGTATTCCTCATTTACTACAACCCTCTCAGGTCTGTTATTCAGCCAATTTCTTACCCACTTACAGATTTTATCTCCCACATGCAGGTCTCCCACCTCCTTAACCAATTGACCATGTGGGATGGAGTCAAAGGCTTTGATGAAATCAAGGTACAGTAGCAACCACCTGCACCTTCTCTACCACCTTCATCACCCAAACAAGAGCTGTGATTACACATACCTGGCTGATGCTGTCCCATCTGCGCCGCTCACCCACTGTTCCAGCTGCAGTGCTTATGGCAACTGTTTACATGAATACAGTTGTACACCATTTCAGGGTGGCATTCGGTACTTCTGCTGTTTTTACTAAATTTCCTCTGAGGTTTAGAACACTGATATAAGGCTCTTTGTTGATCTACCCCAGTCCTAGACCTCATTTCCCTTACAGTACTCTGTGTTAGTGCAGACTGCTGCAACTCTACTCTCACTGCCTCTGGTGGGGTTTGGGGAGGGTTGGGGTGGCAGAATTACCAGCAGCCATGGCTACTTGACACTTGAGGACTCTGGGGGAAATCCAACAGTGAGAAAGGTGATGTTACAGATGAAGGGCAAGAGCAACTGATGCAGTGGCAGGAAGGACAGTTTAGCTGATGTAGGGTGCAACAGGGGTACACCGGTGCAGGCAGAGCAGTGTGTTTACATGTCCAGTAAAATCGCCTGCACGGGTACATATTCCCACAAAAACAAGGATTGTGGTTCACCACAAGAAAGTGACCTACAGTGCTCCTCAGGTGCAACTCAGCTACATCGCTTACAACAGTGCAGCTCAGGTCATGTAAACGGCCTGAAAGAAGTTGATTAGGTTTTGTCTGAAACAATCCCTCACCAGTGAATTAACCCATGCTGTCTGTTATGAGGTCCATTTGCTTCCAGGAAACTGATTAGCCTGTCATTTACTGACATTTCTAGCAGCTTTCCTACTATGGAAATCAGACAGGCAAGTCAGCAGTTCTGTTTTTTCCCCTACTCCCACTCTTATGCAGGACACAACATTCACTGTCTAGCAGTCTCTAGATATCTACCATGTCTCCAGTGAGTTGTTGAAGAGCTCAGCCGGTGGTTCAGCCAGGTTCTGTTTCATTTTCTTCAGTACTTGGGGTACAGCCTGTCCACACCCAAAGACTTGTCCACCTTCAATGCATTTAGTCCCTTTAAAACACTTGCCTCTGAAAATGGATCCTTGTCTACACCTCCCCTTCCCTTCTTGCTTTGATGGCATTGTTTGGTAGTGGACCCTTATCTTCTATTGTGAAAACCTTAAAAATCTTGACAGAGATCCCATCTCTGCCTACTTGAAATATGCTGGCAGCAGGCTCAAAAAATGCAGTCTCCTAATAGCCCATTTTATCTTGCTCCCAATGTCAATCATGTTCTTGGAACTCGGGGTTCTGATTCCATCGGACCTCTTGAGCTTCACTCTCAAGGTCAAACACAATCAGAACTCCTCGGTGGCAGCACAGGCTGGTTTCGCACAGTAGCCTAGCTAGTATTCTCTATATAATGATTGCACATACCTAGGCCATTCTTATCTCTAGACCCAATTGACCCGATTCTAGAAGGGTGGTGCAAGTTGCTGCTGAACGCACCTTGTGCCACCCGCAACTGCGACAATGACCCTGCGCCCTATTCTAGAAGGGAAGGGTCTCCATGGCTAAGTCCTGCAACTTGCGACATGTGGCCAGATGCGCTGAACTGCAGGCGCACCTGGCGAGCATGTCACAAGCCACCTCATGTCGCAGCTGCCAGCTGCCACCCCTGCCCAGATTGCCACAGGGTGCCCATGGGGAGATGCCCACACCACTGCCCAGGCACCTGTGGGTGGTTGCCCCACAGATCAGCGCTGCCATCCCCACCCATGCCCCCTATCCCCAAGTCACCACCCATCCCTGGTACTCTAGTGCCCCCCAGTCTGTATATAATATATATTGAACTCCAATGCCCTGGTAGTTTAGCGGTCCTCCCAATCTGTATATAATAAATATAGAACTCCAATGCCCTGGTAGTCTTGTGACCCCCCACCCAGCCAGGCCAGTCCACACAGTACCCTCCCACCCATCACCAGCTGATGACTGGCATAGACCACCTCTCACCTCCATGGCCAGTTGTCAACTGAGTGCTGTATGAGCGCTACTGGAAAGATGCGCTCAGAAATGAATACGTCCAGGTCCTCTTGCTTGCACTTTTGCCCCCTGAAAAGCATGCTGCACTGGGCGGCCCTCCGTGGCGGCAACTCCAGTCCTGCTTGCCTATATGGGGTCAAGCGTGAGTCACTCACTCCCCTTCCGCCTGGCCTACGTGGGGTCCAATCGTTCTGCTAGCCATGCTGGGGCTTGCCTGGCAAGCATTTACTGCTCCTTCGCTACCCTACATGTGGGTTTGTGGTCTTGCTAGCCTTCATGGGGCCTAGCTGCCACCTCTACTCCTTCCTTCTGCTGCCCTATGTGAAATCTAGTTGCTTATCCTACCCCCGTATAGGCCTAGCTGCTCATGCCTTCAGTCTTTGGACACCTGCCATGCACTTCTGTCATGTGCCTCATCATTGCATTCCGCACCCTGTTTCAGATTCCTCCTGCAGACCATCATCCAAGCTTCTCCATCAGGACTGGACATTCTCTAGGATATCTTGTCTTCAGCTTTGCCAGTCGAGTTCTGGATGCTTCAGCTCTCACCATGCCTGTTTGACCTGTCCAGCCATTCAGGATCCATCGGTGCTCCATTATGGATTTTTCTATCGCACTATGTCTTAGGATTTGCCTTACTGTCCCTGGATGCTTCCCATATTGCTTCGCTTTGTTTGGAGTTATCACTACTACTCACTTTCCGGCTGACCTACTAGTGGTCTGCCGTGCACACTTACCCCTCTGGCTGACCTACATGGTCCAGCTGTGCATGCTAGCCTTCGTGGAGCTTAGCTGCCATCCTCTACTTATCTTAGCAGCTACCTATGTGGAATCCAGCTGCGCATGCTAACTTTCGTGGGGCTAGCTGCCACTCTTCACTTATGCTATCTTACCAGCAGATCTCTTCTGATCCAGTTACATGCAAGCCTTCTTAGGCTCAACTATTACTCTATTACTCACCGACTGCTACATGCTGTTAACGTACCTCCTACGGTCCTACGGCTGCCCTACATGTGGTCTAGCTGCAATTTTCTGTCATTGGGCTAGCTCCCCTTCGTTCCCATGGATGCTTCCTACAGAGCTGCTTTAGTCATTCAGACCTATATTTCCAAATATGCTCCCTAAAACTTCCGCCTTCCATTGGATTATTTCTGGAGAACATCAAGATATATACTTCAGTTCTCTGGATGCTCCTCGCTATGCTACTTCAACTCCCGAAGTTACTACTACCATCTCCGCCAGGACTCCCTGTTGCCCTTTATTCCATACTGTCTTTCTTAGTTTAACTGATACCTAAGACATTGATTCACTACAGTTTCAGGATGCTTATTACTTCTCGTTGAGTTGCCAACTCTACCACCAAGGTCTCTTCTCTACAATCCTTACCATCCTCGATATTCAGATATGACAGTCTACAGCACCGTTCTGCTGTCATAAGTCTGCCTTAAAACTACAGTACTACTCCATTAAACTGACTCGGGATATGCTGCTATTACAACATCATTTACAATTCATTCCTCACTACTTCACTGTTAATTTCCATTATGTCATATACCATAGCTCTACAACCTGCCTCACCCGCGGGGCCGGAGGTTCGCCTTCACTTTTTGCCTGACCTGCGCCCCTACAGGCCTGGAGGTTCTTTGCTCCTATATTACTGCACCTTAGAAAATAGGCAAAGAAATTCCTGGTCTCTGATTGGCTGATAGCCCTGGAAAGGTGGGCGTCTATCAGACAACAGAGCCCTGGCATTAAAAGTGCCAGTCCCAACCAACTTAATAACCATTATCATTGTGCCAGTGGAATGTTGAATTTAAATGCCCACCATTTTTTCCTCCTGCTTAGCGAGGAGCTGACACCCAGCCCTTTTCCTCCAACCATCTCCCATCCCTCTTAGCCTACCACCACAACCTGATATCATTTTTTCCTCATCCCATTCCTAAACACAGACTGTCTCCTCTGGTAGCTGTCATAATATACCTACTTCTCAGTCCAGAGTCTGACACTTTCCTGCAGATGGCGGCAGCGGTACCGTGTACTGTCTGCCAGCAACCACACGATGTGAGGCGGTTTATGATCGAGTGTGACATCTGCAAGGACTGGTTTCATGGCAGGTAAGGTATGCCAAGACCCCACTGTATGGTAGCCGCATTTCGAATGGGAACGAGGAGCGGGTGGTGACCAAAATGCAGCGTGGGTCTGGAGTACAGTGTGTTTCAGCGCCGAGAGGACAGGGAGCAGAAGTCGGTGTATATATTATGTGATGAGTTTTGAAAAGTTAAACCATTGTCCCACAAAGATAGTATTGGCAGATGATAATTGTGGATTGCATATGGGTTGATTGTTCACATCTGTGACTAGAAATCCAGTTCTGGATGTAACTCGTCTGTGTCTGGTGTGACGGGGGGTATAACAACAGCATGTTGGGTCCTGTATGGGGGGCAGGGGGGGAGGAGGACAACATGTCCGGTCACAGGGTGTGGGGCAGATTATTGCTGTGATTTTCCTATAGCTAACACACCAGAGAAAGTCGGCATGTAAAGCGAGCCCCTACACCCCCAACTGTCCGATCACTCCAGCACACTGCATCTGTGTTTACAGGCCTCCAAACGGGCAGCTAGGGGTTGAGGAATTATGGCAGAAAGTCAGATCTGTTAAGAGTCACACTTCAGACTTCCGTATTGCAACAAATTTAAAATCTAACTGCCCTAAAACGTAAAAGATAGGAAAAAAAAAACATTTAGAACATTGCTGTGCCACAATATCCCTCTGGGTCTCCATTTCCTGATTTTACATTGCAGAGTCATGTAGGGCCGCAAGCCTAACAGTTGCAAGTTCCGAGGTTTGAAAAAGACTCGTAAGTAGGGCAGAAAACGTTATTTTTTTTCACTAAACAGCGATGTAAAGAGACTACCGGGGGGGGGGACTTTACAATAAACTGTATTGTTCTGGAGGAGCTAATGCTGGGGGGGGGGTTGGCACAGATGACAACAAGAGAAAGCTCTGTGGGGAGTGGCAAAGGGATGGAATAGCCCAGAAGGGTGGCACTACTTTATAGGATAAAGAAAAAACTTAATTCTTACCCTATTTTTTTTTGCCTTTAATTTTTTAATCCATATAAAAGTGCCACAGATAGCCCATTTTCTAAGCGCAATAATACCCTCCAGGGTGGGCGGTATTGTGCTATACCGGACCTTCAAGGGCTATAAGGCCCTCCACCTGCGGCGTCGGGCCTCATGTACACCCTGGGCGGTCCGGTATAGCACAGTACCGCCCACCCTGTTGTGTATTATTGCTTACATAATCACCTACTTCTATGACCTGCTCTGCCCATCAGGCCGGGGGTTTAACATTTCTATTCTACATCTGCCTCGCCCAGCTCAGGGCCTAGAGATTCATATATTCTACTATACACCTACCTGCCACTGTGTCATCCAGCCCTAGGAGCTCCTTTACTGTGGACTCACATCTGGTTTGCTTAGCAATTTGTCATCTATTCTTTGGATGCTTCTGCCCTGCCACTTTCAGTCTTATAAAAATTCTTCTACTGCACTCTTGCCAGGACACTTAGTTGAGCTTATTCAGAAGACCTTCAACATCCTAAGTTGTGCTCTAAGGCTTCTTGGACCCTGACATTGCTACTTCATTTGACTCAGCCTCTTTAGTCTTCATCATCTATGACTCATTAGCTCGACTATTCAGGACTCATCAAAATATTTGTACCAAGTCAGTTCTAGATAATGTACACTTCTGGCTTTGAAACGTGGATATCAATATCATTACTCATCCATTTGGATCCAGACAAAGCTCTTTGTTTCCCGTGCTATTTCCATTCTTCATACCCCTCGCTGTATACCGTTCATAAGTTATGCAATACTACTTCCTGCTCTGCGTCTGCATCATGCAGCTTTACTTACTACTACAACTGACCTATGTACAGGTCCACTTGTTTACGTTGCTTGCTCATACTACCTGCTTTGGCCTTACAGGGCCTGGAGGTCATCACGACTACCTCACAGATTTTACAACCTACTGCACTCCTCGTGAGCTGGAAATACATCTGACTTATGTCTACCTATGCGCACTACGATCTCTGCCTGCTTCACGTACTTGCTTCCCCTCTCCGGATTGGAGGTTCCTACTGCTTCGTTCTCCCCATCATGCAGCTTACGCCAGTTCTCGTGCTTCATCACCTCAGTCATCATTTGCAATGCTTGCCAAGTGGAACATGACCCAGCAGTCCTCCTTGTCTGGACATGGATGCTGAGCCTTTGTTTCCGGGTTCTCCTCTGAGACGTCATCCTCACCTGCTAGAGTGCTTCACCACTGCAACTCGTCGCTTCAAATTCATATCGACTGTGGATTCCACTCTACTATCATTCCGGTCTGCACATGAATTCTCGAAAATGGAGTACTAGAAGGATGCTTTTACTAGAAGGATGTTTTATTAGCCAGACTTACTTTTGTGACTGTTCATTACCAAGTTCCAAGAGAAAATGACAC
This sequence comes from Neoceratodus forsteri, assembly GCA_016271365.2. Classification (NCBI taxonomy): domain Eukaryota; kingdom Metazoa; phylum Chordata; order Ceratodontiformes; family Ceratodontidae; genus Neoceratodus; species Neoceratodus forsteri. Next base: position 34,805,417 of record JADMNL010000024.1, on the reverse strand, counting down.
TGATCACTTTTTGAGGGCATTTCTGAGGTTGGTGAATTGATGTAATGAGGGGCATCCAACTAAATAACAAGTGGATACGTGTTTCAGATTTGGGGGGGGGCACGTTTGTTGTAGGATCGAATATACCTGGTAGAGGTCTTGGAGCAGTGTTATATGTTGCATGTTACACTTAGTTTGTCAGTTTTATGGCTTTAGGGGACACATGATAGAAACTTTCCAAGTACCTCAAGGGAATCCACAAAGTCCAAGAGGGTAGCATCTTTCAAAAAAAAAGAGGTGTGCAAGAACAAGGGGCACAATTTGAAGATGGGGGGGCTCGGAGGTAATGTAAAGAATATTTTCACAGGGCTGTGGATGCATGGGCGACCTTCCGGAGGAGGTTGTGGAGTCAAAAACAGTGGTTGAATTCAAGCATGCATGGGACAGTCATAAGGCAATTCTGGGGGGGGGGTAGAAAGAAGTAGGCAGCTGGTTAACTAGGATCTGCAGCTTATCCATTAGGTAGGGAAATGGGCAGACTGGGTGGGCCAAGCGGTCCTTATCTGCTGTCAAATTCTATGTTTCTATGTTTCTATGCTTGCTCTGTTCACCTGACATGTCACAATTCAATACTTTTTCAGTTTTCTGTTTCTCTGGATCAGGTTCTACAACTTTGGGGTTCGGATTAGCTGAGTACGTTAAAAATTTTATTTAGGATTACTGTCCTTTAGTATGCCCAGAACGACAGGCAGGTCAGTAGCCATGGGTCCTCAGAGGTTTCCCTCAAGGGGGTTTTTCCTCTCCTGTGTGCTACTGGTCACAGTCTCCGGGGTTGGAGGAGGTGATCATACTGCTACTCATTTTTTTTGGGAGTGTCTTCCTCGACTCCTTCAACAGTCGGATACTGACAATCGTTGATATCATCATTTTTGGGGGGTCTCATAATACTGGACTAAGCATCCTTCTTATGGTGGGATACAGAGAAAGGCCAAACCTACCAAATCACAACAAGTAACTCATCAGTTCAAGCATCTAAGCATCTTGCATATACTATCCAGTTCATATGTACCATAGTCACTGACTTGCTCATGCCTATGCCAAGTACCTAAGCACGAGTCATTCCATACTACTAGTACCTTGTATGCATTATCCTACCTACTGGTCTGACCTCTGTATCCAAGCACAACCTACAGCATCCAGCTACAGTATGTAACATAAGCACTGAGCTCTGAACCTCAGTTAACTTTGTGTAGCTTTCTCTGGATCCAATTTTGATGCCCTTTGCATTGGTGTACTGCCGAATCGCAGCTGCCAGTGGTTCTATGGCTATGACAAAAAGAAGGGGTGACAAGGGGCAACTTTGCCATGTTCCTTTGAAGAGGTGGAATGGGTTAGAGAGGGTGTTGTTTATAAGAATATTAGCTATGGGGTCATTATAAAGTGTTTGGATCCATTTTATGAACCGGGGGCCAAAGTTAAAGAGTCTGAGGTCATCAACCAAGTGATCCCATTCTACCGGATCGAAGGCTTTTTTGAAATAAACTGCAGTAGCCGCTGCTGTGGTGGGGATATCGGCAGCTACCTAGAGCAGGGAGACTAGTGCATTGAGATGATCCAAGCTTACTCTGCCTCTGATGAAGCCCACCTGGGACAGATGGATGATGACTGGTAGAATACTTTAAAGCCTCATGGCCAGTATCTTTGCAATGATTTTCACATCAGAATTTATTAGAGAGATGAGGGGATAGTTTGAGGGGAAGGAAAGGTCTTTACCTTACTTTGATAGGACAGTGATAATTACCTCTTTCAATGTACCTGGGAGGGATGCAATACTATGGGAGTCCTGTACCATATTTAACAATGGGTGGGTCACTTCTTTACGCACTATTTGATAAAAGTCTGCTGGTAGATCATCACTTCTTGGAGCTTTGTGCTGGGTCATCACTTTAATGGCTGTGGAGATTTCTGTTGTGGTAATCGGAATTTCCAAAGCCCATCTTTGGTTGTGCCATATTTTGGGTAGGGTAAGATTCAGCATACATTTTAAAGGAGGGTTCATTAAATTGTGATTGGGAACTATACAGGGACTGATAGACGGTTTTCATTATGTCATTGATGGCCTTAGCGGAGGTCTGCAGTTGACCAGAACTATCCTTGAGATGTGATATGAATCTGTCCACCTGCTGCATGCAGAGTCTATAGGCTAATAGCCTTCTCACTTTGTACCCCTGTGACTAATATTTGTGTTTAGTTCTAGAGATCTGAAGTCTGGCTGACCATGGAGCCAGGAGATTCAATTGTGTACAGATAGCAGTGAGCTCCACTCTTAAAGTGTTGTTTGTTAGGATCTGAGGATTCTATTTATATATGTCTTCTTTGGTCTTATGTAAGGACTCTAACCTCTGAACCTCCCCATCCCGGGTGTGCCTTCTATGGGTGGCAAAGCTTATTATTTTTCCCCATGGGGTAGTTTTGAAGGCCTTCCCAAATCATGAATGAGGTCGAACTGCCTGGTGGGTGTCCTGGAAATATAAAGCTGTTTCCCTTTTGAGCCAAGTTATGAACTCATTATCTTTAATAAGTAGGGGGTCTAGTCTCCAAGTTCAGGATTTTTTCAGGGATGGGGGTTTGGTATGAGAGTTAGGTTTACCGGGGCGTGGTCAAAGATGTACAGAGTTTCGTTAGTGATGTTAGATACTGCTGATGTAATACTTGGGGAGGTCAGCCAGTAGTCTAGTCTGCTGGCCATACTATGTTGGTCAGAGAAAAAGGTATAAACCTTGCCTGAAGAGTTTAATAGCCTCCAGGTCTCAGACAGCTGGTGAAGCAGGATCAAATTATGTAAGGTACGCAGGGCTTGGCTATGTGGTTCTAGTCTAGAATATGACTAATCTAGGCGATAATCCAATACTAATATAACCCCCCCTTCCCTTCTGGGGGCTTACCTTGGCTGCCTGGTCTCAAGTTCCCCCAGTTTCCCCAAAGAGTCCCCCATCTCCTGGCACAAGTCTAGGTGGTCCCCTTCAGTCTCTGTCTGGCCCCTGTATTGTTTTTAGTTAAATGTGGCCAGAGGAGCTGAACCACAGGGGCGCCATGCTGTTGGTACTTTAAAATGAATAACAGCGGCCCGAGCATGCGCAGTAGCACATTCCTGATTTGTGGCCATTACTGTGGTAGAATGAATGCCTCTCTGATGCTCCTGATCCCCTAGTTGGGCAGTACAGGGACTGGAGACAGGGAGGAGGCACATGAGGAGTCTTGGGGTCATTTTGTTTAAGAGCGCCAATCGCGCTTAAGGGGGCCTCATGAATATTAATGAGGCAGGGCGCATATAGCGCCGGCCAACCAGCTGCACCACAGGCCTGCAACATGTTAGCAATGGTACCCAGCTAGGACTTTTAGTGGTCAAAAACTAGTACCAGTTGGGGTTTGTGAAAATGTAAAAACCTGTAGCATATAGCTAGTCAGAGGGTTGGTGGTTGATAACCTTGAAACGTGCTTTGGATTTAAAGAGAAAAAAGCGTGCTAAGTTCTAATCACTAAATGCAAATTGCCAAATGAAAAAAGGTTTGCTTAACCTCTACTCCAGTCATCCAGTTCTAACCCACTCCATGTAAATACATGTGATTTAACTGTTTTGGAAAAATTCATAAGTAAGGGGACAAGTCTGACTTAGTATGTTATTTTGCATTTAGTTTCTTTTCCTTTTCTTTTTCAAACATTTTATGTATCTTGGATATGTTTGAACATTATGGTTGAAGTACTTTTTTTTTTGATTTTATATACCTTAAGTATTATTGGATGTAAATCAACATTGTTTATTATCATTTGGTCTGACGTTGTAATAAAAAATTCCCTTACACTTTTCGAGAAGTGCCATGGGATCTTTAACCTCCACCTGAACAGGCAGATGAGACCTTGGTTTAATGTCTCATCCGAAAGATGTCACCTCAGGAGTGCAGCACCCCCCTCATGGTGCCCTACAGTGTCAGTATTAGGATTTAACCCAAGTGCCTAGAGTGGGGATAGAACCCACAGCCTTCTGATCTTCTGTCCTCAGAGGTGAGTGTGCAACCTGTTGAGCCACTGACACTTGGAGAGGCAGGACTGCTGCCAAGGACTGTGAGACTGTTCAGAGGACTTATGAGGGAAAAACTGCAGAACTACTTGGCACCCTTTTGGAGGACCACTCAGGGGTTGAGGGAGCCTAATGCATATTAGTTTTTGTAAAGGACAGTGATTTCGGCCAATGCGGAGCCGTCAGAGAGCTCCCAAAGCTCAGAGACTTTTGGTTCTAGTCTCAATTTGGCAGGAGCCCATCTAGAGGGAGGGGGCCCAAGCCCCTTGGAAGAAATGGGGTTGCAAGGCTCGGGAAAGGCCTGCCTGGGCGTTACCAGCCACTTGTCCTGCAGGGCCTGCAGGCTGCCTTTCTCCATTCAGGAGGAATTTTGGACAAGGAATCGAGTTTTCAGCTTCAGCAGCGGGAGTCTCTCTGACACGCGGGGGCTCGCCAGCATGGCTGAGGCTGGTCTTCAAAGGAGAAGTTTTCTGATTTTGCAGTTGCAGTTGGAGGAGAGCTGCAGGGCCCAGCAATGCCAGGTTGAGAGAGAATGCTGCAGGTTTGAAAGGGCAGAGAGAAATTCTATCTCTAAATGGAGAGAATCAAGGCTAAAAGGCTCAAGGAAGGAAAACGTTTCTGTCTGTACCCTGGCGGGACTTAACGTCATAGAAAAGAGGAAGGACATTAGTCTAAGGAAAAGGAAAATGGATGGTTCTAGTTTTGGAAAATGGATCTGGTATATGGAAACTTTGTATGGGAGTCTCTCTGACATGCAGAGGCTTGGCCAGTAAAACCAGGTAGTCTGCAGAAGGAGAAGAGAGGGCCTCTTCTGGTTCGAGAGCACCTGCATAGTGAGAAAAGTGTTTTTTCAGTGTCAAGGGACTGGACAAGGGAAAAGTGTGTTTTGGTCAGTGTCATGTTCAGGGTCCTTGGAGGAGCCCGTTTGAGTGAACCAAAGTATCTCTGAGACTGTATGCTCAGTGAGAATACAGAGACTGTGATTTGATTTGAAAGGGCCACGGCTGCCATGCTGGCAGTGTGGCTGAAAGGGTCTTTTAGTAGCCGGATGTGACTTAAAAATCAAGACTAAAATCTGCTCATCTACAACCTCGAGCCAGGTAGGGATACAGCCAACTCCTACTGAGTAGGACTGACTGGGCCACAGGGAGCCATGGGCATGTGTCTGGGTGCTAGGGCACTCTGGACTCCTTGATGGAGCCAGACTTTGGGGTCACTTCTGGGTCTGGGTTTACTGTGGCCTGGAAAGCTTTGCGATTGCACTCTGCATCTGGCCTGGAAACAGGCTGAAGGGGACAAGCTGCTAGACCTTCAAGCAAGTCAGAAGATCCAAGCTGCAGAGTCTCGGCTCCAGCTCTCAGGCTTTTTAAGATCCAAATCCAGAGTTCTGCTATACCATCTACCCCAGGGTTTTGGTCCCAACACCATCCTAAGACTTTCTGCAGAACCTTTAGTAAAGGCAGGGATTGTCCTGCAATGGGGGGATATAAATAGTTGTCTCAAGTTTATGCCCAATGGCGTAGTAACCTTCTGCAGTAGTAAATGAATGTACAGAAAGTTTTTCTTTGAATTAAAATAAGTGCGTCAATGCCGGCTGACCAACTGCACCACAGGCCTGCAACGTGTTAGCAATGGGTACCAAGCTAGGACTTTCAGGGGTCAAAAACTGGTACCAGTTGGGGTTTGTGAAAATGTAAAAACCTGCAACATATAGTTAGTCAGAGGGCTGGTGGTTGATGACCTTGAAATATGTTTTGGATTTAAAGGGAAAATGTCTGTGCTAAGATCTAATCACTAAATGCAAATTGCCAAATGAAAAAAGGTTTGCTTAACCTCTCCTCCAATTACCCAGTTCTAACCCTGCCCATGTAAATACATGTGGTTTAACTGTTTTGGAAAAATTCTGACTCATGAGCATAGTTTTAGTGAGCATTATTAGCTTAAGCAATTAATGCAAAGTGTTAAAAATTGAGGGTTTTGGTTTATGTAATCCATGTGTTTGGGCAGCTGTGTATGGGGACGTGGGTTGGTACAGCATCCCAGGAGGCTATACTGTGAACTATCTGACCCACTTAAAATGTACTCTAGGTGCAGGCCCGTGCTGCATTTTTTCTTCTTGGGAAAGAACCCCCTTATCAACTAAATGGGAACCTAGGCCCCTCAACCTGGTTAGTGGCCACCCAGGCAAGGGTAGTAGCCCTCTTGGTACACGGCACCAGGGCTACACTAAATTAAAGTCCCCCCCCTAAAATCACCTCAGGGTTATCAAATGATAATTCCAAGAGGGCTTGTGAGATTTTTCCAAAAAAAGCTGGTTCATCCTGCTTAGGGGCGTACAAGTTACCCAAAATTGTGGGGCCTCTGGGAGTTGATACTTTTGCAATAATCTATCTGCTATCTGAGTCATGATTTAGGTTATGAGTTTCCATTCAACATTTTATGTAGTAGATTAAACACCCTGTGCTTCACAGATTTTTAAGAACTGTGAGCTTCCCACCCCACCCACTCCCTGTTCAGTTTGAGGGTCTCTTTGTGGTCTAGCTTTGTTACTAATGAACATGTTGAAAAGGACCGGGCCCAAGACCAATCCTTGTGGTACCCCACTTGTGACTTCCCCTCCACTGACTTAACCCCATTAACAACCACCTTATGTTGCCTACCCTTGAGACAGTTTCCCACCCATCTGACTATATCCCTTGCTGTCCCAAGGTCCTCCATCTTCTTCAGCAGGCGTCTATGGGGCACTGAGTTGAATGCTTTACTAAAATCAAAGTAAAGAAGATCCACTGCATGGCCCCTATCCCGCTCCCTTGTTACTCACTCAAAGAAGACAATAAGGTTAGACTGGCAGTACCTCCCTGCTATGAACCCATGCTGCTTACTATCCTGGAGACCATTCTTTTCCAGGTAGTCAATGAAATCCTGCTTGTTTAGATTCCCCATCAGTTTTCCCACAATAGATGTGAGACTAACCAGCCTGCAGTTTCCTGTCTTTTCCTTACCTCTCCCCTCTTATGGAGTGGAACCACATCGGCCACTCTCCAGTCTCTAGATACCACTCCTGACTGTAGTGAGCTGTTGAACAGATATGCTAATGGGTCAGCCAGTTCTTCTGCAAACTTCCTTAGCACTCTTGGATGCATCTTGTTGGGACCTGGAGCCTTGTCTGTCTTGAGGACTGCCTACCCCTTCTGGACCATGTCCCTAGTGAATACTGGAGTTTCCATCTCTGGGATCCCCCTAGTGGCTGCATGGATGCCACTTTCAGGTAGGGGTCTTGTATCTTCCCTGGTGAAAACAGAGCAGAAGTAGTTGCTTAGGAAGGTGGTCTTCGGTCCATCATCCTCAACACCAACCTAACAAACCCCTTCCCTTCTTTCTCTTTTCCCTAATGTAATAGAAGAAATATTTTTCTCTGAATTTGATCCCTTTGGCAATCCACAGCTGCGTGTCTGCCTTTGCCTCCCTTACCTCCCTCTTTGCTTCCCTATTTTCTTGAATGTATCCTCCCACTCTTTCTCCCATTAACTCCTTTTAAACCTATAGAACACTTTTCATTTGGCACTGGCCACTTCCCTAATCTTTGCTGAGAACCATATGCGTCTTTTAAACTGATTTCTTTTACAACTGACTTTATGCATAGTTTTGTTGCCACGAGGGTTGCCCCTTCTATAAACCCCCATATTTCTTCCACACCTACTGTATCCCTCACTTTGGTAAGTTTATCCCACACCAGCATTCTCATTTTGTTACACTCTGCCTCCTTAAAGCCCAGGACCTCCATCATTAAGTGTGTTCTTTCAACCCCTAGGGTCAGCTCAAACCAGATGGAATTATGGTCACTGTTCGCTAGCAATTTCCCTACTCTTACTGCTGTTACTTCTTCTGAATTTGTAAGAATTACATCCAGAATTGATCACTATCTGGTATGTTCCTTTACCAGTTAGGCCAGCAGACAGTCCTGAAAGGTGTCCAACATAGCTTGACTTCTAGAACTCTTTGCTACTGAAACACTCCAGTCTACATCCAGAAGGTTCAAATCTCTGACTACCATTACCTCCACCTTTCCCACCCTTCTTTTTATTTCCCCCTCTAGCTCCTTGTCCCTCCCCTCTCCTTGTCTTGGATGTCTGTACAGCACCCTCAGCCATAGATATTTGCCCGATGCCACTGTGAGCTGCACCCACAGTGACTCAACTTCTACCATTTCACTCTAGATGTTCACATCTTCCACTGCTTCAGTACCCTCACAGACATTAAGGGCTACACCCCCCTTACCTCTCCTTCTCTCTGTTCTGAACAGCGAGTGCCCCAGTATTGTGTGGTCCCAATCATTGTTGTCTATGGCCCAGGTTTCTGTGATGGCAGCAAGGACCATCTTAGCATATGCTGCCATTGCCTGTAACTTGCTAATTTTGTAGCCCAGGCTCCTGGCATTGAGGCAGACCCCCTTCCAGGTACCTCTAAACATTTTTTGTTGCAAGTAAGGAGTTCTCCCTCACCCCCCTAATCCCTTCTGTTCTGTGGTACCTGCAGCATCCATTTTGCACCCCCTTCCTGCTATCTCCTGCCCTACTTCAGCCTCAATCATGACTGGACATTCCCACCTACATTTTTTGTTTCCAGCCTCCATTTGTTGGGGAGTGCTAGCTAGGTTCCCCTCCTCCTATTAGCCATGATGGTCCTCCTAGCTTTAGGCTCCCCTCAGTCAGTTTAAACTTATGATATAGATGTCAAACTTCTGTCCAAGTGAGCTCACCCCCTCTTTTGTTAGGTGGAGTCTATCATTCCAGAATAGCCTCCATATCCAGAAGTCTCACCAATCACCCACAAAGTGAAACCCTTTTTCTTGACACCACCATTTAAGCCACCTGCTAAACTTGTCTATTTCTTTCTGTCTAATTTTGTCCCCCATTCCCCCTCTATCCCACACAGGAAGGACCTTGGAAAAGGCCAGGAAGGCCAAGTGCACTGCCAACTGTTCCCCCAGTCTCTCAAAACTCCTCTTTGCTGCTTCCACTGACCAGTTTACCAGATTGTTTATTCCCATTTGAACAAGCACTCCCAGTTCTCCACTCACCCTGCCCACCATCCTCCCCATGAGCTCTATGTCCCAATGGGCTGAGGCACCAGAAAGGCACCTAACCATCCTCTCTTGTTGCACTTCTCCACCCATTGCTGACTCCACACCTCTGATTATAGAGTCTCCTACCATTAGGATTTGGTTGACTTTTTTACTTTTGTTTCTAGTCCAGACATTGGGTGCCATTTTAACATTCTATCTTGGCTCACTGAGTAACATGGAGTCCCCCAGCAGTATCAGGTTCCTGTAGCTCCTCAAGGGGTGCAAAACAATTTGCAGTCAGAGTGGCATTGGTCTAAACTATCTCCTTGTGGCCAACCCTTCCCCCTTCCCCACCACTCTCCACCCCTCTGGGCCAGTGGACCACTATGAGAGTGGGAATGGGGGGGTGAGCTCCAGTTGAGTCGAAGACGCAGCATGGATAGTTCCTCCCTTGCTGCCTCTAGCTGAACTCTGAGCTCAGAAAGTGTTTTGCAAATGGGGCAATGTCCCACCCTCCAGAACAGTCCCTGGAGATGAGCATTCTACATCCATTACATTTCACAGTCCCCATGTAAACTTTAAACAACATGTTTGATATGCTCAGCACCTTAATTATTCAAGCTGAGTGAAACAGGAAAAAAGAAACAATAATGTCTACAAGCCACTACACTTTAGGTAACAAAGCTTCCTAAAACAGGCTTAGATATGCAATAGTGTAGTCTTACAAGAACCCTGCCATGCTTTGATGATTTGATTTAGCCTGAACTTGAAAACTTCTAGCTGCCCTTGCAACAAGCCATGTTAAGAAAGTTTATGTCTTACAGTACCTTTATCTTCCAGCTGGATTGATCTATTCTGCTTGGGTCTGCAGTGGAACAGAGTGGCTGACTGGTGGCTACCTTGTTGGGCAGACTCTGAAGTCCTTTTCATTTGGGTACTTTGTGTAGGGGGCCACAGTGCAGGGGAAGCTTGGTCTACTCTCTGAGAAGCAGCAGAACGCTGATTGACACATATGACAGAGCCCCAATTGGTCTACTGGGGGCTGGGAGGCATGGTCACTAATCCAATTGGCTCCTGGTAGAAGCCTGCAGCTGAATCAAAGCTCTGGTGCCTTTGGAGCTTGTTTTGGTGTAGGAGAGAGGGTTTCCTGCTTCAGTTAGGGAACCCTCTGCCCCAGTACCAGTGGTGTCCAGTGGCAGGTGGAGCACTCAGCACCGATGGGGATTTAAGAACCCCATGAAACAAAAGAGACCCTAGGCAGAGCCCCTGATTGATCTGCCAGGGGCTGGTTATCAGAGGAATGGTTTATGTATTCTGCTACAAAGTAATGAGAAACAACACATTCAACTGGTTCAAAATAGTACAGAGACTAGAATCAGTGCACCCACTTACTCAAACTTCACCTGCACTCTGTGATTTGTTAATAAACACCAATACTTCCAAGTCAAAGGAATGTAGGTACTTACATACTTTTATTGTAGTTTTACAAAAAACACAAACATCCTATATAAAGTATATAAATAAGAAGCTAAAAACTGGTGAGAAACACACTTAGCAGGAGTAAAGTCAGTCCCAAAAATGCTGCAACAATTAAACCAGAGCACCTGATGGCCAAACCTTACATTTCACTCCGACTGGTCGGGGCTTCTTCAGCAATGTGCACTCAGGAAAATCCTAGCAAAATTTATACCCTAATTAATTAAATAAACCTAAACGTACACATGAACATTTAAATAGATTATCTAATCACATATACAACAATACAAAGTGCAAAGATAAAAACAATTAGTAGTCCAAGCAACATTATCCATTTCATCAAAGCAATGTATCAAAGTCTGTATGTCCCATCGTAGCATCTTGTTAAGGCATCATTATTGTATTATTTTCAAAAAGATGTGTTGCACCCAGTTTGAGATGTAAATTATCTCCTTTCTTCTTTCAGTTCATTACACTTTATAATGCTGTTGTTGTGGTGCATCATATCGGGACTTTGCAAAAGAAAAGGACACAAAATACCCATTAAGCATCATATCAAAGAATGCCTGACTTATAGACAAAGTACATTAATCTCAATAACACACTCCAAGGTATGGGTTATGTCCTGACAAGAGTATGCCCAGGTGCATTATAAGAGCCTTTTGCACCTGGGCGTGCTCTTATCAAGACATAACCCACACCTTGGAGAAAAAAACAAAAAAATATGATTACCAGAAAAACAGAAAAAGTAGCCCTTGTCATTGTGTTTGAATGGAGCTGTTTCATTAAAAGTCAGTAGAGGAGGCTGTTATCTGTTTTTTCTAGTAATCATATGTTTTTGTCTTTCTTATATACAGTTTCTATGTGCATTTGTTAAATTAACTTTTCTACAGGGGGCCCATTTCATAAGAGCACTAACATTCTCCAAGGTGTGGGTTATGTCTTGATAAGAGCACATTGATACATTGCTTTGAGGAAATGGATAATGTTGCTTGGGCTACCAATTGTTTTTATCTTTGCACTTTGTATTGTTGAATATGTGATTAGATAATCTATTTAAATGTTTCTGTGCACTTTTGGGTTTATTTAATTGATCTGGGTATAAATTTTGCTAGGATTTTCCTGCGTGTACTTCTCTGAGGAAGCCCCACCCAGCTGGGGTAAAACGTAAGGTTTTGTCACCAGGTGCTCTGGTGTAACTGTTGCAGCATTTCTGGGACTTCCTTTACTCCTGCTAAGTGTGTTTCTCACAAGTTTTTAGCTTGTTATTTATATACTTTATATAGGATGTATGTGTTTTTTATGAAACTACAATAAAAGTATGTAAGTACTACATTCCTTTGACTTTTAAGTATTGGTCTTTATTGACAAATCATAGAGTGCAGATGGATTTTGAGTACGTAGATGCACCGATTCAAGTCTTTGTTTGATTTGCCATTTATTGGTGCAGCACATTAAAAAGATAACGTTTTAGTGGGGCGTCAGTTTTTGCTTGGTTCAAAATAGTGCATACTGAAAACATCTGCTCACAGACAGTTCTGAATCAATCTTGATACTTTATAATATTATGATCATGTACCAAAACACATTTTTTGAAAGCATAAAAATAGTTATTAATTTTTTAAAAACCTTATAATAACTGGCCAGCAATTTTTCCCAGTGCTTGATCCAGTTATAATTTGCCGTTATAACCCACAGGTTATAATGACAAACAAGTGCCACCTCAATCACGTAAGAGCTGCATTATGATTGGTTCTGCATTCGCGGAGGTGGGCGGAAACAGCTCAAAAACATGTGAGGTTCTCTTCCCACGGAGCGAGGAGTCACAGACTGGACGACATTGCTTTTTTGTTTTTTAAAAAGAAAAACGCATTTCACGTATTTAAGAAATATCTGGTTGCTCCTACCATTCCAAAATTGCACTGCACAACTCCCAAGAACAACGGCAAAAAAGTCTCAATCGCTACTGCCACGAAGAACGTCTCTGACCTCCCTCCTTGAGGTAAGAACATCGCGATCCCAATTGCAACACTGAAATCTGCCCAAAGTAAAAAAATAAAACAAAAAAGCAACTGTAGAAATTAAAAGTACAAGAAAAAAAATCGAATGAGGAGACACACAGTGTGTGTTTGTGTGTGCGTGTGAATCAGCATGTCTGTGTGTCAGAGTCAGACACAGGGCTGGAAAAAATTGCTGCCCAGCAATTATAAATAACAATGTATGGGGAAGTGTGCTTTAATTCGAAATTAATGTTTGCCCTCGGGGTGGGATGCTTTAATAAACCCCTCGGGCTTCACCCTTGGGGTTTATGTAGCATCCCACCCCTCAACCAAACATTAATTTCTCATTAAGCACACTTCCCCATACATTATTGTATATATAATTAATGGTCCCCGTTTTTTGCCATTGACAAAACCATGTGTTAAATACAGTAACACCTGAGTAGGTGTTACGGCATTCACACACTTCTTTTCACACCAAAGTGCTTGAGACAACTAAATGAATATAGCACAAGCTTCTAACTGTCCCTGTCACCTCAAGCAGTACTGACTAAAAAAACACTTACTTCTCCATGTTACCTCCATCGCAAATATCCTCCAGCAGCCTCACATCACCTGGAATGTCTGTAAACATGCAGGCAATGTTTGGGACCAGCTGCATTTTCCACAGTCCTGCAAAAATAAATATGTACAACTCCAACCAAAAACCTCAAAACAGGAAAAGAGTCAGAGTCATCGAGGATTCAGACACTTCCGATTAACGTATTTTCTCATATTCAGTCCCCTAAAACATAAATAAATAATGTTTTGTTCTCTCGAGCCTAACTTATGCAGTTAACACTTTTACCACGATCCCTAACTCTCTCCCTTTCAACCCTAACCTTTCCTCTGCAGGTTAAAGGACTACAACAACGCAAAATACCCTTCAAACAGGAAATGATACCGAAGAATCTCCACACTCATGGACTTCTAACAGTTGCATCCACTTTATTTTATTAACAGTCTGAATTATTAAAGTTACTGTTCAACCACAGTTCTGTTTTCCTCACAGAAATAAAAGCATTCATCTGCAAGTTAAGCCTCCACATCTTTTTTTGCAAACTCAAAGCTTAACAAAAGAAAAAACGGAGCCCTTCAATTATATAAAAATAAGTATAGGGGAGAAGTGTGTCAACTTCAATTTAACACACACCCTCGTTGTTGGATGGCATTCATAAACCCCTCGGGCTTCTCCCTCGGGGTTTATGTGCCATCAACAACTCTGGTGTTAAATCAGTTATTACTCTCCCTACTATCCTATATTTAATATGTGCAGGTTGCCAGTATCTAAATTTGGATCAGTTATTATTGGGCCTTCAATCCACTGCAAAACTTCTGGTGGTTTGTGGACCCAGCTCAGTCACCAACCCTTTGGTTGGGTATCGAAACCCAGGTGCTGGGGCTGGGAGACATGATTTGAACTGATTTGGGTTGTTTATATTTCCCAGGAGGATGAGGCTTTTGTCCCCTGAATTCGTTTTTATTAAATTAATTTATTATATAGACTTCAATGAGATATTATGGTAAAGTATGAGGAAGTATTTTATTATATGTAAGATGTGTGTAAAAATAGAAACTTAGGTTCCCTCTTTCCTTTCTGTTTTTTCAGCTGTTTAGTTTAAAAACTTGTTATGACATTGTACACAAACTAACTGTATAGAAACCCAGGTGCTGGGTGGGAAGCTACCATCCACATGTGTGTTTGCTTGGCCCCTACAAAACTGCAGTGCTGTGTCTCAGAATTTATACTTCGGTCACCACCTGAAGACATGTGGGCAAATGGCTGGCTGTTGATCTTAGCCACCCTAGACTCACTCCACCTATGGAACAATGCCTCCATTCAAGTTGGGGGTGAAGACATTGCTTGGCCTATGTGGCACTGGGATGGCCCTCTCTGATATGATTCTCCCCTGTCTTTATACCATGGACTACTTCATGAATCTCCAGGATGGGTTTGGTTTGCCCACACCTGAATCTTTGGAAAGTCCTATAATTACAGAGAGACCTGACCCTTACACTGAAGACCTTGCAGGGGGCTGCGGCAACTCTGGGGGACCACCCCTTCTGACTTGGTTGTCCTGGTCATTTGGTATTGCTGGTGGTGCTGTTTATTCTACTGTCCAAGAGTGCACCCCCGGATCAGTCTTCATTGGCCAGGAATGCATGGGCTGCAGCATTGGTGTGCCCTGTTCCTGAGAGTGAGTGCAGCCTATGCTGGATAGTGCTGATGGTGGTTCATGCACCACTTAGGGACCCCCACAGTAGGGTGTTGCAAAACAAGATACTTCTCTGTTGTTATTAAACACCCTAAGTGTTGCACATAGCACAGCTTCTCCCAAATGATAACAGCTGGAGGTGCAGATGTGTTGGAGGGGACATCTGTCACATTCTATGGTCATGCCAAAAGCTAAAGCGGTACTGGCAACAGATCAGGGACATGATCAGTAGGATCCTGTGAATTCTCATCCTGGACTCATCAGCTCTTCTCTTTATGGGCTCCAGACTGGAAGTAACCCCCTGGTCCAGTCTGCATTTGGATTGGATTATCTGTGTTAGTGTTGAAGCTAAGCTCTTTCTTCTGTGGAGGTGGAGCTCTACTGAGATCCCCTCTGTGATAGAACTTCTGTCAACCCTGGTCCAGATTGCTCACTATGAATGTCTGGCTCACCTCACCTTCAACACCCTGCCCAGAGTGGGATAGATAGGCTCCTTTTATCTCTCACCTGCAGGCTCCGGAACTGGGTAGATCTGCTTCTGTGTATGACCCAACCCAGTCTCCCCAAAAAGGTGTTGGGTGAGACATGCTCTTTCCACACTGGTCTCTTCTGGCTGATGCAGCAGACCTCCTTCGGGTGTCCATAGTGCTACTTATTTGTTTCAGGTTTTTGATGAAATTGTTGGCTTTCTAAATGTTTGATTCCACTGTCTGTTTGAAATTTGTTTATAGTTTTGCTCCGCCCTTTGTTATTGGGGGGGGGGGACTGTTGGCATACCCCATTAGCATATTCACATTATACCCACTATAACATAATCTAATAGGATGACTATAGCTGTGCCTAGCTCTGTACCTCTGTACTATGATGCTTTGTTTGTCAAGGATCATTACAGCATAGCAGTATCTACTTTTGGACGCGATTTAAAGTCCATATGATGAATAATATGCTCTGTACTGTTGTTGAAATGTTCAATTAAAATAAACAACAGATAAATATGGAGCCAACACTACCAAGAAAGTGCCTGTGGTGTATAATGTTTATGATGCTTTCCAATATTTAACACATTTATTCATGCAAAAACTTGTAGCATCTACCGAGAGTTGATCTAGTATGCAACCTATGATGTAAAAGTAAAGCATATACAGTATGTGAGTACAATGTTTCAAAGCAAATAGTCAATTTTATCATGCAGAAATGTAAATGTGCTCAAGATTAATAACTAGTACTAAAGTGTATTTGCTAAACTATATTTGTTCTGTGTACTTGAAAGAAGAATTCAATACACAACCTAGAAGACAGCTTAAAAAACATTCAACCAAAAACAATCAATAAACCAAAAATTAAAAAGAAAAGGCGGGGTGCAGATGGGGAATAATGAGAAAGGGACAAGTGTAAGGGAGAGAGAGGAAGGAGAAGTGAAAAATAATGAGCTTATAGATGCTGTTTTGAAATTGCTTATTGTAACTGAGAACACACTGAAAATCTTAGAACCACAGTAAACATTAATTCAATAAATCTAACTTAATAATACAGAAATTGAGACTGCTATTTTTATCAAAAACAAGTAAAGATTAGTTAAGATGATAACTGTGGAGGCTGCTGGTCAGACTTTTTCATTGTCTCTTATTGCTGACTACCTTTTTAACCTGTTACTGTATAACCAATTAGATTAATATAGCCATACTATAGTGACCTCTTGTCACTGAGTATCTCATACCTATGAGTAAGTCAGAGAGACAAGTGATCAGTATAGGATTGCAGCTTCTACAGGCATCTGTGAGTACTGTAAGTTTTTAATATATTTCTATTTTTAACTCAGTTTATTTGAGGAAAGACAGAGCCACGAGGGGGCATAGCCTGAGATTAGTGGGGGGTTAAGGGGTAGATGAGGCATCGCTACTTCACTGAGAGGGTGGTGGCACCCTGGAACTCATTGCCATCAGAGTTGGTGGGGATGGAGACAGTGGGAGACTTCAAGAGAGGGTGGGATAGACATAGAGGTGTAGTCTAGAGGGGGAGTGAGGTTGATAAAGGGTGCACAGGGGGTAATGCAGATTGAGGGAGGCCAGCCGCAGTGAGTGAACTGTAGGCTGCTACTCGAGCAGACTCAATAGACCAATGGACCCAATCTGCTGGCAATTTAGTATGTTAGTATGTTAGATGAATTACTGAAATGCAAATATTAGAAGAATTATTACAGGTATATACTTCTTAATTTTGGTATTTATACATTTACAATAAAAGCACAAACAAGAAAAACACAGTATCTGTACTTGATACTTACATACAAAAGCAATAATACATCAAGTATTAAAGCATCCTAGCTTTTAAAGAAAATAATCATGTCTATAAAGCAAATACTATAAACACTTGGGGCTCTATTCTCAAATCTTCTGGCATGGCGCAAGGGGGCTTGCATCACAAAGAATGGTGCAAAGTGCCCCTTGAACCAAAAGATGTGTCAGGAGTGATTCTCAATAACAGCCTGCATCAACCACAGGCTACCTGCCCCAAACGTTTGAGGCTTATGCTGCCCCTTCACCCATAAATAGGCTGCAGCATGCTGCTAGGGTGCTTGCAGCAGACAAAGGCTGCCACATCCACTAAAATGGGATTCTCAGAACTCTCCCAGAGGGAGAACTTCTAAGTACCCTTAGACCAGCCAGGGCTGGTCTAAGGGTACTTAGAAAATTCTCTTCTGGGAGAATTGACCCATTTGCGGCAATGTGCCATGGTCCCCCCTCCCCAGCCCCGATGTCACTCATAGGCACATTGAATAAGAAAAACATCCTCATGGTCTAGTGGCCCCCCTTCCCAATCCCCAATTTTGCCTGTATGCATATTGAATAAAAAATCCTGTCCTGGTGGTCTAGTGGCCTCCCCTTCCTGAACCCCGATGTTGGCCATTATATTAGTATTACATAAACCCTCTTCCCTGGTGGTCTAGTGGTCCCTCTGATCCATGATGTCAACTGTTATGTTAGTATTAATTAGACCCCCCTTTCCTGGAAGTCTAGTGGAACCCCAAGCCCTGATCTCCCATTACAAAGATTTTCCAGCCCCCGGTCCCTCATTATGTGATATACTGAAATACCTGGTAGTCTCATGGACCACCCCACCTGGCAGTGCCCTACAACCCCACTCCCCTCATCCCATAACCAGGCTGGCATCTGGCACAGCCCACCACTCACCACCATGGCCAGCCACCGACTGAGCTCTGAATGTGCGCTTACTCTATATAGTACGTACTCAGTGATTGACACCATGTGCTCATCCGAGTTCAGTCAGCAGTTGGTGGTGGTGGTGAGTGGTAGGCTGTGCCAGACACTGGCTCAGTTATGGGATGGTGGAAGTGGGGTGGTAGGGCACTGCTGGGTGTGGGGGTCCACTAGACCACCAGGTATTTCATTATGTCACTTAACAGGGGATCAGGGCTGGAAAAATCTTTATAACAGGAGATCAGGGCTTGGGGACCACTAGACCATCAGGCAAGGGTGTGTGTAATTAATACTAATATAATGGGCAGCATCAGGGATCAGGGAGGGGGGCCATCAGACCACCAGGTATTTTGGTATGTCACTTAACGGGGGATTGGGGCTGGAATATCTTTATAATGGGTGATTGGGGCTTAGAGGCCACTGGACCACTGGTGGGGTTGTCATACATTATTTTCATGGACATCCGGGATTTGGGAGGGGGGCCACTAGCCTCCACGGACTAGCTAGAGTGGCACACAGCCACCTCACAGTTTGCAGCACACTCTAAGGATGTGCCATCTGTTTGGTGCACTGCCAGGGTTGCTGCAAGCCATGGGACTTTTCCACTAGGATGCTGCCAAATAGAGAATCAGGTGCAGGGTCCCTGATGCACCAGGCTTTAATGCAAGCTGCCTTTGGAGGAAACTTGCATTAATCTGAGGGCTCTTTGAGAATCGAGCCCTTGATGTAATTCCTATACAATATATAGTGTAGCGCAAATCCAAAGAGATTAGTGGAGGAGATACAACCTCATTAGCATATCAGTTCTTAATTTAATTATATTTAGGGGATCCATGACAGTCAGTTGACAAATTCATTGTTGACCGACATTATAGCGACACCTTTGCGGTCGGCATAAAGCCAGTCACTTGAGACTGTGTTTTCATTGGGGGCTTTGTCCCTTGAATCCCCCCATGTGAGGGGCTGTGCCCCCGTACCCTCCATAACTAAAATAATCAACTTTGAGCTGGTTGATTCAGGGAGTGGGTACAAAACCCCCAGAAAGCAGTGCTGAGGTCCCGCACCAACACTACAGTGACCTGCCGCTATTGTCGCTGTACTGTCGGTCGCAGTAAAATTGTCACCATAGCAACGGCATACCATATTTAGGAATATCATAAAAAGAAGTATGATATTAAAAACATATAAAGTGATAATTATTACTCATTAAGTAGATGGCCTAAATAAAAACATACTATCTTGAAGTGAAACCACAATACATGTAATTTTCAAAGTTTTGAATAGATTAAGAAATTAAACTGCAGTTCATTACATTTTAAACAGCAACAAAAAAAACATTAGGAAAATGGAAGGGGGGACCCTTTCCCCTTCCTTATAATATCCAAAATTGTCCTGCTTCAGTTAATTTAGGAGATTCCTTCAAAATTATTCTTTGTATCTGTAGATATTATATTAAAGAGGGCATTTTTTTGTAGATATATCAGATACTAATTAGATTTAACTTTACACTTTATGTCCTCTTTTTTAGATGAAAACATAAAGATTTACTTATCTGTCTTTGTTACAGGTGAGCTGACGCATGTAGGTGAACCAGTCAAAGTCCCAGTTATTTCAATAATATTTCCCCTTGAGTTCTGAGCATCAGATGCCAGCATTGATACTGTCTCAGAGGAGAATACATCTTTCAGTGTAGAAACAAGTTCTATTTGAGTAGTATTCAAAATCGATGATGACCTCAAAGAGTTATGTACAAGTGAGATTCCAATATCTTACTCTGATGATTCCGACTCTCCATTTGCAGCTTTTATGGTTCTTTGTGTGGGTATAAATTGTTTCCGTTGTTCTTCATTGAAAAAAAGTTGGGTTTTGCCATTTAGAGTTATTTGAACCTTGCGAGGATATAGGAGAGATAATTGCCTTCCTAAATCCAGAATTTCTTCCCAATACTGAAAGAACTATCTACATCTCTGTTGAGTCACGGCAGAGATGCCAAGATAAACAAAGACTTTTGCACCTTTGAAATTATAGGCACCTGTTATTCGAGCTGACTTAAGAATCAGCTCCCAGTTCAGTAATGAAGCAAAATTTACTATAAGTGCTGCAGTTTATTTGAATATGCTGCAATTTGCACTGATGTTCTTTGTTTGGGTATCCGGGAAAGCTTTAATAATGCTAGGTACATATTTTTCTGTCTAATGTAGTTGATCAGTCATGAACTGCTTAATTTGGTCCCAGGTGTTGAACACTGTAGATCTGACATTTGGGACCCCAACAAGTATAGATTGTGTAGCCTCTGATTGTTTTCGAGTGTTTCAGTTTTCCTTGCAGTAGCTACTGAATCCCTCATAAGACTAGTTGATAGTGCAGTTTCCAGTTTTGATTTTAGTTTCATTTTTTCTTTTTGTGGAGTTTTGATCGCTACCTTATTTTGTTGTTTTTTTCTTCAGTCATTTTTATTGCCGTTTTATTTTTATCCAATCTGCTTTTAATCTTTGCGTCAAATTTAGTAAGCATGTTTATCAGTATTGTGAAGGATTTGCTGACTTCATTGAAATTCTCTGTTACTGAAGGTTCCATCATAGGTTTATGAAAGTCCTCTGGATTCTGTCTCTATCCCCTCTCTGAAACCACTAGAGTAGCCTCCATTGGAAAACTGGGACCACTGGCTGGATTTGACCCTCAGACAACAAAGAAGGTTTACAATTAGACAGAGAAGCTTTTCTGGGCTGACAATGGGATATTCCAGACAAGTGTCAGCACCAGAGTGAACCACAGTTTTTTCTCGGTCAGTAATTTCTCGGGTTGCCCTCCATACTGCTAATTGAGGCAGCTAGTATTGGGTCTGCAAGATCCCCTAAGTGTGTATGTGTTAGAAACTTATCTAGGGATCCCACCTGCTCTCATTTCTTGAAGTTCACAGCGTCTGTAGGAGGAAAGCTGTGTTCTTTCCTTTTTTGTCTTTTTTTCCTTCTCGCGTAACTTCTTTCCTTCTTTTTTGGACAGACCAATAGCTGCATCTTCAGGCACTATTCAGGTAAGATTTCGATCATGGCTATAGCTTTCTTAGCTGTTCCTCCCTATTCAGAGTTGATATTCTCATGGCAGCTAAGATTCGTTGCATTCATTCCACAACCATATTGGATCTCACCTACATATATTAGCGGAATTGATACAAAAGAATGAAAAGGAAGAAATAGAGTGAGGTAGGGGTTTGACATTTCCACCTATGTTTTATGCTTCTCCCTTATGTACTGAAAGAGTGTTTTGTCCCCTCTTCGCTCCCTTGGCTATTAACAGTTCTGTGTTAGACTTTGCCCTCCTCACTGTCTTGTTGGGCTCCTTTATTTTGGTTAGGAATTCTGCCTTATCCCCTTCTTTCTAGCTCTTGTATTTTTTGAATGCTGCCATGTTCCCCTTAAAGGCTGTACGACAGTACCTCCCTAGTGAACCACAGTGACTTCTTACCCCTCTTTTTTCCCTACTACCCTGATGCAGAAACTTGTAGATTTCAAAATTGTATCCCTGATCAGTTCCCAGTTCTTTTCCATCGCACCACTGCCTTTACTTCTTCTTGCCTATCTTGTAGAAACTCTCACATTGTAATAATGTCTGCTCTTCTAGAGTTCAGGATGTCTGTCTGTGACTGCTTGTTCTCTGCCAGTAGATTGACATTAACCCATACAATCTGATGGTCACTACTACCCATTAGGTCCTGTGCTGTGACTTCTCATATACTATCCCTGTTTGTGAGGACAAAATCAAAAATCTCTCCCTTCCTTCCAAGCTCCTCACCCTTTGCATTAGGAAAGCACCCTGGAGTGCCTCTACAAGCAGCAGATTTTTCACACTTGCTGCTACTGAGATCCTCCAGTCCATATCTGGTGTGCTGAAGTTATCCATTAGCAGCATCTCCCCCTGCTTTGCAGCTTTAGTAATCTTATTCTCCAGTTCTCTATCTGCTGGCTCTTTTTGTGGTAGTAGTCTATATACCGCACCTTTCCTGATTCTCCTCCCCCCATCTGTGACAACCTGAACCCACACTACCTCTGTGCACTTGTCCTTCCCACTATCCTTAACATTTGTGGTCTTTATGCCCTCCCTAACATATAATGCCACCCCTTCCCCACCCTCCCACTCTTTCCCTCCTAAACATTACATACCCTGGGATAGTTAGATCCCAGTCATGGTTTTGAGTTGTCCACATCTCTGTGATCCCCACCAGGGCCATGTGTGCTACCACTGCTTCCAGGTCACTGATTATGTTTCCTACACTCCTCCATTTCACTTGCTTCCCCATCAGTTTGCCACTCTCCCTCCCAACCACCTATATTCCTTAGCTTTCTCTTTTCTAGGCCCACTTCTACCTGCTGTGTCCTCCCACTCTTGACTTCCCTGTAGTCCCTTTCTTGTATCCTATTACACTGCCCTTTTCTCTCCAGTTGTTTTATTCTTTGTTATTCCTTCCATGTTTTCTAGCACTAGGGGGAGGTCCTGTTAGCCTCACTCATTTGAGTAGATGTGCCTATCAATAACTGGCCTGCCTCCCCCTCTACTAGTTTAAAAGTGCCTCAGTGTACTCCTATAAACTTTTGCCTAACATCCAGGTCCTCTTCTTGCAGAGGTATAGGCCATCCTGTTTGTATAGCCTTCTGTGTCTCCAGGATTGGCCCCAGTCTCCCTCATACCCAAAGCCCTACTCCCTGCACCATACCTGCAGCAAGGTGCTGAAGGGAGGGATGGGAAGATGTCTCCCTCTCCACTAAACTACACTGGCAGAACCTTGGAGGGGATACTAAGGTTCCATGCCCTTCTTCAGGTAGCACCTGGTAATGTGCTTCAGCTCAGTAAGCCTGTTTAAATAGTTTAAATTGGAAATATCTCAAGGGCCAGCCCAAATATTCTGTCCTAGCATCTTTTTGAGTCCTCAACATATATATTCATTGTCTCAGAAACAAATGTCTATTGGGAATTGAATAAATATAGTGAATTTCTTTATTCTGGTCATGTAACAGATACCTTGAAGTTTAGTTTGATTGATTAAGTTAGCAATAACCCATGACAGGACATGGGGTTATAGGCATTTAATCCATGCCTGGGGTGCATTGTCAGGCACAAGCCTGCAGGCTGAGTGTCCTCACAGCACCCCAGGCATGGATTAAATGCCTATAACCCCATACCCTGGAGTGGGTTATTGCACTTATAACATGGGTTATGTGCAGGATAGGATAAAAAACCCAAAAGGTGTTTCTCCCCTATTTTACAACACTAAAGGTAGTGTCTCCTGCTGCCTTGCAAAATAGTCCATAGGAAACAATGCACAGTGTGTTGCTGTTATCCACACAGAAATGTCACAGACACACTCTTGACAAGATCTGCAACATTTCTGATGCAGAATATTCTGTGTTACTCTGCCTGCGATGTTTCATTGTACCCATCAAAGCTCAATGCAAGACCCACACAGTGATCACCTACTTTCTCTACCTTGTACCTGCTGCTGCCAAGAGACACACACACTCTCTCTCCCTCTCTCTCCCTCTCTCTCAGCACAAAAGAAAATGAATCCCTCTCTCTCGCTCTCTCTCTCTACTGGACAGTCACTGCAGTCACACATACCACAAAAAAAAAAACAGAGCACAAACTTGACAGGAACCTGCAGGATGTGTGAATTCTGTGTGCCGTTCTTTCTTCCACTGTTACGGGGTAAGCTGCCCACTCTTGATGTCTCCAGGAAGGGGGGGGCAGGGGAACAATTTCCACATGCTCTGCTGCCCACTCATCTCACTCCCGGTGTGTGCCTCTCACTCTCTATCTTTCCCCCATGCTGTAGCGTGCTGCACTACTCACTACATATGTCTTTCTGGTCACTGACTCTCTCTCTGTTTGAGAAAGTTGCATTCTGTGTCAGCCACTGTCTCGCTCACTGTGCTGGTCACTCCTGCTGTCTTGCACTATACCTGGTGGGGGCGGGGGCACTTGCCACTACAGGGAACAGTCAGTGTCTGTCTCTTGGTGTCATTTCAACTTAAAAGACAGCAGCACATACTTTAAGACCTGCTGAGAGACAGACACAGTGCACGGTCACTACATAGAACTCGCCCCACTCTCACTCCCCACTGTGCACATGGATCTTGCTTCGTGGGGCCTTCACAGACACAAAGAACAGTGCAACACTTCAGAATGATATCTTCCCACCCTGTGTACAGCTCCCTTGCCTTTGCAGTTTGTGTTGGGGGGGGGCCCACCAATCTACCTGCGACTGCCATACTGTTTTTGTTAGGAGATAGTGGGGGGGACCCACAAATGTAGCTGCAGGACAACTGTTGCACTCTCTCTCTCTCTCTCTCTCTCTCCTCTGTCTCTCACCCACTGTCTAACATTCCCTGGTGCTGTGTCTCTTTGAGAGATGAAGTGCGTTTGCCTGATTTTCTGGTTTTGGAGGGAGGGCCACAGTGAACCTGCGGGACAACCAGGGGACAGGATCCCATACAAACTGGCATTTGCCTGCACTGCATGTGGGATGGGGGTACAGCTGCCACTGATGCTTCATCACAGCACTTACACAACAACAGGTGGATAGGGTACAGCACTGACAGGTGTCTCTGTCTCACTTAGCTGCATTTTTAATGGCTGCCTGTCAGTGTTGATTTTTCCTACACATAACAAGTTCTGATCTGCTCAGGGATCTTGCTGGCTGGGCATCTCACCCTAACGGTGGATTAAACAGTGAATTTAATCCATGGTCAGGTGATGCTGTTTACCCAATCAGCTTTCCCCCTTTTGTCAACCCATGTTATAATGTTATAAAGTGCCCTTCTTAAATAGTCAGAGCACTGTATAAAAGTAAGATAGTAAAACACATGTAATGGGGAAAATAAAACACAGCATGAACAATAACAACATGTGTAGCTAAGGGTTTTGTTTTAGGAGCAGAGGTATAGGTTCCTCACATGTTGGAAGGTATTCTGGAAAGGGCAAGCCTGTATGCTGCACACAGGTTTTTTTGTGAGCTCAAAAGAGGTAGGGGTGCTAGCCTGGGTTAGATAGAGACATGGGGAGGTTTAGAACTAGGCCATGGGTGGGTAGGGGTTGATGTAGGAGAGTCTTAAATGCCCCAGGCAGGACTGGGGAAAGGTGAACAATTTCAGTTGTATTGGGCGGAAAGCAGGGAGGGCAGCAACATAGTCTGTTGTGTGATGGTAAATGTGAGGAGTGCAGATAAAAAGATGGACAAGCTGGAGTGGGACAAGTTGCATGCAATGTAATAAGACTCACCAAGGTTCAGTGGAATGAGGGAATAAGCGGAGATGCCAGGGTGGAGGCAAGCCATCTCTTAGGGAAGACCAGAGTGGTGGGAGGATTGCTTTATATATTATGTCAAGAAACCCTTCCACCCCTATGGTTACATGATAATAATATAATAACACCATTTCTTAACAAAAAGATGTCCTATACCCATACAAGTAGGGCACCTAGATGTTATGGCAAAAGTTTACAGAGTACATAGAGACACTTTTAAACTAGTGGGGGGGGGCAGACCAGTTACTGATAGGTACTTCTACTCAAATGAGGGAGACCAAGAGGACCTATCCCTAGTGCTAGAAAACAAGGAAGAAGCAACATAGAGTAAAACAACTGGAGATGAAGTTTTTTGTACAACTGTTGAAATCAATCAATCAATCACTCAATCAGAACCAAAAAAGGGAGTGAGGTGAGATGGGAAACCAACTAAATGCCTGTGGCTGGAATTAGGACCCACTTGAAGCAAAAGGAAAATTCTTGGAGTAAGTTATGCACCACCACCAGCTAGTACCGGAAAGCTTGACTCAGGACTGACAAACAAAATTAAGAGGGCAATAACTATGGGGCACATGGTTCTCATAGCAGAGATCAACCTACAGTAGTTGATGTTGACTGGAAGGTAGAAAGTACCAGCAAAGGAATTAGATAGTACTGTAGGTGTAGTATAATATTTTGAAGCACAAATTACAGTGAGAAAGAAATAGCATGATCTAATTGGGAATCAAACCTAGACCCCTGGAATACTATATTGGTGCTCTACCAGCTGAATTAATTGTTTAGCTTAAATATGGACAATTAAATATTGGCAAAGCTGTTCACCTTTAGACTAGAAAAAGTTATCCTCAGCATCCCAGATCCTGCTCATACTGGCTTTGAGATGGAAAATGATACAGGGGATGACTATAAGTGACTATATCTACTTTATCAACCTAATACAAAAACTAGAAAATAATGTGTTTATTGTTAGACAGAACAATGACTATTATCTTCTGACGATTTCAAAAAATAATCTTATACCATATTTTTATGATGCTTGAGACTATATTTTGAAAGTTGTACCATTTGAACTATTAATGATAAAAACTTGGAGTCCAATCAACTTGCAGATTTATTTATTTATTTAAAAACTGGTATTTGGGAAAGGCTCACTGAGCCGAGGCTGATTTCCAGGTCGACCCAGGGCAGGGGGTTTTAGGGAGTAGCAAATTACAAAACAAAGGATAAGCAGCATTACAATACAGGATACCGGATACATTCAGAGGCATCAGTGATTGTGCTAGCGTAATAAAATAACAGCTTTTATATGCGGTATAGACCCTAATGATACAGTTTTCATGTGTTACTACAAGCACATACATGTCAATATAATGTGTTAAAAATGATAGGACTTTAAAAATTTAGTGAACTGATGGGGATAGAAACTTAATTTTTTTTTAATGAAAGCTTGGAGCCCAGACATTAAGAAACAATGTTGTTGTTATATCTTTATCATGTAGTAGTAGTAGTAGTAACTAAGTTATCAATACAGAAACAGGCAGTTTTCTCTCTCTCTCTCTCTCTCGATCGATATATATGTATTTACATAATGACAGAGGTGTTTTTTATAAAATAAATGTTATCAGTATTCTCCTTCTATAACAACAAAGCGTATTAATATAGAGGGTAATGTATAGTCTACAATCTATAACAAGCATATGTATTCATCAAGAGGTTGCCTTGGAGACAGTTTGAACCTTGAGAGTGCAGCTTGAGAGGTTTGTCGTCATGGCAACCTCGAGATGTTTACATACATTTGGCATAGGTAGTAGACCATACATTGTTTTTTTATAGTGTATGGTCCACTATCCAAAGTTAAAAGAATAACACAATAGTCCTTACTTTTAGATCTTTTCTGTGAGAGCCACCTATCTCCACTCTTGCTCTCACCACTGCGGCTGCTTCCTGATCTGTGGTGGTAGCGTGACGTGCATGCATGGGCACATTCCTTGATGTTATGGGTAATGAGTGATATCTGTGCAGAGAATACTGCACACAGCATGACCACGCTATGAGTAGTGTGTATGCCTTTCGACTGCCAGGGGAATTACAGTGATACGAAAGTATCGCTACCCCCTGATGCTCACCATGAAGGGGGAAGTGGTTAGGAACACTGCAGGTCGGGTGCTTGGTTGAGCCACTCCCACGGTGAAGTGGCTAGAGAACCCAACACTACAGTGAATGGGGTTGGGGAACTGGGTTTCATTCCAGACTCGGGAATCTTTAACTTTTTTTTTTCTTGCCCCTCAGTCCACACCCCCTCAGAGTTGATTATAAATCTGGGGGGTGTGGGGGGCATGGGGGACAAAACCCCCTGCAAAATAAATGGAAAACGGTTGAGTGTGTTTTCACGCTGTTTGCTGCTTTGCGGTGGTGTCCGCGGCATTATGACCCCATGCCATTGTTATGCTGCATTACCTACATAGCTAGTGCAGTATAAAAGCTATGATGACATAACTACTGCAGCATAACAACTCAATACAAGTTATGGATTTTTATCCATAACAACGTTCAGCCATAAACCATATGCTTTTTAATTATCGACATGGAACATTTCATCACAGTTAAAAAAATTATTTAGTTTTTGCACTTTTTTCTGAATTTTGGTGTTAGTTCCCATAATTTAATTAGTACCTATATATGTGTAATACCCATAAACATTCATCTTATGCCTTTAATTCGTGTGGTCAACATTCTAGTCTCCCTTCTAGCAGTACCATATCTTCTTCGCTTTGCAGGCTTTGCCTGGAATAGCATCAGAAGACAATAATTATATATCTCATCCCCCACTATGGCTGTGGCAATGCACTTTGTCAAAGAATTTGTTTCTGTACTGTGGGGTAATCTTTTTCCAGACATTCATGGAAATAGGGGTAGTGCCTGGCTTTTGCTCCAGACTCTGTGTGAGAACCCATTAGCACATATTTTTACAAATTATCTTCTGTCTGTCCATTTCGAACTATGCACTTTTCAAAGATTGTTTTCTTTTTGCTGCTGCTATGATCAAATCAAATTTCAAATCAAATCAAATTTTATTTATAAAGCGCTTTTCAAAAATTGTCAAAGCGCAGATACAATACAAGTAAACATGATATCTGTAAGTTGTATCTTTATCTTGTTGCTGGTCATCTACTGTATCTGTACAGATTACTGCTCAGGTGGTCCAAAAATGTCTCTGCATTCATGCCACTACAGAAACATAGAAAAAGAGCCATAAAAAGTTGGAGGACATGTATAATAGGCCACTATGTCTTATGCCCATTTGGAATACCACTAGAATTCAGGTCAGGGGCCATATGATCTTGTCACCACTGGAGGCTGAGCAGAAGAATACAGTAATATACTTTCATCAAATGGTCATCATTTAATATGTTGGGCAGTGAGGTGTGACTGCTGAAAATAGACAGTTGGTATACATTTCACTGTGCAGTGCCTTTAGTTCCTGGATATAGCTTCCTGAAAGAGTCTACATTTAACAGTCAACCTTTTCAGTCTTGGTACAATATATGAATACAAAGGTTATACCAAAAAAAAAGTAGGGTGGTCTCAGGGCAGACAGACAGACTTCCCCATGAACACAAAGCTCGCTACTGGGTTGGCTCAAGGAGCAAAGAGAATATGCCACACCCTCTAAAAATACTAGGCTGAATCGCATCTTGGCTGCAGAGATACTAGGAGTAGTTTAATGTATGGGAGACCTTTATTATGTATGGAATTTGCACATGTCTCTCACAGGGGACTAGTGAGAAAATTGGATAGCTTAGGAGGTGGGAAGAAAATAACAAATTGGGTGGAAGATTAGCTTGGAGGCAGAGACCAACGATTAGTTATAAATGGGGTGCATTCTGGAGTGGAAAGGGTGATAAGTGGGGTACCACAGGGGTTAGTATTGGGGCCAATACTTTTTAACATTTACATAGGGGATACTGCGAAGGGACTTAATGAGGAAGGTGTGCATATTTGCAGACGATACGAATATCTGCAATAGGGTGGACACACTGGGGGGGAGCAAATGAGAGAGGACCTGAGAAAGCTGGAGGGCTGGTTGGAGAGTTGGCACTTGAGATTTAATGCAAAAAAAGTGCAGAATAATGCACATAGGGCACAAGAACCTGAAGGCCATATACACACTGGGAGGGGAGGAGGCTTTGGTAATGGAACAGCAGAGGGATCTGGGGATTATAATTTTGGACAACCTAAAGGAGGAGGTAAACCAGTGTAGCAAGGTGGTTGGAAAAGCAAATGGAATGCTGGCATGCATAGGGAGGGGTATAACAAGTAGGAGAAGGGACATGATAATGCACCTATACAGGTCTATGGTTCGTCCCCACCTCGAGTATGGGGTACAGTTCTGGAGACCGTACCAAAAAGGGGATAAAGAAAGGGTGGAGAGGGTACAGAGATGGGTGACCAAAATGGTGCATGGCATGTATCAGCGGACATACAAGAAAAGAATGGAGGAGCTTGACCTATATTCCCTGGAGACAAGCAGAGCGAGGGGGGATATGATAGAAACTTTTAAATACCTAAAGGGATAAAAGAAGGTGAGGAAAGGGAGCATCTTCAAGAGGAAAGAGAATCTGAAGACTAGGGGGCACAGCTTAAAGCTGGAGGGTGGACAATACAGAGGTAATAGGAGGGAGAACTACTTTACAGAGAAGGTGGTGGGCCCCTGGAATGGACTGCTGGAGAGGGTGGTGGAGGCAAAAACAATGGGGGAGTTCAAGGGGGCATAGGATAACTACATGGGTTTAAACAAAAAATGGAAGGATAAGTTCCCAGAAGCACAAAAGGAAGCTGAAATCCACTGGGGGGGGGGTCATTGGGGGATGTAAGGTGGGATGGTCAAGGCTAACTTTGGGAAGGGGATGGGGCAGACTGGATGGGCTGTTGGGGTCCTTTTCTGCTGACAGATTTCTATGTTCTATGTTTCAGTGTCACAGCATGAATGTCAGAATGTTATTACAGCTTCCTGACTACGTCACATTGATGGTACAACAAAATGGAATGGTACCTTGGTGCAACATTCTATGCCATCAACACAGATCATTCATTTCTGTGCACATTTCAAACTGTCTTTCTGATATGACAGTTAAGGAGCACAGAAACTAGCGGTTGCAATAGCAGCTTCTATATTTTCAAAGCCGGCAGCTCCTGACTGAATGTTGTTTTCATTTTGTTTTCTTGATGCTGTGCTTCAAGTAAAATCTGTTCCTGCCATGGGGTTTGTCATCTGTCTCCTTGAGGTAAGCTTACTAAAACTAATAATGTTAAATGTCACCGAAGGAGTGAACTTAG
Organism: Neoceratodus forsteri; assembly: GCA_016271365.2. NCBI lineage: Eukaryota > Metazoa > Chordata > Ceratodontiformes > Ceratodontidae > Neoceratodus > Neoceratodus forsteri. The sequence goes on along the minus strand of JADMNL010000024.1, from coordinate 34,774,713 downwards.
AGAAACTGGTGCCCATACACTGTAAAAGCTAATGGATGGGCATCAGTTAATAACAATGCTGAATTCACTTCTCGAGGTTCCCCGGACAACAGTAAACCACTCGAACTTTGTTCTCGAGGTTTAAAATGTTGTCATGGCAACCTGTCAAAGTGAATACAGCATTGTTATTAACTGATGCGTGTCCTTTATGTTATTCACAAGAAGATTTTATATCACTGGTAACAGACATCTCAGGTCCTGTAGAATGGGGCTCATGGATCACAACCACTGCTACAGATCCCTGAGTCTGGGGTCTCCTTCTTCTATATTTTATGGGCTTGCCTCAGAATACAGCTTTCCTATAGGAAGATTATTGGGACTCAACAAGATGTGAAAGGGTGCAGATCCATAACGTGCATGGATGGCTCGTTAAATAAGGCTCACCCATGTAACATAGGGCGAGCAAGATTAGTTCCAAAAGCAGCGGGGGCAACACTTTTTCTCAAGCCTTTATTCCTTAACTCCCTCCAATAACTGTTCCAAATTCATCACAGCCGCTGGGCCTCTGTCAAGGTTGGGGCAGGACATCTCAGGGTTGAGCAGTTTGAATGCTCCTGGAAAGGCATTAAATTGTAGATTATAATTTATGAGTAGTGTTATATTTCTTGTTTGTATGTTCCATTTTAACTGCAACTTCAACAGTAACACTCTTATAGCAGAATAAATTAGAATATGACTCATTCACCGCAATTTAGAGTCTTAAACAGTATATGGTTTATTTATTTACCAACAGTATAAAGGAACAACATATACTAGGCCTATTGTATACTGTTCATTTATTCTGTTGGAACATAAATAAAAATATATATTGTTTGAGCCACTGAATGGAGGTGAATGAGTCATATTCCAATTTATTCTGCTTGGTCTTGTTGAAACAGTCTGCTCCCCTTTTCCTTTTTACGTCTGCAGTGGGCGGAGCCTGCAGACGTTTTGCATTGGAAAAGGACCTACGTCATGTTTTCCATCCGCACAACATTATTTTTTCCGCACTGAGAGCCCAAGTACTACGCTGACTGTATAAGGCATAGAGCCCTATTTTTCTTGCCACTTCATGTCTCCAGAGGTGCCCTCCCTCACAGAGTATGTTTAACCCGCCCCAACTCCACCCCACATGGAGTTTACTACTGTTGTAAACAAACCCTCCCACAGTCTCCCACTGTGTGCTGTACGCTTCCACCCCCTCCCCACACCCATTGCAGGCAGGTTGAAGAATCCGTGAACTTTCTTTCAGAAAAAAAAAAAAGAAAAAACAAATCCAATTGCAGCACTACCGCAGGGTCTGCTGGCTTCACAATCACTGCTAAACCTCAAAAAGCGAGAAAAGCCAACAGAACCTGTTTTGTGCGCTCTCGGTTTTTCTCTCTCTCAGCCTTCTCAATTATTCTCCTAAACAAGGGGCCAGATCAGATTTACTGTCCCAACTAGAAAGTCCAGTTCGACTGACCGGGATGACACAACCCAAGCACGACAAGTAAGTGATCTTACCGGTTACTTTCCCAGAGTCCAGTCAGACCGATGTGTTGATCCTGAATAATACTATTTTTTTTTCTTCTGTTTGCTGTGCTGTTCTGTTGTGTGATTTGTCCCAGAGGGACCTTAGTCGGATTTAGAGATCCGCTGTGACTGGTGTCCAAGATCCTTTCTGATGCCTATTACCTTGTTGGATTTGCTCTGGGCCCTACTTGGCTTTCGAAATGGAGGCATTGACTTTGGTGTCGGGCCACAGTTTACCTTGTTTGGCTCCTTAAATGGAGAAGCCGACTCTAGTGCTGGGCTATAGGTTTATATGTACATTGTCTGTCTCCTTAGATGGAACTATAGATTGCAGTGTCTGACTGTGCAGGACTGGCTTGTGTTCCTTGTTGGCACGGTGTTTAAGGATCAAGCCTGAGATAGTGCCTCCTCCACCACTAGTCTTCATGCTGGGACTTGTTGAATCGACAGGTACTTTTACACCTGCTTCTGCGATCGGGATGGGCGAGGCTGAGAAATCAGAGAACAGGCTTGTCATCTGAAATACCTTCACTCGGTTTCGGTGTAATAACCGCATGTATTTGGTGAACCAAGAGCTGGGTAATGAAAACCTCAAAGCGTTTTAACTTGCCATCCTAAATCTTGAAGCATGTCTTACGGTTCTTTAATAAATAAACACATACTTGATGATGCTTTGTTACGGATCATCCTACAATGTTCCGATGTATCATTTTAGGGCAATACCTAAAATAAAATTTTAGGACCATTTTTGGACGTCAAATATCTTGTATTGAGTTTATGCAATGTTGTAGTTTATTTGTCGATATGCTACTGTGATTTATTTCTCTCTCTGTTGCATATATACGTTGGACTCGTTTTAAAACTATGTGTTTTCTGTTCTGTTCTGTTCATAAATCAGGTTAAGGCTGAACATTTTAGGCAGTTATTTCTGCAAGGAATAAATAGCAATTGAAAGCATCCAGATGGAAATCTAGTACCTTGTATTGCTGCCACAGCCACCACGAGAATCAGAAGACAAAATCCCTACACCTAGTGCTGGGTTATCCTTAACAGGAAAAGGGAGTTTCAAGAGGTAGTTATTGCACTGTTTCAGTGCATATATATCTGCTGTACAGCCATAGAGAAAAAAAAAAAAAACAACAACCTTCAGTTTCTTGTTTTGCTCCCACTGCCACCGTACATTTGAAAACAATTGAGAAATGCCCGATACCAAGTGCAAAAGCAAGAGAGGATTGAAGAGGCTTAATTTCCTTTAACATTATCTGCTTGTAACAGATGGGCATGCATGGATCAACGTTCTGAGAGTGGCGCGAGGCAGTCACAGTCAAACCCCCACCAAGACAGCACGCTAAAGTTACAGGGCTCTATGAGGTTCTTTTTTTTATACTTGGAGGCTGTATTTCTTGTGACATGGGCAGATTTTCATAGAAAAAGCAGCCTAATGCTTATACCCCTGGTGGTATTAGGAGTGGCCCAAATGCCATAACAACATTGTACAAGGCTATTAATGGTGCATGTCCCCGAGACAAGCTAGAAGCTGGAGTGTACGGGAACCAAGCTTTACCACCGGAAATTGATATAGGGTTATGGGGGAAATACACGGGATAACTTGTACACATTTATTAAAATGGAAAGCCTCAGGCTGATGTAGTACAAAATACTATGGAATTTATACTTTACACCAGTAGTCATTCAAAATAGGCCATCCTAGCACTACAAATTGTACTAGTTGTGGAGAACAAGAAGGAAATCCATTCCATATTCTGTGGGAGTGTGTTTAAAGCTGTACCTCTCTTGGAGGGGATCAAAGACAGACTAAATCAGCTCCTGGATCTCGATTAAGCATTCGCCTCAGAGATCTGTGTGCTGGATGACCACTGGAAACAGTTATTAGGGGCGCACAATAACTACGTGGCTGTAATATTCCTTACTGCAAAAAGTGTCATCTTGAGCCATTGGATGGATTTGGAAGTGCCATCATACAAACAATGGCATAACAGTAAATGTGAGCCGCAGATACCATGCAAACCAAAAGAGACAGGAAAATTCCACACACTACTGGAAACAGTAGAATGTAATGAGTAAAAAGTAAAGAAATACTATACCGCCTTGCTAAAGCTGAATGACAAATATGCCTGCCAAATGAAATTGACTGTGTACTGTTGACTCAGAACTGTATGATATTGGGGGGGGGGGTCTCTTGTGTAAGAACTGCAGCACAGAGGGCATCACAGCCAGCATGGAGGTGCTGCTGTTTACTTTGCACCTTGAAATGAACCTGACTGCACCACAGCTGCAGCCCAGAGGGCAGCACAGTCAGCAGCAGATCTAAACACACTGTGCAGACCTGCACAGGTACATGCACTGAAAGCAGCAGCCGGAACCTGCCATGGCAGCCCATGCATCTCCTTGTAACGTGTTGGCTAAAGACATGCAAGTGGCTCACTGCACCGTATGTGTTGTTTCAAACCGACCTCTCCACTGTCCCTGATTTTGCATTACAAATTTCCTGTGTCCTTCCTAAATGTGGCATTTTTGCTACAGAAAAGTAACGATTTGAATTATGAACATATATGCTACCGTATCTCTACCTACACCTCAGCCTATGACGCCGCACCTTATTTTCACCATAGGACCACCCATGGGACTGTTCACTAGGCTCAGTCCATCCCCTTTCCCCAGGTCTCGCGATGTCTCAGCTGCTGTACACCACATAAGCTGGTTTACTCACCGGCTGTCTGGTTGTGTTTCTGTGGAGACAGATGGAATAGGTGCAGCAGGGAGCCTGGTCCGGGCAAGCAACTTGTGTGCCACTGATGGGGAATTTTCTCTCGTCAGTTGGACAAGGTCTCGGTTTTGTTGCTCCACAGATGAGTGGGGAGGGGGCAATGAGAAGGTGAGGCCTGATATTAGTCGGTATGCATGCTTTGCCTGCCTTGCTAACTGTGCCAAACAGCTCGGAGGTGCTGCTGTTTACTTTGCACCTTGACATGAACCTGACAGCACCACAGCTGCAGCCCAGAGGGTGTTCAGCCAGCAGCAGGTCTGAACACATCTAGTAGCATGGGTCATGCACACTATATTTATTCCTTATCAGGTCAAATCCTGCAGATGTTTTGGCTCCGACCAGAACTTGTTTTTTGCAGGGGCAACCAAACTGGTTTCTTTTCTACTGAGGAACATAGTTATAGAGTAGATGATCCCAGTATTAGCAAATAGGAGAAAAGGGAGGGGCTAATTTTAAGCTACCGTGCAAGCAGCTGCACCCTAGCCCTGCACTGGCCACCAACCTTTTGAGGATTATATCTTCACTGTGTGTACTGTTCACATTATCAGTTCATGAAATTGTAACAGGCCGCCATAACAACACTGGGAATTCACTCTGCAATGGTGGATTTGCTTATTTGTGTTCATTGCGCTTAGGTTGTTATGCCACTTGCTCTTTTAGATAAAAAACACCAATAAACAGCTTCACAGTAAAGATTTGCAAACAACAAGTTTCTTTTAATGTTGGTTAAGTTATTGAAAGTTAAGAACTTGACCCTAATTCAACCTCATGCTCCCAGGTTGCACCTACAAACAAGCTTTCAGCTTAGTGTGTCTCACCTGGTAAAATAATTGGCAAAAAAATATATATATATATACCTACAGTGCCCGCACTGTGCATTTATGATGGCTCAGGATGAAGATCAAGTACTACTTACTTCCCTTGGTAAATTGATTTTCTTGTAATTCTAATGAGTGATTGACTTTCAAGAAAGGCGTGTTCTTTGAGTTCTGAACAATGTGGATTGGGTCTAAGATAATGGTTTGATGGCACCTTTGTTAAACTCTTAATGCCACAATTTATTCTAAACTAGCTGAATAGGTTTTCTTAAGCTGTACGGTGAATAAGCTTCGCACAAAAGTCTGCTGATTGCATTTGTGGTGCCCATTGTATAAAAGGAAATAGCGTGGTAGCCCCCTTTCTTTAAAACTTTTATTACAGCAATTGCTACGAAATGCTAAATTAGTTTTCTTCACATTTAATCATCAACCTTCATAAAGAGATGTGCACTGATTACACTTTGCTGTGCAACAAATTAAACCCTCTACAATAGAGGTGCTTGTGTTTTTGTTCTATAACCAAATACCTCGTATCTGTCATGCTTTCTTAATTCATTTGATGGACTTCAGATACATAGTATTCCTCTGTTCAGCATTTTGGGATGCCATGTGAATGAAAAGCACTGTGATTGTAAATATAAATAATATATTCCCTTCCCTGTAATTTCTCAGCCATCATGTCCAGGATTGAAAGTAAATGATTTTTATATGTGGGGTATTTTCTGTGTCACATTTTTCGGTATTGTCTTTTTTTGGTTGAGAATTTATATCAGACACTGTACTGGTGGGCTACTGTCTCTTTATGCACCCACTATTTGAGAAGGGCTTGATAGCTGTGGCTCTGCCCCCTGAGGAAGAACTATTGTGGTTCGAAGCGCTGGGGTAGTTGTGTCCACTGTTTCTCTTGTGTTCCACATTTTGAATGAAGTCCCAGCCACTTTTATCTGCAACTAGCTGCCTGGCTCTTCATTTTGGAGTGTGGTTTCATTTCTCCTGTGTACCGTTGTTAGTTTAAACTGCTGCCTACTTTGGCAAAGTTACACTGGGAACCCTGTTTTTGTTTTGTAAATAATATATTACACTGTATATAGCATAGATATTGAATAAATGTTTAATTGCAGAATTTTATACCAGAGGTAGGAGTACTATGATACTAAAAATTTAATTGATTTTCATATGTGCAGTGATCTGTTAATATTAGGGTTTGGCAATATCCATCTGCAATATGAGGTAAAGTTTAAAAACTTAGCAAAACCCCCATTCCTGAATGGCAAAGTCTGCACGGAAAAACAACATAGACTTTGCCCTCGGCAACAGGCCAACTTCATTTCAGCAGTTCACTGATGGCCTAGGTATGCAGTGTCAGTGGCTCAGTAGGTAGCACACTCGCCTCTGAGGCCGGGAGACAAGAGGGCTGTGGGTTTAGTTCCCACATCTGGCACTTGGGTTAATATCCCAGTACTGACACTGTAGAGCAGCATGAGAGGGAGTGCTGCACTTCTGAGGTGCCGTCTTTCGGATGAGACGTTAAACCGAGGTCCCATCTGCCTGGATTGGTGGTAGTTCAGGTAGATGTTAAAGATCCCTTGGCACTTACCGAAAAGAGTAGGGGAATTTCCCCAGTGTCCTGACCAAATTTCCCTCATTCACTATAAATACCACCAACAGCTTAATCTGGTTCATGGTCAGTTGGCATTCATCTGTATCCCCTTCCCCCCGGGTCGTGCCTGAAAATAGGCAGGATTTGTCTAGTGCACTTACCTGGTCAACAAAAACTAAAATAAATTAAAAAAAAATTGTGTAGTGTCTGTTAAATGAAAAAATAAATGTTAAAGCTAACCCCCCATAGCACTGTCTTGCCCCCTCCTCCAACTCTTGGTCTCAGTAATCAAGAAAAAAAAACTTCCTTCCCGAGCTGCTTAGCACCCACTCTCCCATCCTCCTTCCCCATCCTGATTAATCCTGAAAACCAACCCCAAGCTACTTAACACCCAGATTCCCCCATCCTTTCCCATTCCCAAAGAACAAGAAAAAACAAACCCTTCCACCTAGCCCACTTAGGGCCTGATCCATAAAGGGCTTGCTGGCCCTTCTACACTTACGAAGGGCTGGGGAAAGCCACTGAGTGCTCCTTTTATACATGATGCGCACTTGAGGGAAAATCTGGGGCATTCACTATGTAGGACATGCACCCCCTCTGCATCTGATCCCAAGCCACATGCAAGGATTTGTGTGCAGCCAGGACAGGGTGGGCAAGGAGGTGGAGGGAGCCATGCACCACATCCCCAGAGCTGGATACACAATTCGGAGTGCCAGCTGATGGAGTGGAGGCTACACTGCACTAAGGGCAGCAGTAGCGGCTGCATGCTCCCATCTGCTGGGCACCGACTTTGCTCTTGGAGCCTCATCAGCCCCCCCTCCTCCAGCCCATAGTCCTTGGGGCCTCCATAGTTGTTTGGGGGACAGTACCAACACTGACTGCCAACATGTAAAGAAAGTGTACATTATGGAGGGGATATGGTAGTCTGTGGAGGACTGCCATATCCCATCATTCTCTGGCCCCTATTGAGGCAGGGATTCTCTGGCAGCATATCATGGGCCCCCAGTTGAATGCCCCAGTCCAGAACAGTTCAACCCCCCCTTGCCTCTCCCTGCTCCATGAGGAGCTCTGCAGCCATGGAGTACAGTAGGCAGGGGTTGTGAAGTCTGGCAAGCATGCCAACTCCCATAGCTGGAGGTCAGTGCACCCCAGATATGCACAATTTGCATGTATCGGGTGTGCCTTTAAGGACTGTGCCCCTTGGCACACAATTTCCCACACTACTACCCATCCCAGTAATCAAGAAAAACATACTTCCCAACCCACTTAGCACTTCAACTCTCTACTCCCCCCTCCCACCGAGGTGCACTGACCTATTACAAAAAAAAAGAGATGAGACGGTGACTGGCATAGCCCCCATCACATCACATCACCTTGGCTATCTTCTTTCTTAATGAATGAGATCATGAGTATCCTCATAGCATTTAAGTGATCTTTTGCTCTCATGTATTTAAACAGCATCAAGCCAAGGTGGTGTGAGGAGAGCTGCACCAGTCACTGTCTAATGTTTTAATTGTTTTTTTCTTGTACCAAGTCAGCACACCTAAGTGGGGTGGGGGGGAGCAGTAAATTGGTTGCTAAGTGACTTGAGGGAAAGTTTTTTCTTGATTGTAGGTTTTGTGCTAAGTGGGTTACGGAGAAGGATTTTTTCTTCAACACTGTCAGAGGTGGTGGGAAACTGGGCACTCTGAGGTTGGGGGGAAGGGAAATGTTTAATCTGCCTTTTGTTTTACAGGTATATTTGCCTGCAGGGCCACTGTATTTGGCAGTGGGCCCTGCAGGCAAAGTGATCTGAAACTTCTTCTAGAAAAGGGAACGTCACCATAACTCAAAGGTTTGGGAAAAGTGCTAAATTTATCAGCCCATTTTTCAACTTTTGCAAGGAGAAAAGTTTGCCACATCACCATATATTTACCAACATCCCACATTTTATATATCTTGGCTGACCACTGGGATGTACAATGGCTTTTCTGCAAGTTCAGATCCATTTGTACGTACACAATTGCTTACTCAGAACCATGGATAGTAAACAAATTAAACCATATGGCAGGACCTTCAGGACAGCCTGAAGATGTGCTATAACTCACCCTACTGCAAGAGAAGTGAGAGGCCCATAATTTGTGGAGGGGCAGACTGGTAACTTGTGGAGGGGCAGTTCAACTTGCCACTAAAGGGGGAGTATGAGGGATAACTGTCCTTAGGACTTGAGTTGAAAGTATTTTTATTTTTGGAGCAGAAAGAGATCTAATTTAATCGAAGGGCCGAGGTGATTCATTTTAAATTTAAAAATTCCAAAACATTTAGAGGAAATTGGGTCAAGTGGCTGTAAAAGGGCCAGGGATTAAGTTCCAGGTGAAACTGGTCTGGGCAAGACCAGTAACATCAAGCGATCTTAGAATATGAGACACCAGAGAGCAGGAGGACAGCATCTGTTGAGTTGTCTGCAGGTCTGTACACAAGGCCCCTTTAGGGTGGATGTCCCTTCCAATTGCTTTAGGGGGTAAGACACCACTACCATACACCACCAAGATGCTGCCAAAGATGTTTGTGCTGGCTTCTGGGTTTGTTTCTTACTCAGAAGTGTGGGAAGGGGAGTTATCCCACAGTGAAGAAATGTGTGGTGCCTCCACCCAGAGAAATAGTAATATGAGCTACATGTTGAAACAGTATAACATTCTGGAATGTTGTACCTGCCTCCTTCGCCACTGTGGTTACTGTGGCAGTATTGCCCCAGATTTGGACTTAGAAATTCTCAAGACAGACTTCTAGTCTTTTGCCCTCTTGTTTCTGTCCCCCCATTTGCCCCTCCTTCTATCAAATTCTGCTGCAGCAGTATCCTCTATCTTTTTCACACTATGATGGAGTGGCCGCCCATTATAGTGTATTCTCTAACTTCCCCCTTTTATTCGTTCTCTCTGTCTCGAGAATTCCCAACTTCAAATAAAGAAAAATGCACAAAATGCCCGAAGTTTATTATGGCGTTTGTTGCATTGTTTCTCAGAATGAATAATAAAAATGAGTCTTTTTCCCCTGTTGAGGTTACTGAATTAAGTCCCTCCTTAAGAAAGCTAGCACTAGCGCCGTTACGGGTACAGCTTTAGGAGAGAAGCTGTGGGGCTTTGAGAAGGCTGGTCGGGAGTTTTAAAATACAAGGGGTCTTCCTTGTCGGATATGAGTTGTGCAAGCTAGTTCAGCTGCAAAAGAGATAGCAGTGGAAGGGAGTAGGTGAAGCTCTGTTCCAGAACCATAGAAGATAGTGTAAAGTTAGACTAAAACTACTTCCACTCTACATTACACCTTGAAAAGTAACTGTAAGCTCTTGGTGAGCTAGGATTTGATTTGTATCCAGTTTTTCAGTGTTTTATTTTATTTCCTCCTTGGTTATATTATTTGAACTTTTATTTGGATCATTATAATAAAAGGCACTCAAGGCGTTCTTGTGTGTCACAACCTACCTTTGGTCTCTACCTGTGTTAAGTTGTCTACACCCACACCCTACAACAAAGTGGTGTGAGAAGTGGGATGTTACTAGTTGTCTAAGGCATATTGGGAGAAACTAGTAAGGAACCTGACCAGGGTTCCAGACAACTTGGAGTGGAGATGGCATCTGGTGGAGAGAAGAAGAAGTTGGGAATGGTGACCAGAACCCAGACGGGCTTTGACAGGAGACCCTTTGAATCCAGGATTGGGTCCAGATGTCAGGAGAAAGGATCCCATGGCAAAGGAGGAAACATACAGCAAGGAGGAGGAGTCCGAGGAGGTTCTACAGAAGATGCCCTTCAGAGAGGAACCACCTGTGGACTTGGCTGGTTTATTACGTTGGCTGGCGATTCGACAGAGTGAGATGGAGAGACAGCGGGAAATAGATGCCCAGGAAAGGAGACGGGAACTGTGGCAGCAGGGAAATCAGGTGGGCTGAGACTGTGAAAGTGTTACAATTAATTGGGTCTAATACTGGCAATAGTGGGGATAGTGGTACCTCCAACCCAAAAGACATCAAGCTAACTAAAATGACTAACTCAGATGATATAGAGGCCTACCTAACTATGTTTGAGAGGGTGGCTAGGGCTTGTAATTGGCCACAAACTCAGTGTGTGAGTAGGTTGGCCCCTATTTGTCTGGGAGGGCCCAATTGGCTTATAGTCACATGGACTCTAGAGATGCTGAAAATTATGACCTGGTAAAACTGAAATACTGAAAAGATATGATATTAGTTCGAAACATATAGGCAAAGGTTTCGTGCCTTAAAATACCATCCCCAAGACAATCCTAGAGAGCATTTAACGTCTCCCAGGAACTGTATTGGAAGTGGATACAACCAGAAGGAAAGTCTGTAACTGCAATTATGGAGTCCTTTATTGTTGAACAATTTTTACAAATACTCCCCCATGAGGTACAAATATGGGTAAAAGAACATAAGCCAGAAACAGCAGAAAAAGCCATTTCCTTGGCTGAGGACTTTTTAACAGCCCACCAGACATATCGAAAGGGACTTCACATCCCCAAGAGATGGTAACAGGAAGAACTATTTCCGAAACAAGGACTAGTGTTCCAACCACCAGTGACTTAAAGAAGGACAATAAAACTGATAATAAAAGACGCTCTTTTCCAGCAGACATTGTTTGTAGAAACTGCCAAGAGCTAGGCCATATAGCCAGATACTGTCCAAAAATACATGGGGGTACTACTCATTTGGCTCTGCTAGGTGCTGGATATTTTTCTACTATGGTAAAGCTGGGCAATCAAAATGTAATAGGATAAATAGATTCAGGTAGAAAAAATACTTTAGTAAGGCCTGAATTGCTTGATACTTGGAGTAGTAAAAGTGAAGGACCTGATATGCATGTCATATGTGTTCATGGTGATTTTCACCACTATTCTACAGGGCAGATATGCATCAATATAGATGGGAAATGCTCTGAAGTGACTGCAGGGATAGTTCCTAATCTACCAGTACCGATACTAATTGGCCATGACTACCCTGACTTCCAAGCATTAGTACAAAATAAGGGAACTCTGTCTGCAGTAACCACTAGAGCTCAGAATAAACTGCCACAATAATTTGGGGATGTATTTCCATTTCAGGATGAACTGTATGATCCACCAGGGAAAATAAGGGTGTCTAAAAATGTTAAGAGATGGCTCCAAAGAAGGTGGGTTGAAAAGAAAAAGGGGTTACCTGAATCAATATCTTCCATTTTTGTAAAAAGCAACATAGCTGAAGAACAGGCTAAGGGTTCTACCTTACAATCCCTGTTTCAGCAAGTGGATAAAGCAAATGGTCCTGGTGCCCCTAAGATCATCACACAGCATAACATATTGTATCATGTATGTACTAAAGCAGATACAGGAGAACAGGTGGAACAACTGATAGTTCCCGCCCAGTATAAATGCAATTTGATTTTTCTAGCCCATGATATCCCATTGGCAGGACATGCAGGACGGGATAAAACTTTGGGGAGGATTTTACAAAGGTTCTGTTGGCCAGGTATTCACGAAAATGTAGCTCAATATTGTCAGAGCTGCAGTGAGTGCCAAAAAGTAAGTCAGGTAGGATGAAAAGAGATTGTTCCCCTGGTACCACTCCCTTTAGTGACAACCCCATTTGAACGGATAGGAATAGATATAGCGGGACCTTTGACTAAGAGCTCCAGCGGGAATCGATTCATATTAGTCATCTGTGATTATGGAACTAAATATCCTGAGGCCATCCCCTTACGCACTGTCACCACCCAGAAAATAGCAGAAGAACTAGTCAAATTATTTAGTAGAGTGGGTATACGAAGAATTTTATCGGATCAGGAGTAATTTTAATGCTTCTCTATTAAAAGAACTTTACAGATTGTTGGATATTGTGGCAGTACTGAACTTCCCCTATCATCCCCAGACAGATGGACTCATAGAACGTTTCAATCAAACTTTGAAAGCGGATGTTGATGAAATTTGTCCATGAGGAAGGGAAAAACTGGGATAAATATTTACCCTACTTGTTATTGCCTATCAGGAGGTACCCCAGGCCTCTACTGGCTATTCCTTTTCCATTCTATCTGACAGAAATTGCCATGGGACCGTTAGATGTTATAAAAGAATTCTGGGAAGAAAGGAAGGAGATGAAGCAAAAGGCATTGCTGAATATGTAGAAACACTGAGGCAGAAGTTAGTGACTTATGTAACTAAAGCACATGAATCCAGTGTTCAAGCCCAAAAAGTACAGAAATCATTGTACGATCAAGGTACAAGTAGGAAACAATTTCAGAGTGGGGATCAGGTATTATTATTGTTACCCTCGTTTAGTAACAAGTTACTCATGAAGTGGAGGGCCCCTATCAGATTCTGAGGCAGACAGGCCTGGTAAATTATGAAATAGCCACCTGTGATATTAAACCTGGAAAAAAGGTGTATCATGTAAATTTGTAAAAAAGATGGTATGAGAGAACAAATGACGTCAGTCTCATGGTCATACCTGACGAAGGGGAGACAGATTTTGAAGTCGCTTATGGGCGACTGGAGGATAGGAAAGGACCCCAAAACATGTTTATAAACCCCAGTTTAGAACAAAAACAAAGAGATCAACTAGACGCTCTGATTCAAACCTTTGCCACAACCATTACAAGCATACCTGGTAAGGCTAAAAATGTGGAACATCAAATAAAAACTCATGGTGGCCCAGTTAGGAAAAGACCCTATAGACTCCCTGAGAGGGTTCGAAAAGAGGTGCAAGAGGAAATCAACAAACTGCTAGCCTTAGGAATCATTGAACCCTCAAAAAGTGCATGGGGGTCTCCAGTTGTGATAGTGCCAAAGAAGGAGGTATTAGGTTGTGCCTCGACTTTAGAAACCTTAACCAAGTTGCACAATTCGATGAGTACCCTATGCCTCGAGTAAATGATATTATAGATAAAATTGGAAATGCTAGATACATATCCACGTTAGATCTTACCAAAGGATATTGGTAGATCCCTTTGGCTAGTGCAGATAAAGTAAAACCGCTTCCAGTACCCCTACGGGCCGTTTCCAGTTCTGTACTATACCATTTGGCTCCGTGGTGCACCAGCCACTTTCCAGCGGTATATGGATCAAATATTAACACCATACACTACATTTTGTGCTGCATACTTGGATGATGTGGTCATCTTCAGTAAAGACTGGGATTCCCATTTGACACATCTCTGAGACATAATAAATGCAATCAAAATGGCAGGTATGACCATTAATCCAAGTAAATGTGCATTGGCTATGAATGAGACCAAATATTTGGGATTTGTACTTGGTAATGGGCTCATTAAACCACAAATGGATAAGGTAGAAGTGGTTGCTAACAGTGCCAGACCAACCACAAAGAAACAAATCCGTTCATTTTTAGGACTTGCCAGGTGTTACAGGCATTTTATCCCCAATTTCTCTACAATTGCTGCCCTGCTAACTGATCTGACAAAAAAGAAATATGGGAATGAAATACAATGGTCACAAGAATGTGAACAAGCCTTTAATACCATAAAAGCGGCATTGTGCTCTTCCCCTGTGTTAAGGAGCCCTGATTTTGATTACCCATTTGAAGTCCACACAGACACCTCTGGGACGGGTCTGGGAGCTGTACTTAGTCAGACTATAAATGGGGAAGAACACCCTATAGTATATATCTCCCAAAAGTTACATGATAGAGAGAGGAAATATGGTACGGTTGAACTAGAATGTCTAGCAGCAAAATGGACAATTGAATCATTACGATTTTATTTATGGGGAGCCCCTTTTATCCTAGTTACAGACCATAATCCCCTTTGCTTTTTGTCCCAGATGAAAGATAAAAACAACAGAATCATGAGGTGGTACCTGTCATTACAGCCTTTAACATTTACTGTACAACATCGAGCTGGTACCTCGCATGCAAATGCTGATTATTTATCCCGACAAATGGGATATTGTATACAATGTTAAAATATTATTTTGAGGTCATAACTCTATTTCGAATAGAAAGAATGATATTGGTATAGACACCCCAGGGTAGAGTTAGAATGAATTAGGTTGAATTGTTTGTTCCTATAATAATAGAAGTATTTAAGGGACCCTGGGGTAGAGCTCTATGGTGAGGGAGGGCCGGAGCTCCATCCTACCCAAGTGTAAAGAGGTAGGCTGTCTTGATAACCTAGATAGGTTATCGCTTAAGCATGGGAGTGTGTGGCAGTATTGCCCCAGATTTGGACTTAGAAATCCTCGAGACAGACTTCTAGTATTTTGACCCTCTTGTTTCTGTCCCCAACCCCCCATCGACCTCTCCTTCTATCAAATTCTGCTGCAGCAGTATCCTCTATCTTTTTCACACTATAATGGAGTGGCTACCCATTATAGTGTATTCTCTAACTTCCCCCTTTTATTTGTTCTCTCTGTCTCAAGAATTCCCAACTTCAAATAAAGAAAAATGCACAAAACGCCCAAAGTTTATTATGGCGTTTGTTGCATTGTTTCACAGAATGAATAATAAAAATGAGCCCTTTTCCCCTGTTGAGGTTACTGAATTAAGTCCCTCCTTAAGAAAGCTAGTGCTAGCACCGTTACAGGTACGGCTTTAGGAGAGAAGCTGTGGAGCTTTGAGAAGGCTGGTTGGGAGTTTTAAAATACAAGGGGTCTTCCTTGTCGGATGTGAGTTGTGCAAGCTAGTTCAGCTGCAAAAGAGATAGCAGTGGAAGGGAGTAGGTGAAGCTCTGTTCCAGAACCATAGAAGATAGTGGAAAATTAGACTAAAACTACTTCCACTCTATGCTACACCTTGAAAAGTAACTATAAGCTCTTGGTGAGCTAGGATTTGATTTGTATCCAGTTTTTCAGTGTTTTATTTTATTTCCTCCTTGGTTATATTATTTGAACTTTTATTTGGATCATTATAATAAAAGGCACTCGAGGTGTTCTTGTGTGTCACAACCTACCTTTGGTCTCTACCTGTGTTAAGTTGTTTACACCCACACCCTACGACAGTTACACCTCCCATGGACTCCACATAAATGCAACAGTTTCCCATGAGCATGCACAGTATAATTGCTGCAAATGATAGCTTAAAATAGAAAAAAATGGGCTTTATTTAACACCACAGTCTCTGAAATGGAAAGAGGGTTAGAGCAAACCACCACAGTGCTGGACCTTGGTTCAGTGCCCTCCTAGACAGGGATCCAACTACCACCCTCACAAGATGCAGATGTCAAACCCTGATAGAGTGCAGCACAACTGTTGATACTGTGCCTGACACTAACAGGGCCAAACTAGACACAGCCACACTGTTCCTGCCCTCAGACTGTAATATGTTACAAATACTGAAATTGTCCTCCTGTACTGTAGGCCATTACGGTTGCTTACCTGCTACCAGGATTTAAAGTAAAACACAATAGAATCCCCTAATGGCAGTGCCTGGGTACCTATGGTCGGAACACTGCAGGCCTGTAGATGTTGCTGTGGGCTGGCTTGCATTAGTGCTCTTAAAATGAAACATAAGTCTTATTTTCCCCAAACCCCACAGCAATGCTACTGCTTAAAAGTCTTTTACACCTCTAAAAGCAAGGTACCTGTCATCTGGCTCAATGGCCAACTTGCAGAAAAACTTCCACCAATTGTATTTCCCTAATGTAGGGCAAGCTTTGTGACTTGTTCTGTCTCTGCAGACCACTGACACTCCCATCTCCCATGGTACCTCTGGCTCAGACTGGCTCCCTCCTCAGATTTGCTATACTTCTGTCTCTGGAGCTGGCTTCTGGGTTGCTGTAAATATGGATCACTGGCTTTTCCATCTGGGTCACCCACAATAGGGTGAAAACAAACTGTCCATGGAAAAATGGAGCACAGCAAAATGGTCGGCAGCAAGGTGTGTGACAAGCAATTGGGTCGCACACTTGGCTGGTCGCTCTGCATATTGGCCCCATTGGGGGGCTTCACCCCCCACACCCTCCCTCAAATAAATATTAACACCCCTGCCCTTCACAAATTGGGAGGGAGGACCACAGTTAGGGTCCCATGTTCCCATTGCCCACAATCACCACTGCCCAGAAGTCTCGACCGCCCAAAACACCCTTGTGCTAATTGCGCCGCTCACATTCCACTGCTCTCATTCCCACACCCACTTGATAGGATGCCCTTCCATCTTCTCCCTATTTATAACTGCTGAGGCCCTGGACTGACCCACAAATGTGCCAGGTTCCAAACTCTTAGGCTGGTGACAGTGCAAAACCTGGATGTAGTGCCTTCCTGGGTCACACTCTTGCTCTGTGCTGGCTCTTCAGCATTGTATTGGTACTGGCCTGTACACAGTTGCCACTCTCTTCCTTCTCTGGAACTCAGTAACTTCTTTCCTGGACCTAAGGCCCATCTGGGCACTGCTTAACCTCTGCCTCCAGTAGCAGTTAATGTCTCCACAAGATCTTTGATCTACCGGCCTCCAGCACAGCCCCTTTTTTATCAGCACCCTTACAGTTCAGCTTCCATTGGTTTATCTTGCTGTCTTTACATCTCAAAGATGGCCTATAAGTCCAAGAAAGGGTGGCAAAATTTTAGCCCCTCATTTTCTGAGAGTCCACCAGGATCCTTCTGAGAGAACCTAGTCCCCTGATTGGTTGTTCTCTGGGGCCAGGTCTAATTAAGATGGTGCTGTCCATGTCATCAAGGAATGCTTGGACCAATGTTATATTTTTGGAGAACTCCTGACTTCATTCGGCAGGTTCACCCTCTTGGTTCAAGCAGTAGGGGAGAGGAAAAGTCTCTGGTTGTGGTGAGGTTGCAGCTGATGAAGTTCTTCATCTTTGGTGGCCACCACTTTTGATGTGTGGCAGTAATCGCATTCTTTTGTGGTGCAGGATGCATAAAAAAAAAGCATCCCCTGCCAGGTCAAGTCATCATGTCCAGATCCCAGTCCACAGAAGTTATGTCCCAGAGCCAGTGGAATATGTAAATGATTGGAATGGGTTGGAGCAGCATCAGAAAAGACCCAGGTAAGCCCTGTAAATGGGGAGTTACACTCTTCTTCATCTAGAGAAATGGCTGCCCTCAGCTGTTAGCTGTCAAGAATCCAGAACACTCCAAACCTGTAACAATGACATATTTACAATGGTGGCTAAGCTAAACACATGAATCCTAGTCTAGAGCATGTCACTACATTGCTGCTGTACCTAGACAAATGATTCCTAACAGCATTAGTCAACATTTCCCAGTCATTGGTATATCACCTGCTCCCCTTGGTATTTGTAAATTGGATATGGGGAAGGGACCTGGGCAATACATATACATCCTTAAACATGTTGGGGAATGCCAGTGGGGCTACTGAAGGGTCAAAGCTGAGCCTCAGAATGTGCTTCAGAGGTCTTGTAGAGCATCTCACAGAGGCAATCACTTCCTCCTAAGTTTCTGAGGCCTCAGCCTCTGAGGGCTTCAGTTCATGGTCCACTTCTGACAATTTTATTTATTTATTTAATTGTTTTTTGGTAACTGGGTAGGTACACTAGACAACCAAGTGCCTATTTACTTGTACAACCTGTGAGATTACATTACACAAGAGAACATCAATAGTTTTAGCACAATACAACATGTAGGGACAAGCAATATACAAGCAGCAGTACAATAATGTCAGCTGGGATACAATCATAGAAAGCTAACATATTCAGAGTACAAGGCCTAAATTCAAGTTGTCAAGAAAATATACATGAGAAACACTTAAGAGCAAGCAATAGCAAAACCTTGTATCAAGATACAGTGCTATATTAACAAGCAACAAGTAGATTAGAAACCTTAGTTAGGTAGCAAGATTGAGAGGGAAGGAGACAGACTTTCAGTTGGGGATAAGATACAGCAACTAATAAGAGAGTGTGGTCGGGGGATTGGAAGGTCAAAGGGGTTGGAAGTACTTACAAGTCATGGATTGGATGAGGTGTGTTTTTAAGGCAGATTTGAAAGAGAACGCAAAGGTGGAGCAACAGGTGGTTTGTAGGAGAGTTCCAGTACCTGGGTTCAAATAAGAAGAAAGCCTACTCACCCATCTGGGCTGTCCATTTGGGTGTGGCAAGCAGAGTAGAGTCTTGAGACCTGAGGGAGCAGGTGACACAGGCTCTGGGAAGTGGCGGTATGTGTACGGTGGGGGGATGAGGGACTATAGCTGCTTGTACATGAAGCAGCCAAGGGCAAAGGATTGTGAGGCAGAAGGGGATAGCCCCCTTAAGGAGTTGTAGAGTGCACAATGGTGAGTGAGGTGTGGGAGTGAGAGGACAAAGCGGCATATGTTGTTGTACGTGATGTCCCACTTGTGCAAGGAAGACAAGGGGGCATTAGTGATGAATAGGGACCCATATTGTAGGCAGGGGAGGAGCATGACCTGAATGGTAGTCTGTTGGGTGAGGGGGTGAACAGTTGTTTGAGGCAGTAAACTAGTCCGATATGAGAGTTAGCAGCTTTGCACTAGTTTATAATGTGGAGGTGAAGGTCTAAACCAGGGATAAGGGTGTTGCCTAGATATTTGAATTTTTCTAAATTCTGTTTGGTGCCAAAACAATATTCTGTACCTATGCTCCTTTGTGTGTGGTGGGAGCTGCTGAGGACTCCATCCATGTGGGGGTCTGGGGGTGGCAGCCCTCAAAGTCCTCTATACTAGATACCAGAGTGCTCACAACTGAGCACTGGGGCCGGGGAGAAAAGATATAGGAAATCAGAAGGCAGGCATGAAATCACGCAGTAAGCTGAGACCACTCAGTAGCCCCACAACATCACAAGAACCTGACCCTATTTTGTGACTTCAATACAGGTGAGCAGATTGGCATTTGGGCTGATTCACATTCACAGAAGGGAGACTTAAACACAGTTCTAGAGTGTGCCAGAACCGATTATATTAAATTCTAAATCTATGAAACCTGCCCAACAGATTGGTTCCCCATCGGGCTTCTGAGCCTTAGAATCCTCTTCCACCTTTGAGAGGTCTTGTTCCTCTGCCTGCTGTTGAGCCTCTATGTTGCTCTCTGTAGGTAACTTCTCTGTTTCACTGGGCTCAAAATCAGCTGTCATGAAAGGGTGTGCTTGAGGGTCCAAACTACTCCCATTTGAATGGTTGTTAGTTTCAGGTATGTCTGGGGGAAACTGGCTAGGAATGTTTCAGTAGGAGTTGTACCTTCAGTGTCACATACACCATAAGAACATACGAGAATATGAATTCAGAGCTGAACAATCTGAAGACAAAAATAAACAAAATACTGAAAGAATCATATGTAATGCACCCTATTGAAGCAATAGTAAATACTATTACACAATCAAAACTACAACGTAATGGGAGAGGGATGTCTAGCAGGAGGAAGGGGGTGGCGTTGTCATTGTACTGCTTATTGGTGAGGCTCCAACTGAAGTACTGTGTCTGGTTTTGGAGGCTGCACCTCTGCATGGACATTGAAAGGGTGGCGGTGGTACAGAGGAGGGCAACCAAAATGGTGAGGGGGTTGCAAGAGAAGCCATACAAGGAATGGTTGCAGGAACTCAACGTGTACTACAGTGCAAGCCTGTTATAACGGACACATCTTTGCATGTAACCTTTGTCCATTATATCCAGAGGAGGTGGAGCCTATGTGTCAGATGTGTATGTGTATGAGTAGAGGCTCAGAGTGAATGAGAGCCTATTACAAAACTTCTTCAGTTACTCAGAATCCTGCCTAGCATATGTTTCTGTATTCTGTGTGTTTATTTAACTATCAGGGAACGTGAGTTTTTTCAAGGAAGTTTATTGCAGAAGGTAAGAAGATAGTAGCTCTAGTGCCCGAATGACGGGGTTCTAGGACAGTAAAAACAAAGGCAATTGTACTCTAAGGTTTTGCTGAAATATAATTTCTTTTCAGTACAATTAATTAACTAATAACATTTTATACAGCTTGTTGAGAATGATTTTGCAAGAAATTGAATCTCTGTAGCTCCTCCATCTTAATTCTGCATTTGCCAAATTTTCTCACCAGTTCTGCATCTTATAAAATTAAACAAAACAATGTGAACAGCTCAATATATACTCCAGCAGGCATTAAAGTTACCACACCTCAACAAAGGAATAAGGTATTCAATGACTACTATACAGAACTATACACATCAGACAGAGAAAAAGCAATGAATGGTTTTAAAAATGTTCTGTCATATCCAGAACTACCATGCTTAATGACAGAACACATTGACAAATTAGAAGCTCCGTTTATAGAACTAGAAATCAAACTATTACAAAACTACCTTCTAGTAAAGCTCCAGGGTCCGATGGACTTGCAGTTAATTTGTATGACAACTGTGAACCCCATTGCTATTCCACATACTAGTAACTTCCCTATTTAATTTTCTTGGGAACCCTGCCTGACATATTCTTTGATGCCATCATAAGTGTATTTCTAAAAAAAGACAAAGACCCTGAAAGCTGCACATCTTACCATCTAATATCACTTCTGATCCCTGACTTAAAAATCTTCTGTATGTTAATATGTCCCCCAGAGCCAGGTGTTGCTCTATAAGTGTGGTTTCACATGCCTTTGGCTGGAGCAAGAACAGTAAAGAGAAGCTGAGCTGTTCTGGCTTAAGCTGAAGGCAGGTGAAACCGCTCTAATACAAGAAAGAGTGGCGATGGGGGACGTATTAATATATTATGGATTGAGAGCGTTCCATAATAAATATAAAAAGAAAAACTGTTCCCAGAACATGCCTGTTTCCAGGGTATCTGTGCCTGAGGTGCTCTTCATGGAATAGGAGTGTCTCACCCACAGGGGAAAGGAGCACTCCGATTGGTTGGGAGTGCTCCCTCGATCTATAATCAAAAATATTGGTCACAAGGCTGGAAACAATAGCTCCATATCTGATTCATCTGGACCAAACTGCTTCTTTAAAGGTAGAGATTTAAATACAAACATATGTAGGGTTATAAACACAGTTGGCCATGAACATCAACCTATCTTTGCACTATTAACACTGGATATGAAGAAAGTGCTTGATCACGCTGAGTGGGATTTCATCCACTAAGTACTAAAAAAGGATAAGATTTAGCCCGAATTTTAAGAAATAGATTGAAATACTGTATATCTTAAACCCTCTGCACAAATTAAGACTAATTTAAATGTATTCAAAAAATTGCATTAAAATGAGGAACACATCAAGGGTGCCCATTCTCTCCATAGTGCTTGCCCTTGCAATAATGTCCTTGGTTACTGCCGTAAGAAAATGCCAAGAGATTAAAGATGTCAGCATAAAGGAGAGTGAATATAAAACACATCTTTATGCAGACAATATCCTAGTTAATACAGAAGCATCACTATCTCATATCTATACACTGATTTAAAAATGTGGCCAGGTGTCTGGATATAAGGTAAATCTGGGTAAGTCAGAGCATTTATGTCCTACATCATCAACAACACTGCTTAAGTGAAACCCCATTCAACCTCCAAAGATCTCTTCAGTATATACATTTTTAGGTATTAAACTATCAAACCAAAACTCCATCCTATGTGAATAGAATTATACCCCTATACTTCAGGAGATAGCCAAAGATTTGAACAAAAAGGCATGCGATGATAATGCCGTGGTCACAAGCAGCATGGCAATATACCATAGTTTCAATACGGTGGGTACACTGTCAGTGCTTGGGAATAACACTGAAAAGAAATACTGTATGAGCAAATAAACAACATAAATTATTGATTTGTGTGCATGGCTTCACCCCTGTACACCCCATTATGGTGGGTCTGCACCCCAAACCCCCATTTAAATAATCACCTCCAAGGGGGAGGCAACTCTGGGATGGGGTAAAATGTGGGCGGGGGAAAATCGTTAAAAGCACAACACTTTATTAAGAAAAAAATTAAACACATAAATGCACACAAGTAGTACGGGATTGGGATTCACACCACAGTCCACGATTGCTCCACTTCCCTCCGCTGCCAGCTGCTCTACCCTCTGACCCATGGTAGCTGCTCAATGGAGTGCCACCCAGCAGAGGTCTTATCCTCTGCATCACTGCCTCCCAGCCATCAGCTACAGACATATGATACTCCTCCTTCACCATTTTATCCTTGTGGTATTTTTAACCCCGTAGATGTTTTACCCAATGCTCTTTCTGCTGTGCAGTTTCCACTGAGGCATTATTGAAATGACATATTGACCTGGTACTGAAAAAAATGATGCCATTGCTTTGGGCACTAATCAGTAGGGAGGCCATAATTAAAATGGTCATTATTCTGAAGATTTTATTTCTTTTTTAGTCTCTACCAATTACTGTTCGAGACAATGTCTTTAAATATCTTAAATGCCTTGCAAGAGTTTTATGGAAAAATCGGTGGTCACATATTGCAATAACTAAGTTAATGTCACAAGGGTTTTTGGTGTCAGGCAAAAGTTGTCATGACTCCAGTCTCCCCTCCCGGTATTCTCCACTCCTGATGGCCTTCTACTTGAATTAGTACTCTCTTTTGAATACCTAGGAGTCTGGTTGGACAGCTATTTTAATTTCATCACCCACATCAATGTTATCTACTCTAAACTCTGCCCTAAGCTTGGAGTCTAATTTGGAAACAAAGACTCCCTCTCTCTCCTTGTCCACTGCAATTTAATCACCAAGATGATACTACCAGTTTTGGACTATGCTGAAACAGTCTGTGGCACTGCCCATGCTGCACCCATTGCCAGACTTGACACACTCCTTAACTCCTTCTGATGGTTTG
Organism: Neoceratodus forsteri; assembly: GCA_016271365.2. Classification (NCBI taxonomy): domain Eukaryota; kingdom Metazoa; phylum Chordata; order Ceratodontiformes; family Ceratodontidae; genus Neoceratodus; species Neoceratodus forsteri. The sequence goes on along the minus strand of JADMNL010000024.1, from coordinate 34,751,289 downwards.
CCACTAACTCCCCTTTCCACACACACCACTGCTCTCTGTACTCCTCTCTATCACTACTCTTCCCTACTGGCATCTGACCTACTGTTTAGCCTTTACTGTCAAATATTGGTTTGGGACCCTTCCATCCTATCTCTCCTCCTTTCTATCCTCCACTAACCCACCCCAATACCCCACTATGCTCCAGGAGCTCCCAGACTTTCTCACTAGTGCATTCCCACACTACTTCTGGACAATCAGCTTTCTCATACCACTTCCCTTTCCACTGGAGTCAGTTTCCCTCTCTCATCCACTCATCCCAATCTCTCCCTGCCTTCCAGTGCCTGCTATAACTCTCTTCAATACCACTTTGCTCCAGTCCCTCAAACTCTCAGCCCCCCCCCCATCTCAACCTCCTTAGTCCCCGATGGATCAGTGGCAAATCCTTGGATACCTAACTTTTAACTTTTCAGACTCATTTATTTGTCACCATGAGTTGATTTATTGGTCTAAGCACTTTGCCTCCTGTTACAATTTACTGTTGATTTTATAGGACCAGCTGAATGTTAGCATTTGCCTTCTCCATTGTACTTTAAGTTGTGTCTCTGCTCTTTGTTGTACTTGTAATATTCCTCCTCCTCCTTGGGTCGCATCTGGAAATGAGTTTCGGCTCTGTGTGCTTTTCCCGGTTAACAACTTTTAAATAAATAAATACAAATTGTTGCCTTAATGTGAAGGGGACCTTGGACTTGCTAACTGCTAGTGTATTACTATTCTGGTCAACTCAGTCAATTTTAAAACTAGTTTAAAGATCATTCTTCATCAAATTATGTAACGAATGTAAGTAGGATTCCATATGAATCTCTAAACTCTGCACTCTTTGCAGGATTATGTAAAGTAAAATATAAAGACTTCCTATCAACAGCAGTCACTGCATACACTATTTGGTCTCAAATCCACAATAAAATCAAATGGTAAAATAAATTAGGACAATATACACCCAATAAATTAAATTATTGCTTTAAACATTCAATTTGGACACCAGAATACAAAATTTGACATTTACAGTACCTGATGTAACTGTCATAATACTATAAAAATGATCTTTTTTAAAAAACATTCTTCAAATTAATTACCAAAACATCATCTTTTCAGATATTTTTTAATTGAGAGAATATGTCAGTAAAAAGAATGGATCCTTACCTACTCCAGTACTTTCTAAAACATATAATATACTGTTGTCAGACTGATCATTTTCAACATTAATTTCCCGAATTTACAATACATTGCTTACTGTGGTCAGCACCAGTTTATCACTACTCAAGGTAAAATGGAAACAAGATCTGGGTAAAACTTTGACAGGCCAAGAATGGAAAGATATTTAAAATTCCCCACGCAAAGATTTAATTTAATCTATATTACAACAACTCAAATATAATACACAGAACAGACTATATGGCCAATAAACTAAAGACAATTAATTCTGGCATCTCTGATAAATGCCCTCATTGTGATCACTCTCCAGTTAACATCACTCACATGCTGGCGATATGTCCAAAGTTACATCCATGCTGGGAGATAATATTTCAATATAGTCTCACTCCTGGTATAATTATTTGTCCAAAGAAAGAAATTACATTATTAAGTTATAATACATTCCACTATTTAACTCATACAAAAAGCAACTTATACAACGTTGTCTGGTTAAAGCAAACAAATGTATCTTGCTTAATTGGAAGAATAATATTTCAATGGGTTAATTTAATGACTAATCTCATTAAAACCGAAAATGTACACTATACCTACAAAAACAGCTGGAGGTCTGGAAGGATATCTGGGGCCCTTTAAATTTAGACTGCTAAACTGTGATATTTGACTATATCCCTCAGTTGATGATTATGATAAGAAATACCTTGTTGGTAGACTATAGGCATACTATAGCTAAGCACTATTCTTTATGTTTAATTTAAATGTGTACAGAATATGGTATTTTCTTCCATAGTCTGATTTTCCTCCTGGGCACATGACAAGGGAGGCTCACTTCTGCTGACTGCTGCCACCCCCAGCTCCATCCAGCACCTCCCCAGTATTCCAGGCAGCAAGGGCAGCTAAACAGTTTACCCCCCTCAGTGGGATCAGGAGAGGAAGGTCTGACCCTCCCCAAAGCTCATAATCCAGTTTCCTCACTACGGGCTGCTCTGGTGATGTGACAGGTGAGGGTGTGGCCAGCAGGCATCATACATCTTTGTCATGCCCTTTTTTCTCCCTAGTGTTTTTTTCTTCTTTAGTTCTCCCTGGGGCCTCAGCAACTCAGTCGTGCATGCATGTGGAGGCATGCATGCATACCAGAAACAGTGGCCCCACTGTACCCACCCTGGTCTAGTTTCTGGTTCCCTGTCTGCACAGCACTACCACCGCACCTCCATTTGGTGGCAGCCAAGCACCGGGAAGACCAACCTCCCCAGTCCGGCAGAGAAGAGCTGCTTATTGGCTGCTCAGTTTTTCTCCCAGCCTTCCCTCTGGCTGATCCCCAGTGGCCCAAGCTCATTCCCAAACTCGGGTGACCACTGTGGGAGAGATGAGGTGCTTAAGGGCATCAGCCCTCTGCACAACTGAGCTGGCACAGGATATGATCTTGAAACTGCTTTCATTTGTACTGTTGGATGATCCTTACATTCCATGCCTGCAAAATTCTTCTATGGTACATTAATAAAGAGTCTTCTAAAAAAAAAAAAAGAAAAAAGAGTAATACCTGGATACTTGAGCCTTTTCATCTAAGGAATCACTATCCAGTTGCTCCAGGGCAAGTTGCACTGCCACAGCTCTCTGCCTCTGACAGGCTCATGGCTCTTGTTCTCGAGATGGTGGGTGTCTTAGGGACCTGGGGAATATGCATGTACCCAACTGGCAGCAGATGATTCCTGTGCATTGTTTGTACTTTGTTTAGCTCCCCAATCTGATGTATGTGGTAAACAGAGATTTCTGAAGTTGTACTTTGACAATGCAATGGATATTACTCCATTTGTCATCCAAATTTAGGCCTGCCAGGCAGTGCCAAATTCTACACCAAAACGTGTTCCCCCAGTGGTAGATCATTTGCTTTCCCTTTATTGTTGTACCATGTCTTATTAGCTAGATTTGTCTTCCCAGTCAATTTAGATGCCAAGCAGTAAGCAGTGTCCAGTTGATCTTTGAGTCTGTGTACATATAGCAAGTATGTTTCCGGGTGAACTCCATTTGGGTAGATTCCAATCCACAAGTCAATTGTCAGTCAGGCTTCCTAGTTGAACATCAGTTAGTATGGAGAGAACTTAGTGACCTCACTTTTCGTACAGTCATAGGTGTGTACCAAAACACTGACTTGTTAATTCCACTCGGCTTTGTCCTTGGGATCTAAGGTACCCAGCATGTTTAATAAGATTCATTTGAACTACTCAGGCTGGGAGCCATCTTGAGGGTGATAGAAAGTTGTTTGTAATTTCTTAATCCCCCACTAAAGCAGCATTTATCTTATTTAGCAGCTTTCAAATTGCCATTCCTTATCCAAGTATATCCACTTTGGCATGCCATAGTGGATGATGACTTGTCCAATGGTATTTGGGCAACAGCACTGGCTTTTTAGTCTTCAGTCAGATAACCTTAGACATAGTGGGAGAAATGGTCAGTGACTAGCTGGATGCTAGTAATATGTTGGAGTCAGGATCCAGGCTTAAGAAACCTGATACAGACCATATCCATGGGTGCACTAGTTTCAATGTTTATTAGTGATGCTCCCCTTTTTGGCAAAGTCTTGAGTTGCAGAAGTGACTACATTACTTGCAATACTCCTCAATTACACTACTAATCCTGGGCCAATAGAACCTTGTACAGGCCAAGTCCAGAGTTCATTCCACTCTCAGATGCCCCATTCCATCATATATGTCCTTCATTACCATTTTCCATTATTTCAAAGGCAGCAGCAGTTATCATTTGAGAAAACCATACAGATCTTGGGTCTCACTGTATAACAAGTTGTCATGTACTTTCAGCTTCGACCATTCTTTCATTAGCAGTTCAGCATCCCCACTGTTAGGCACAACCTTTGACACATTCTTTCCTCTTTGCAGCATATACTTTATGTCTCTGAACACCAGATCTTGTCCCTTTTCCCTCTGAATATCTAACTGAGTCATATGGTACAAAGATGTTTTCTGCAGAGGCAAGACTCCACAGTAGAACAGTCACTGGATGGCCTAAAGCTGTCTACAAAGTTATTTGCATTGGCAAGAGAGGGCTATGTATTTGTGTCAAATCTTTTGCACAATGCTCTCACAGCAGATTCAGGAATCTTTAACTACTCTGGGTCAGTGGGGTCACAGTCCAATGGGCACTGAGACAAAGCATCCATAGCTACATGATTTAAGCTCAGAAGATAATCTACAGGTAAACTGTAGGCAGATAAAGCCGATAACCATGAATGCCCTGCCGATTCCAACTTTGCTGTGGTTTGCAAATACTTAACGTGGATTAAAGTCAGTTTTGATTACAATCTCAGACCTGTACAGATAATTATGATATTGGTCCACTTGAGGGCCAGGAATTCCAACTTGTGCCCTGGGTAATGTTGATCACCAAGCATCAGACTCTGACTGGCAAAGGTAACCAACTTTAATCCTTGGTGAAGTTTGGTACAAAATGCCCTCAGGCCATGAAGACTAGCATCTGTGTGCAGAACATAGGGCTTTTCAGGAACAATGGCCGGAATCTCAGTTCTTCTGCTCTGACTGCCTCTTCAGCATCATACTCATGCTAGCTTGCATGCTGTTGCTGATCTCTCCCTCTGTTTTGGAGTTTTCTTTCCCAGGCCCAAGATCCACCATATCACAGCTTGGCCTTTGTTTCCAACAGCAGGTCCTGTCTCCACAAGATCTCTCTCTGATCTACCAGCTTCCAGCACAGTCCCACTTTTAATCAGCCCATTTTCAGGCCAGCTCCAACCGGTTTACTTTGCTTTCTATCCAACTTTGAAATGGGCCATGAGACTGAGCAAGGGCACCGGAATTTCAGTACCCCCTTTTTCTAGTGTCCACCAGGAGCTGCTAATAGATCCCAGTCCCCTGATTAGCTGTTCTCCAGGGTCAGGGTTCACCAAGATGGCGCCATTAATGCCATCAAATTACTTTGGCCCAAAGTTACAATTTTGGAGGGCTTCTGCCTTTATTCAGTATGCCCACCTCCTGGTTCAAGTAGCAGAGATGAGGGAGAGCTTCTGGTTGTGGCAGTGCAGCAACTGAATCAGTCCTTCATCCCTAGCAGTCACCTGCCTTTGATGTGCAGTGGGAACCACTTTCTCTGATGGCATGGGGGTTCTTGTTGGGTTCAGCCATCTCCTTCCAGTCCCCCATCAAGAGAAATTAGGTCCTGGGGACTGGAGGAGTATGAAAATGCTAGGCAATTGGCAGAGCAGCATCAGAGAGGCCCCAGGTAAGCCCAATTGAACAAGAGAGTTACACACGAAACACTCTTCTTCTGGTCCAAGAAGGGAAACATGTGGTTTACCACTGAGAATACTCTAATCAAGCTGTGTGTAATATATCTGTTTATTGACTATTCTGTATGTGATCCTTGAGCTGGGTTGTATGCAGGCCTGTTCCTAGGTAGCTGAGGAAATGAAAGAAATACTATCTGGGGTGGGATTGTAAAACTTTTAATCCAGGGAGAATCTCTACAGGCAACTAATCAAAAGGTTCAAGCAGTAAAAGTAACTGTCTAAATACATATTCTTCAATAACATAATTCATTTTTATGTATCAATTTTATATACGTCCATGTTAAAAGCGTATTACTGCTTATTAAACACTAATTAACATTTTAGCAACTGGAAATGGAAGGTTTAGTATATGACCGTAAAATGCTATTTAGGCCACTTAATTTTAAGTGAGTCTGATTTTTCTTTCCATGAATTTATATTCTTAGTTATTGAAATATTACATTTTAACACAGTGGACTGGGTTCTAACATGGGAAAGAATGGACAGTGACCATCTTCCCTTATTGTTCAATAAGACACGCATGGCCCTCAAAAAGAAAGCCGGTGTAGCTTATGTATCTGATACAATTTTGTCTATTTTTGACTTTGGGAATAGCAAAAAAGATTATGTGTGCCAAGCTAATATAAATACCTTAAATTAAATATAACATTCTTCCATTTTGTAGCTCCAAAATACAAATGATTGCAAATGCTTCATTCTGAAATACTTTAGAGGCAAACTTTAATTTATTTCTAATGACAATTGACAACCAGATGACTCTTCAAAGGAATGCTGTAGCCTTTAAAAAAATGTACAAATCTTTGACTAGCAATACATGGTTGGTATGATAAGGAATGTGGTAAATGAGATGAGAAATTGAAGAAGTTTCCTGTTTGCTTCCAGTAATATCATACTGTACATACAACATTTGAAAAAAGATATAATATTCTTCTGAGACAGATAAAGGTTCATATGAGTATCTATGGAGGAAAAGGTGGGAACAAGCAATTACTAATTAGGACAACAAAGGTTTCTAGCACCTTCTGGCCAAGGACATATGTACTGCAACTATAACATGGATGCACACATTTCTGCTAACAAATAATGCGTTTCTTATTACAGTGGAATTTTGCATAAAAATATTAGGGGCCCCATATTCAAAAGCATCTGACAGCACCACACAAGAGACAGTGTAAACAGCGATATATGTATATGCACAGCACTCTACCTGGGGCACGCTGTATGTACAGTGCAAATATCAGGTGGTAGAAACAACATGTAAAGTGCAGATGTGCAGCACACTACTGCCCCCTTCTGGCAACAGACACCCAGTAGCAAAAGGGAGACTGCTCAATCCAAATGGGTAAGTGCCTTCACTCCTTAATGTCATATTCAAATGACAACATACTAATAACCACATAAGGCGTGCATGGCACTAAGTTGCCAATTGTTTGCCCTTATGTGGCAGTAAGCAGCTTTGTGCAACACCTCCGTGCTTTTCTACCAGTGGAGGTGGTAAAACAGTATGGGGATTCAAAGTGCATGGGATAAGCATAAAGGCACCCTGCTGTACAGCACAGCGAGGGAAAGATAGTCCACATAAGAGTAGGATTGCCAAACTAAGTAGGGAAGTGGGCAGACTAGGTGGGCTGTATGGTCCTTATCTGCCGACAGATTCTATGTTTCTATGCCCAGAGGCATTGTGTAGAGCAGTGGTCTTTATTGCCTCCTTCCTCCAAATCCCTTTAGAATAAAATCCCTTGTAGTCCAGCGGTAACCCCCTCACTTATCCGTTCCCTGTTGTAATTAATAAATTATTGCTGCCACTAACAGTTTTCCCCTTCCTTACCCAATCTTCACTGTAATAATGAAATTGTTTCTGGTAGTTCAGAGGTATCCCACTTTCTCACTCAATAAAGCTGTAATATTAAAACTATTCCTGGTAATTTAGGGGTCCCTACATCTTCCTGATAGCCTCTGACCCCCCATACCAACTTCTCCATGGTGGCTGGCTCCTACCCACCACTTTCCCATCCCTGTCTGGATGCTGTATGTCCTGCACAAGTTCTGTACCAGTATACAAAACTGAATATCACAGAACTTGTCTAAAAATGAAATACGTAAATGAAAGCACTACCATGCATGCAGGCCAACTTATTTAATTTTTTACAGAATAGTTCTATGGGCTGTAACCTGACCAAATGTAATGCTTTTGGCACCAAACATGGATGGCAGCCTCTGAATCACCCCCTCAAAAAGGGGTAGGATGGTCCCATAGAACTATTTAGTAGAAAATGAATGAATTCAGCACACATGTGTGGTAATGCATTTAAGCATTTAAGTTCTGTTAGAACTTTACTGCTCTACCGAGACTTAAGTACTAGAACTGTACTACTGAGACCTTCAGTTTAGGGAAAAAACAAACAAACAAAAAAAAAAACAAGAGTTAGTGTGTTTGTCTGAGTCAGGTGAAGAGAACTGTTATCTGTGCAGTTAGCTAGGCGAAGAAGGGAACTATGAATTGGGGGAGTGGCTTAGGCAGCAGGAAGCAGGGTGTTTGGATTTAAAACTGCTCTAGGTAGCTTTTGGCAGAGAACAGCAAGAGGAAGAAGGTACTATTAGAACATTACTACTCTACTGGGACTGGGACAGCTAGTGTTGTAACCCACCCTGGAGGGAGCAATCTTAGACCTGGTACTCTCAAATGGGGAGGAACAGAGGATCTCAGATCTAGAAGTGAGTAGCCATCTAGTAACAAGTGACCACCAAACAGTATGGTTCATGATAAACACAGCCGCAGAGTCAAGCCATACAAAAGTGAGGGTACTGGACTTTAGGAGGGCTGACTTTGTCAAAATAGGAGATTGCCTCAGAAAAGCACTAGCAAACAGGAAAGAAGGAGGGGTGGAGGAACAATGAGGAAACATCAAAACTGCCATCACAGAGGCAACAATCCTTTGTGTGAAGCAAATAAACAAATCAAAATGAAATAAAAAAAACCCTATTGTTCTCAAGAGAGGTGGCAGGGAAGGTTAGGAAGAAAAAGATAGCATTCGGGAAGTATAAGGAAACACAGGAGCAGGACAGAGAACTGCAACAGTTGAAGGAGAAGCAAGCGGGGAAGGCAGTCAGAATAGCAAAGTCCCAAACTGAGGAAAAGATAGCTAACTCAGTTAAGAAGGTGGATAAAACCATTGATAGGTACATTAGGAAGCAAAGAAAGACCAAGGGAGGGATAATGTGACTTAATAAAGGGAGGGTGGGAGGGCAGAGAGGGACAGTGAAAAAACAGGGATACTGAATCAATGTTTCTGCTCAGTATTCACAAAAGAAGAGGAGGGGGAGATACCTAATTCAATCAATAGAAGCACTCTGGATAGGGGGGTCAATATTAGTCCTTTCACAGAAGAAAGGGTTCTAAAAAAAGTTCTAAAACTGAAGGTGGACAAAGCAATGGGGCCTGACGGGATTCACTCAAGAATTCTAAAAGAACTAAGGGGAAAACTAGTGACACCACTGACTACGCTTTTTAACAAATCATGGGAGGATGGTGTGGTGCCTGAGGACTGGAGGAGGGCCGAAGTGATTACCCTTCACAAAAGTGGGAGCAAAGCAGAGGCAGGAAACTACAGACCTGTTAGCTTGACCTCAGTGGTAGGAAAAATGATGGAATCACTTCTGAAAGATAGAATTGTTGAGTACCTAGAGGCCAACAGGGCAAAGTACTCAAGGCAGCATGGATTCACAGTGGGAAGGTCATGTCAGATGAATCTAACAGATTTCTTTGACTGGGTGACCAAAGTAGTAGACCAGGGAGGGGCTGTGGACATGGCCTATCTAGACTTTAGCAAGGCATTTGACACAGTCCTACACAAAAGATTAATAAACAAATTAGCTAGCCAGGGAGTGGGTCCCAGGGTGGTAGCCTGGGTAAATAATTGGCTGGACAACAGAACACAGAGAGTAATAGTAAACGGAGTCCACGTCGAAGAAAGGGGGTTTCTAGCGGAGTACTGCAGGGTTCAGTACTAGTTCCAGTCCTTTTTAATGTCTTTATAAGTGACATTGCAGAGGGACTGGAAGGAAAAGTATTCCTCTTTGCAGATGACACAAATATCTGTAACAGGGCTGATACACAGGGGGAGGTAGAAAAGATGAGAAGGGACTTGGCAAGGTTGGAGGAATGGTCAAAAGTATGGCAGCGTAGATTCAATACAAAGAAGTGCAAAGTAATGTACCTCGGAAACAAAAACTCATGGAAAGAGTATACAATGGGCGGGAGAGGTATTAACAACAACAAAAATGGAAAGGGACCTGGGGGTAGTCATATCAGAAGGCCTAAAGGTAAGCAAGCAATGTGAGAAGGCAGTAAGGATGGCAGGGGGGTTACTGGGATGTATTGGGAGAGGCATCACCATTAGAAAACAGGAAGTTGTTATCCCTCTATACAGACAGTTTGTGAGATCCCATCTGGAGTATTGCATGCAGTTCTGGAGACCCCATCTCCACAAGGACATAGACAGGATGAAGGCAGTCCAGAGGAGGGCAACTAAAATGGTGCAGGGTGTGCAACAGAAGCCATATGAAGAGAGACTAAAGGAGCTTAACATGTATACCTTTGAGGAAAGGAGGGAGAGGGGAGACATGATAGAAACTTTCAAGTACTTCAAGGGAATCAACAAAGTCCAAGAGGGTAGCATCTTTCAGAAAAAGAGATGTGCAAGAACAAGGGTACACAATTTGAAGATGGGGGGATGGCATAGGGCAATGTGAGGAAGTCTTTTTTCACAGAGAGGGTGGTGGATGCATTTAATGGCCTTCCTGAGGAGGAGGAGGTCATGGGGTCAAAAACAGTGGGCGAATTCAAGAATGCATGGGACAGACATAAGGCAATTCTGGTGGGGGGTAGGAAGAAGTAGGCTGTTGGTTAACTAGGATCTGCAGCTGATCCAATAGGTAGGAAAATGGGTAGACTAAGTGGGCCAAACAGTCCTTATCTACTGTCAAAGTCTATGTTTCTATGTTTCTTTGTCCGCTTAGTCCATTTTCAGACAAATCCTGCAGTGATATTAAGCTTTTTCTATTGCTACAGGATTTGTGTAGGGCAGATGGCAGGCAGAGAGGGACGAGAATAGTAGATAAGTGCAAGCCACCATTGTGGGGTTCGGCTTGGGAGGGTCCAAGACTAATGGAAGGAAGGAGGGAGGGAGGGAGAGACAACTGGACTACTGGGGATAATGTCTTCATTACAATAGGGATTGGTGGGGGATACCCCTAGCCTAATACCATTATTACAATGGGAAAAGGGTGAAGCTTTAGTTTTAGTTTTTATTTCACATAAAACCATTTAGGCAGAGCCTGTTTCTAAAGTGTGTATCATTAAGCACAACAAAAACTAGTGTTACAGAGTTAAGTACAGAGTGTACAATACAATTTCAATACAATACAGTATACAGTACAATACAGTACAAGACAAGACAACACAAAACAATGCAATTATACATATATTAATCTATCAATGGATACATAAGAGACAATGACTTATCAAGTGTTGAGGGATGATGATGAGCAGTAAGATTTTGTTACATTTGACGATAGTATGCAGATAGGATATGGTGTTATTAAGTACTCAGGTTACCATGTATCATTCTGGTCAGAGGAAGTACCTCTAGACTATCAGGGATAATTTCTATATTACATCAGGGATTGAACGGGAGGGGGGCACTACTACGACCTTGGATTATTTTGCTGTCACAATGGAGACAAGACGAAGGAGGGGGACAATGATTTTTTTTACATGCACCAGTGCTGGGGAGGGGGTTGCACACCATTGTGTGCACTGTTAAGAGTAGGGGTTTTAAAGTATTAAATAGTACTGCCAAACCCTTTCAATATACCACTGCGCCCTGTATGCAGGAGGTTCACCTCATATGCATGGACACAGAGGTGTGTTTGGAGCATGTGCTATGAGTACTTTATACGGCTGTGGGCAGAGCCTACTGCTGTTTTGGAATGTTTTGCCCTAAAACAGCTGATTGTGGCACCTTTCATTGGACTTTTGGAAGTATCCTTCTGAAAGTCCAACAGAGCTTGAAACACTCCGCATGTTCGGCAGCTACGGAGTAACAGCCTCACTATTTAGGCTGTTACGTCTGCATTCCAGGGCAAGAACTGTGCATGCATGACTTGCACGCATGCACAGTTCTGCTGGTGCCACCATCATGTGAATGGCAGAATGCCATTCACCAAAACTACGCATGTGCGAGTGCTCTACATGCACAGTTGCACTGCTGCCATCTTTTGGATTGCACTCCTCTCGTACCCTCGCATTGCTTCTGTCCCCCCCATTCCCTCTCAGCACTGGCAGCAAAGAAACCCTCCAGCTCCCTCCCACTGCTGCTGTTCTCCCTGTTCCCTTCATTCCCCATCCCCACACTGACATTGGGGTGCCCAATCCCCATGTTGGCATTATGCACCCCTAACTCATGTGGCACATTGGGAGCGCACCCCAGTGTGCCCAAATTTATGGTTTTATGTTCCCAGCACTGACACTGGGGTGCTCAATCTCTGTGTCAGCATCATGTACCCCCCACTCATGTGGCACACTGGGAGCCCACCCCAGTGTGCCCAAATGTATATTTGTATCTTTTTTTCTGTAAATAAAAAAATCTGTCCTGACGTGGGGTTTTTTTTACCTGTAAAAAAGAAAATGGTCCCTCATCGTCACCCCAGTTCCCCCTCCCCATACCCAACCTATCACTGAGCACCCACCTCCCTGCACCCCTGCCCTTACCCCATACTTACCTCTGGAGGTCAGCGCTGTCATTTTCTCTGGACCAGGACACGTCTACACTCTTCAAAGATGAACCGCAAACTGAAGAATCAAAGGTAAGTGTGCTATGATGGCAGTCAATGGGGTTTTTAACTTATGTTGATAAATCAGCCATTTTTTTGGAATTGTGGCCCATATTTTCAACATTGGGTTCTTGAGACCCCACTTCATAAACACTGTCACTGTCATTTCGTTACTTGGTCCTGAAAGATGATTTTGCGGTCGCTGCGTGGAATCACCTTTTGGGACTGAGTAACGAAATGACAGTGCCTCTGTTCATTAGGTGGGGTCCCAAAAAGCCTGTGTTGCAAATTTGGTGAAAAAATTCCAAAATATGACTGCATTACGAGTGTGCATTGCGCAGTTTCTAAGCATGCTCCTAACTTGACCAATTTTTAATATTTTCACTCCAGATTTTAAACATTGCCATGTTTGCACACCTCCTTATTAACCGTACAGATGTCATTTTTTACATCCTGCCTAAAATGTTTTTTTTTTTTGTATCTGTGGCACAGAATGGTAGGTAGCTCTGCAAAATCACCTTTTGGGACAAGTAAATGAAATGACAGTGACATTTTTCATGAGGTGGGATACCAAAAAAGCCATGTTGAAAATCTGGTGCAACAGCTCAAAAAAATGGCCAAATTACACCCGGCCATTCAAAATGTTCTACACACACGTGTAACTTTGGTAATTTGGCAGCTCATAACAGCTGTATTGGCTCTGGCTAGTGTTTGTTAATGTAGCAGTGGCAATGATAACAGGCTGATGACCATGTTACAGTGTAATGCTATGCCTGTTAGCATGATTTTATTTATTTATTGAGTTTTGATAACCGGGTAAGTCCACTTAGGCAATTACAGTCCCTTTTTCAGGGTCGACCTGGGAGAGCAGCAAAAGACAATACAATACAGTGCAAAATCAGCAAGGAAATGCAGTTACAGTGATATACAGAAAGGGTTAACCTTACATTTAGAAATATAAATTTTACAGAAAAAAATAACAATTAGGAAGAAATATCTACACGTGGGAGAAAATGTGTTGTAAGTCAGTTACAGGTTGTAGGCAGACAGCAAAACAGAGAAAGAAAAAACTTCCAGCAAAACCACAGAGATTAATATTAGGCAAGATCAAACAGAAAGTTGGCTTCAGGTAGGGCAGAGTCAGCGAAATCCAAAGAGAGGATATTGAACTTGGTGCATGGGGGGAAGTGATGGGAGGGGAACCAAGGGGAAGGGAGGGAGGCAAGAGGAGGGAGCAGGAAGCGGGAACAGGAGAGGATATAGTACAGGAAAAGAGAAGGGCAGTTATCAATGAAAGCAGGTGCATCCAGCAGAGGCAGAGAGGGAGGAAAGTAGGAATGATTGGAACTTTGGAAGAGAGGAGCATGATAAGGTGGAGGAAGGAAGGGAGTTCCAGTCAGACACTGCTGCAAATGAGAAGGATTTGCAGTCAGCAGCAAATCTTGCATTGGGCTTGACAAGAAGGAGGAGGGAGGGAGGCTGACCACAGAGCACAAGGGGCAAGTCTTAAATGATTATCTCAGTAAGGCAAGGAGGGGTAAACTCATGCACAAGCTTGTGGATGAAACATTGGGTGATATACCTCAACTTAGATTCATAGGGCAACCAGTTCATGGAAGCAAGGACATTGCAGTGGTGGTGGCGTGCATTGGTCCTCAAGGCAAACCTACCCACCCTATGATAGGCCTGAGTTAGGAGAGACTGGGCAGGAGCATTAGTGGACAGCAGTAATGGAGCTCCATAAGTTACCAGTGGGAGGAAGGATGAAGAGGAAATCTTATGGCAAGAGGCAGAGGTAAGGAAGGGGTGAATGTGATAAAGGAGGCCTAGTTTTTGATGGAGTGACTTGGTAATGGTTGAGACATGAGCATGAAGGGAGAGAGAGGTATCTAAGGTGATGGCCAGATATTTGAATGTGATAATGGGCTCAAGGGTATCACCGTTCAATGAAATTATACAGGGAGTGGAGATAGGTTGCGAGGATGTGGCTGAAAGGGAGAACAGCATACTTTTGTTTTGTTTTTCATATCTAGGACAAATTGATTCTGTTTGAACCAACCTTTGAGAGCTGAGAAGTCTGAAGTGAGTTCTTTGTTTATCCAGTCAGCATCTGGAGAGGAGCGGTAGATGATAGCATCATTCGCATAGAGATGCACTGAGGCTCCTCCACCATTACTAGGTAGCTCATTAATGAATAAAGAGAATAATATAGGGCCTAAAATGGAGCCAGCACATACCCTGGACAATCCGCATGACATCAGTGAACTCCGGCCGGTCGAAGGAACTCCAGGAGAATTAAGGGACAGTGACCGAGCTCCAATCCAAAGCATCTCCCATAGGGTGTGCTGGTTGGAGCGCCACCCTGATGTTAAAAAAGATAGTATAAGAGATCTTACTATGTACAGAACATTCAGTCTGTTAGATGTCAATTCAGAAATATTCTCTAGAATTATCCTAGAAAGACTTGAAAATATAAGTAGAAAAAACAGGAGGACTGGCAGACTATCAGGCCAGGATCAGGCCTCAGTTCTCTACATTAGATAATATTTTTGTACTACATTACCTAATAGAAAAGTACATAAAAATAAGGGAACAAAATCTGTACACCATTTTTATGGACTATTCTTCAGCCTTTGATTTTATATCAAGAGAAATTTTATGGATAGCATTACTTGAAAGAGGTATAGATCAGAACTTGGTGTCAATAGTCTCACAACTTTATTCTACTAATTGGGGCAATATAAGGTTAGGTAACAAAGGGAGAATCTCAGCCTCATTTAAAATAAACAGAGGGGTAAGACAAGGTTGTGTCTTGGCACCATTACTATGTTCCTTGTATATTGACCAGATGTTAAAAGATAGTGCAAAGGAATTTACTGATGTGCTGAACATGCAATCTTACAAGTGTCCACTACTACCGTATGCAGACGATATAGTCTTATTTTCATTAACAAAAGTAGGTTTGCAAAGAAATATTAATTTTATTCTAGAAAAATCATCTGCATTAAAGTTGAAAATTAACATAAATAGAACAGAGGTTTTAATTTTCTCAAAGGGAACTAGGAAGGACTCCACCCGGACAAAGGGGAATGAGAGACTTGAAAGGGTCAAGGGATTCACATATTTAGGGTTCATTTTCAAGAAAATTCTAATTGGACTCAATATTTGCAAATTCTAACAGACAAACTTAAAAGTACAGTGGCTGGGCTTACACATTTCAATATAAAATTTGGTGGGATGACTTTAAAACCTATGATACAAATCATAAAAGCAAAGTTTGATTCTCAGCTACTGTACGGGGCTGAACGTTGGGATTTAAGGAACTTAAACAAGCCACTCACTCCATTATACAATTATTTACCTATAATACTAAAGGTGGGACATTCCTGTCCAGATGCTCATTTCAGATTGGAACTGGGTGTGAATAACTTGGAAGCTTTAATAGAGTCCAGAAAAGTAAACTATTGGCTCAGCCTTACAAGAAAGGAAGAAACATCGCTAGCCAACATGGCCCTAAAAGGAAATAAAAGTGGTATAATATAGGTTTCAGTATGAGATTCTGGTTTTCAACTTTAATGAAAATATTAAAAAAACACAAATTGATTAACCTTAAAAGGGTAACAGAACAAGGAATTACATTTAGCTTGAAATATAAAGCATGCATCACAAAGAAAATTGTAAATAACTGGATCTCAATAGACTTACAATTAATTAAACAATCACATTATTCAAAATGGTTCTCAGAAAATAACTATTATTTTGATTTTAAATCATATTTGTAGATTTTGACAGACACCAAGTTGAGAGTTTTATTCTCAAATTATAAATTGAAACAAGCTAAGAGCAATATGTTACTCTATCATTATAAATTAAAAGACCATACATCAGCTGATTGGGATTGTAGTGGTGGGGGGGGGGTGAGGAAAATCTTAATTATGTATTATGGTTTTGTACATGCTATCAAGTACAAAGGGAATACTGGTTGAGCCCATTTTTAAATAGCATGTATCCAACAGATAAAATACTATTAACTAACATAATGTTTCATACAAAAGATGCGTGGTCCATTGAATGTCTTGCTAAGTTCTTATTAGTGGGAGACAAAATTAGAAGAAAGATAGATATAACATAAACAGTTATAATTTAACTTGCTTATATCTAGATATTTTTACAAGGAGCTTAGGATGTATTGCAATATTTAAAATCAGTAAGTAACTTATATTGCTAAAGTTGTCTCAAATTTTGATATGTTTTTGATTCTTGTATTGTTTTTTTATGATGTATTGTACTACTGTTCTTTTATAAGGCTTTATAGCCACACAAATAAAGCTTTTGATGATGAATATGGGTTAGTAATAGGGTAATAATGGGGAGAGAGAGTCACCATGAACTCACGGCAGACTCAGGCAAGAAACTGCTCCTGGGAATAATCTATATACCTCCACAGCAAGGGGAAGTGAGGGATAAAGAGCTCAGGGAAGAACTTGAAAGAAGGGTGGCAAAATAATCTAATAGTAGTGGGTGATCTGAACCTGACAGGCCTCAATTGGTATGTTCCAGTGGCCAGGAACTCCAGAGGTCAGGCCTTGCTGGATGCATTCCAAGACTGTCTACTGATATAGCTAGTTAAGGAAGCCACCAGTCAGACTGCAATTCTCAATGTGATGCTCACTAACTTAGAGGTGGTAGGAGTGTTGAGAATAGGGGTTCCAATGTGGAACAGTAACCATAACTCCATTTGGTTCAAGTTGGCCTTTGGGACTAGAAATCACTAATTGACAAATGAAGTCTTTTATTTTAGAGGTGCGGGCTTCAACAGGCTGAGGGAGTTGGTCAGGGAAAAGTTAGTCAGGGTGCACAACATAAGTGGGGCGGAAGAGAGATGCAGGCAGTTAAGGGGGTGATTCTTGAGACGTTTAAGTTATGCATGAGAATGGTAATCAAAACAAACAGGTTCAGGAGACCAATCTAGTTCTTGGCAGACGTCAGGGAAGTGGTGAGGGCCAAGAAAAAGACCTTCTGCAAATAAAAGGAAAAGCAGAGGAGGAAAATTGGGGAGAATTCCTACTGAAAATAGGGAGGCAAAGATGGTGGTTATGGAGGCGAATGCAGACACAGAGCTGCATATTGTGGAGGGGGTCAGGAGTGGACAAAAATGTTCTTCTGCTATATTAGGAAAAAAGAAGAAAGGAGGGGGAATAGTAATGCTATCTGATGGGGGTAGGATGATAAAGGAGGATGGGCAAAAGATGTCATCCTTAATGATTACTTTTACTGATTTCACTAGGGTGGATGGCGGGCCTTTGCCAGAGAGTGGTATCAAAGCATCCACCAAGGGTGTTCCAGAGATGAGGCAGCCAATATTTACAAGTGAAAGGGTCCAGAAAGGGCTAGCATCTCTAAAGATAAGTAAGGCCCTGGGATCAGATGGGTTGCATCCTTGAGTTATTCAGAGAACTGGCAGTAGAACTGGATGAATCCCACCTAGATCTGTTCAACAGCTCACTAAGGACTGGGGTAGTTCTGAAGGATTGCTGGTTGGCAGACATAGTTCTGCTCCATAAGGGAGGGGTACAAGGAACAAGCGGGGAACTACAGACATGCCAGCCTTACCTCTATTGTAGGGAAGCTGATGGAGTCACTGGTCAAAGAGGACCTTGTGGACTACCAGGAGAGCAGTTGTCTCCAGGATAGTAAACAACATAACTCTGTGGTGGGGAGGTTGTATCAGACTAAACTGATAGTTTTCTTTGATTGTGTGATGAGGGAATTGGTTAGGGTTTATGCTATGGATTTGCTCTACTTTGAGTTCAGCAAGGTTGGCACCTCACAGATGCTTGACGAAGAAGATGGAGGACCTGGGTGTGGCAAAGGTCATAGTAACTTGGGTAGGCAACTGACTAAAGGGGAAACAGCAGAGGGCTGTGGTCAGTGGGGTCAAATCAGAAGAAAAAGAGGTAATGAATTGTGTACCACAAGGATCTGTCCTGGGTCCAGTCCTCTTTAATATGTTCATCAGTGACACTGGAGAAGGAATCCAGGGCAGGTTGTGTCTCTTCACAGATGACACTAAGCTCTGTGGGTAGATAATGACAAGGTATTCAGGGAAATGCAGAGTAACTTATAAAAGCTAGAATGGTGGTCTGAGGTTTGGTAGTTGAAATTCAATGCCAGAAAGTGCAAGGTAATACATCTAGGAAACAAGAACCCCAGGACAAAGTACTTGATGGGTGGGGTGAGACTTAGCACTATAGCTGAGAAAAGGGATCTTGGAGTTATCATCAGTGACTCCCTCAAACAATCAAGCCAGTGCAATAAGACATATAGCGAAGTGAGTAGGATGCTGGGATGTATTGGGAGGTGTATTGACAGCAGAAAGGAAGAAGTAATACATTCCTTCAGTAGATCCTTAATGGGGCCACACCTGGAGTACTGCACCCAATTCTGGATTCTTCACCTCAGGAAAGATACGGATAGGCTGGAGACGGTACAGTGCAGGATAACAAAGATGATTCATTGCCAACAGGGCAGGTCCTATGAGGAGCACCTCAAGGCACTGAACAAGTACTCATTGGAGTCCAGAAGGGAAAGGAGAGATAAGATACAAAGATAAACTTGGCTTCTGATGGAGACTAGTTGCTACTGCTCACCAGGGCAGCCACTCCCATCTCTGAGACCTTCCCAGCCCAACTACTAGTCACTTCTATGGGATTTAATTTCCCATCCCCTTCCTGTCTCTTGCTGATAACTTATAGCCTGTACTTCTGGAAAGTATGTTTGAATGATGGGGGGTAGGGGGGTCCTGTTTAGTCTTAGACCACCGGTATCCTTGTCAGTGTCAGTGGATCTGCAGGTAGCACACTTGCCTCTGAGGCCAGGAGATCAGAAACCTGTGGGTTCTATCCCCACACCAGACACTTGGGTTAATATCCCAATACTGACACTGTAGTGCATCATGAGAGGGGTGCTGCACTCCTGAGGTGCCTTCTTTCAGATGAGATGTTAAACTTAGGTCCCATCTGTCTGTTCAGGTGGACGTTAAAGATCCTATGGCACTTCTCGAAGACAGTAGGGGAATTTTTATTAGAATAAGATGGACTTCATCACAATACATATAACCACATTAATTTCATCATGTTACATAGTCATGTGCTATTTCAAAACATAAGCAACAACATAAAACAATAAAGAAAATAAACAAAAAAATTAACAAAAATAAACAAAAAAGAGTTCTTATGAAATGTATCATACTGTTAGATATTTAAGCAATAAGGCACGACAAGGTGTGTGTTATCGTGTACTAATGTCACTCCTGGGGTGGGTTGAAGCTCGAGGTGAAGCTGAGTGCTTCCACCACCCCAGGAGAGATGTTATTATACGATAACACACACCTTGGAGTGCCTTATTGCAATTATACAACGGCTTGTTGTTATAGAAAACAAAAAATAAAAATAAAATGTTTTTAGTAGATTTTTAGTGAGGTAGTATATCTTTGTATCTGAAAAAAAGGGCTCCATAGAATCAGCACAGTGCTGTTATTGTGTAATATCATCACTGTCTCAGGCACACACTGACCAGTCAGAGTCCAGGAAATGTTCTTGCCATTGTATAATTACATATCAATCCAATGTGTACAATTAATCCATGAATTAACCATCCTTGCATTTGACCCATCTGTACCATCAAATTTTACAACCCCTTTTAATGATTTCTTACAATTTCTATTTGTGTCACCCATTTCTGTTGTAATACCCATAAACATCTTGCCTGCCAAATATGGCATCTGATGACAGCTAGTACAACATAAAGAGTATCTGCATGGTATTTCCCTCTTAAATGTGTATTTGTCCCCAAAATAATCTCTGGATAAGTCAGCCTCAAAAATTGCAATTCTTGCCACTCTGTCGCCAATAGCTTCCAAAAAACTTGCACAAAGCTACAATCTGAAAACCGATATTGCTGAGTTTCAATAACCTGAGGACATGCATCTCTGGAATGATACCCCTCGTCTATCTGTTTCTGTTTATTGTTTTCTTTGACACTAAGCCTGCCATAATATCCTAGCCTTAAGCTATTCCATATATATGGCAGGATCCTAGCATTCTTTAGTTGTTTTAAAACTTGTGCTGTCTGAATCTCATCACATAATGGAAATAGTATATGGGACTGGCATTCCTGAAGTATGATGTGATGATACAAGGCTTTTCTGTCTAAAGATGCAAAATTAGCTGGTCCAAGTTCCCATCTTACTGCCTGCTTTAAACTCTCTATCCCATACTTAGGGAGTGTCTCACCTTTCCCAAACAGTCTAACATTACCCTGTTTCCAGGCCCTCATTTTGGGGAGTAACCAAAGGTCAAATAAAGGTTTCCTGTGCTTCTCACTAGGTTTTAAAGCTAGACCAAAATTATAAGTACTATAAATACTGAAGAAGAATGTCACAGGGTGTACCATTCCTACCCCTCCCTCAGAGATGGACATATATGTAAATTCCCTCTTTATGGGATTTAACCTTGACCCCCACAGGGCTTGAAAAAAAGTACTATACAGGCAGGTGTATACCTGTTATGGAGGTGGAAAAACATAACATAAATATAAGAATACCGGTATCAAGAATTACTTAATTAAGCACACTCTTTTCAGTTTTCCAATCTGTTTACCCCTCCATCCTACCAGCACTGTATCTACTGTAATTAGGTCCTGTTCCCAATTTAAAATTTGCATATTCTGAGGTCCAAAAACTATGCCTAACACTTTAATGGGTTCCAAGGTAACTCAAATGCCATCAATATACCCTGAGTCTGGAACAGATGTAGTCCCTAAGGGTACTCCTCTGCTTTTGTCTAGATTTATTCGAGACCCCGATAAAGATGAATATATATTCAAGATTTCTCGAGAGCCTCCTCTTTAGTGTCCACCCCAAATATCAGGACTATTTCATCTGCATAAGCTAATATTTTGATAGCAGGGATATGTTCAGCCACCAAAATTCCTCTCGCTTCCCTTGCTTGCAACACTGCTCTAATAAGCACATCAATTCCAAAGGTGTATAAAGGGGACTAAGTGGACAACCCTGTCTCACTTCTCTGTTCACTAAGACCCGCTCTCCTACCCAGCCATTTACATTCGGAACTAAAAACGCCTTCCTATACAGTACCTTTATTCAAGTTATAAAGGCACTTGGGATCCCGAAGGCCTCCAATACTGAAAATAAAAAGTGATGAGACATTCTGTCGATGCCTTTTCCTAGTCTATTCCAATTACCTAGCCCTTAGCCCTGTGTACTTCTCCCTAAAAAAAAGAGTTCCCTTAATATAATCAAATTGTCACATTGTTGCCATCCAGGCACAGTGCATGTCTGTTCTGGACTAATCAAGTATGTTGAAATCTTGGACAGTCTGCCTAGCAGAATTTTTCTAATAACTTACAATCAGTGTTGAGTAAACTCAGGGGTCTCCAATTATTGATGTCTTCCACTGGCCCCTGTTTATGTATCAGAGCCAGCACGGCATCTTGCATCAAAGCAATAAATTTACAACTGGAATGCATGTAATTATATAAAATAGTTAAAGCTGGTGCTAAATCTTCTCTAAACTTCTTGTAAAGTCCTGCCCCCCAACCCATCTGTCCCTGGAGCAGAATCTGACTTTAATGTTCCAATAGCATAGAGAAGTTCAGCCTCTGCAATATCATGTACCAGACCTGCAATATCTGCCTGCAACACCTGGGGTAACCTTACGGACTTCAGAAATCTAATGGGGTCATTTTTTATAGTCTTCTCCAAAGAGTTTCTGAGCCTGGGTCTCTACTACCCCCAAAATGTACATGGGGGTCTGAACTACCCCCTCATCTGGTGTAATCAATTTTGTAATAATTCTTGTGTCAACTCTATTCTGGCAATCTTTATATGGGTCAGTACCCCCTTTCTTCAATTTAGTCCCAAATCGGGCCTCCTGGTCCAATGATTTTGCTCTGTTGTACTGTATCTATTTCATCTGTTTGCTGTGGATTGTTATTTGACGGCCATAATCAAAATTTGAGATATCAGCTAGGGAGATCAAATGTTGTAACTGTTGCCTCAACTCTAGATATTTCAAGTACATTTTTTTGTTCTCCAAGTGATCCTTTTCTTGGAACAGATTTCTCCAGGAGATCTTAGTCTCGTCCCACCAGTCAGACAAATTATCATAGCATTCAATGATAGATAGCCTAGCTGTCCACTGTCCTCTCCAATCTCTTTGTATTTTGGGGATCAACAGCAAGGTTTCATTAAACCTCCAATTATTTTTCTTTACACTGAGGGGTCTTCTCCAAAGTAAACTTTGCTCTTAATGCTACGTGGTCAGAAAACTCATAGGCTTTCATTTTAATCTCCTTAACTTTCAATACTTTAGATAAAAAAATAAAATCAATTCTAGTTCTTGTAGCCCCTCTTGAAAATAGGTGAAACCTCCTGTAGTGTGTAAGCACCTGTATGCACCTTTGAGCTCAGCTGTAGACAGTACTTGTTACAATAATACTGAATTGCTAAACATTTTCCTTGTTTGGAGACCCCTGTTTGTTTGGTGCAAACCACAATTAAAATCACCCATTCATAATACCAACCTTGAAGTGTTTAAATATGGTTGAATATCTCTAAATATAGATGTTCTTAATGCCTTAGTCTGTGCAGCATGAACTGCGATGAGTCTAAATCTTTCTTTAAAAATAGAAATATCTAAAAGTAAAGTTCTTCCTGGGCAAATTTCAACCAGTCTAGATACTTTTAAGTGTGGGTTTGAAAATAGCACCCCAATCGCATTGCAGGGGTCCAATCTGGTGGACCAGAAAGAAGCATCTAGTGGCCACGCCTTAGATGCCTGCTGTAATTCTCTATGTGACTTAATGCAAGTATCTAATAGACACATAATATCACTAGTCTCCTCCTGCAGTGTTAACATGGTCCCACCTAACTTCTTCTCCCCCTTAATACTATTCACATTATTGAAGGTGAGTGTTAAATGGTCCATTCATCCAGAAATAAAGAGCAAACTACCATCCACCAGTTAGGGAGTCCTAGTATTTCTACTCTGCCGTGTTCTTTTGGCTATTGAATCTGACCCACCTTCATCCTCTGTATCAGTATTTGATGGAATAGAAGAGGTGTCTGTTCTTTCATCCTCTGAGTCTCGATCTGCTTCAGAGGACAGCATTGCAAATTTTTTGCCAGCCTTTCATGAAGCTGTTTTGGCAGGGGAATTCTTTTTTTTAACAATCTTCCCAAGCTTATTCCTCTTTTGCGAGACTGTTTTGAACCCTACTTCACCCTGCAGGGGAAAGGGAGAAGGGGGGGTCATCTCTTCCCAGTGATCAGTACTATCCTCAATGGGGGCAGGGGAGAGAGGGGGATTGCTGTCTACCTGGGGTTCCTCATCCTGATCTACTTCTACCTCTGAAATATATGTCTCTTGCCCAGGTTCTGCAGGCTGGGTTCTTTCCTGGTGATCCTGCCTTAAAACATCCAAACCAGCTCTTAAATTTTGCTCTGCCACCCTTTTTGCTAACTGCTGCTGCGCGATATTAATAAAACCTTCATGTGATGGGCACTCCTCACGATAATGGGATGCACATGGGCATCGGCAGTGAGCATGGCCTCTGCGCTCACACAAATTACACGTGAATAGACTAAGGCATTTTCCAACACAACGACCAAACTCTAGACAATGACTGCATTTTACAGTCACACGCAGAACTTAAGTGGGCCCTTGAGCCACACTTAAAACTCGACCTGGGTTGCCCAGCATAGAAAATTGCCCCTCTATCCTTCCTTAAATAAAAGAAGCTTGGGAGGTGCACATGCCCTGAGTTTGTGACATGAAGTTTCACCCTTATTATTCATCCCTCATGCTAAATTTGTTCACTATCCAGGGTGGGGGAGGGTCTGTTCAAAACCTCACATCTTTGTTGCAATCAAAACAAAATATCCTCCATGTTCACCCCCTCGTTTTTGAACATTACAATAATATTTTTAACTGCTGGTTTTGTTAAAGGGATGACATGAAATGGAGTCCATACTGGGGAATTTTTGCATGAGTTGTATTGGGCCCAAAACTTTCTAAGCTTGAAACGTTTTTGAAGTTTACATCAAAATTTCCATTTTCCAACCTAATAAGGGCAAATATTTCTGATGACAAAAATCTCATTGACCCTGTCAGAAGTGTTATAGCTATGTAAATCCTATCAGGTGTCTCCCCCACTCCCCCTTTATGTAGTTGCCTAATCACATTACACCACGGGGCTGGCTCTCTCCTAGTTTGAAAAAGGTCTGACATTTTAAATATTGCCTCTGTCCCTTCTCCACCCTCTGAGATGTTCTGTGCCATGGTAGGGGAAGGGCCTAATCTTAAAGGCTCTTCTGGCTCCCTAGAACTGAGCGTCCTATTGTTAAGTACATTCTGTATACTTGTAACATTCACTCTGTCTCCCTCTCCTGTCTCCCTAGTGGGGGTTGTGTTAAAACCATGGCCTCCTCCTCCACCCCTGTCTCTTCAGTTTGTATTTCATTAACAGTTACATCTTTGCTTGCAACAATAGTATCAGGCATTTGTATATTAGACATAACAGGAGAAAGATTACCCTGGGTATGTTGGAGCTCTCAGCAGAAGTATCGGTGGTGGCCACAGCAGGTAAAGCTTTTTTTAACATTTGATTATATGTAGGATCTTGACAGTCTGGAGTTCAAAGCCCATTCTCCCTAAGTTCACAGGTAGCATTTCCAGGGCCTTCATCAGTGACCATTTCAGGCTCCTAATTTCAGTAGACTCGTTTATATTCTTTTGTAAGTCAGCCTCATAGTTTTCAGATGCCGTATCAGGTTATGATCCACTGTTACTCCATCCACCGTTCATTTTATCTTGGGGAAATGTGCAAACAGTCTCTCTTGGTGCTGCTTGCTCCTCCGTTCACCAGTTCAAACAGGACGCTTTTGATTTTAAACTTCGTTTGGTGCCTAAGCGCTTATTACTTTTTTCTTGCTGCATGGCTCACTAGCAGACTTTAGGCACACAGGGAAATCCCTGTTTTGACTGCCAGCCTGGTCTCCAACCTCCTCTGACTGAACTTCCGACGCAATATTTCCAGCAGTCACGTCATCAAGCTGCTGACTCACTGGGGATTTGACAGCCGAAGCCCCTCTTTTGACAGTCAAGTCTGGCTCTGTAAGTGCTGCAGGCTCCATTTCTGCATTCAGCACTTCTTGCAGAAGTAGTTTTTTTCATTTCCATTAAACTTTCCTTATTCACTCTAGTTTGTTACCCTTCCTGTTTCAGCGGAGCATTGTCCTACACTACATGCTCATTTCAATTCTCTCTGGCTGGCTGCAACCAAATTCTCTTCTGAGATGCTCTCTGTAAAATCCATAATTGCCAATTCTGCTTCAGTGGCCTCTTGTGATTCAAGTACAGGAGAGGAGGCATGCTTTCCTGTATCTCTCATGTCCATCTCCTCCTGAGAGTCCTCCAGATGGCCATCCTGCATCAGGATGCCAAGAGTTCCCCCTACTGGCAAGAGTAGGGAGATTTTTTTTTATTTACACCATAAGAAACAAATAGAAATCAGGATTACATCATACAAACTTCATCAATAAAAAAAATCAAAAACCTAAAATAGCATTTTATCATGCAGTAGAAAAACAATGAATTACAAGATAGTATCACAGTATACAAAAGAAAAGACAAAAGCAGAAATAAGTATTATATCATACTATAATCCTTTCATAATACCACCCCCTCATGAAAGGAGTACCATAAAACATGAAGAATCAGTAGTGCAACACATGAAACTAAAGAAAAGGGAGGGAAAACAGAATAACAAACAAGGAACAAATCAAACAAGCACGAGTAACAACCTAAAAGAGGAAAACAAATAAACATTATTAGCAAGGCAGGAAACATTGTAATTGCAAGCAAAAAGCAATTCCCACATGCCCACCTTCCAGTAACCAAAATGATGAAAAATTAGCCCAATACTGTGCCCAAACTTGTGGACTAAAACGAGAACGTTCAGTATTTCTAAATTTGCATAGATCAGTCAAAATCAAATAAAAAAAGATCAAGAATCGGAATATCCATTTGCTGAAGCACAAATCTGCAGCGGCCGATCCAAATCTAATATAAAAAAAGAATCATTATCATATGAACAGTGCTATGAGCAACATGAGATAGAGAAGCAGGAATTATGCTGAAGAACAAAACCCTTGGATCTGGAGGAAAGTGTAATGAAAAATTCCCCACATCATGAACTAAGTCCCAAAACTAAATAACACAAGGACAGGCGAAATATAGATGGGTCATAGTCTCAATTGTAGTCCCACACATCAATCTGGGATGATATCGATCTTGCAACTGTTTATGTTTATGATTGCCCTTAACATTCACCTTCCCATGAAGTGACAACCATACAACATCCCACATTTTGTCAGGAATACGCTTATCCTTAATATACTTATAAATAGATTGCTGGTCTAGAACCGTGAACCCAGAAAAAGGATATTCAATAAAATGATCTGACAAAATCATAGCATAAACAAATTTCCTAGATAAAGAAAATACAGAAACATATTGAAGTTTCCATTTCTTAATATTATCGAAAATCCCAGTCCAAACAAATTCAAGGTTAGGTTGGCATTTATTTTTATGCATAAAAGAATTCATACGCCATTCATTCAACACCCCTTGCCATTTAACCATACCCCACAGGGACCACAAACTGGAACTCCACACATAAATATAACATGCTTCGTTTAATGGGATTCAAATGACTACCCCAAAAACATAAAAAGAAACAAGCCAAAACATTAGACTCCAACTCATGGGGAATGGGGAAAACAACACTAACATATAAAAACACAGGAATCAAAAAGGTAGAAATTAAATAAAGCCTCTTTTTCTTTGACATCTTCCAAACATTCCAATGGGTCACTTTATCCATACCTCTCCATAAAGCGATATCCCAATTAAAAACTGCCGTGTTATCACCCCCAAAATAGGTGCCCAAAATCTTACATGAGGCTTGAGCTACTGGAACACCTGCCACTTCAGTTAAAAAAGGGGAATAGCCCTGAATCGCTACACACCGGGATTTTCCTATATTTAGTCTAGCCTCAATGGTTTTCCCTACTGCCACAAATAAATCATAAGCTAACTGCACAGTATCAGCAGTTTGTGTCAATAGACAAATATCATCTGCATATGCAATAACCACAATGTTTTGAGAAAATGCAGTACCCAACCCCAGCAATAGAGGGGACCTTTGCAATAATCATAGCACAGGATCAATATAAAAAACATAAAGGAGGGGGCTCAATGGATACCCCTGATGGACCCCCTTTGGTATCCTGCAATTTCACCCCATCCTACCATTTTCAAATGGTTTAACATAAGCTAGCATATAGCATAACTGTAACCAACCAATAAAAAGAGAAGGAATCCCATAGGCCTCAAACATTTCAATAGGAAAGAATGGGAAAGTCCATCAAAGGCTTTAGCCTGGTCTAGACTCAGAAGAAAACCTCCTTCCTGCAAATCCACTATAGGGGTGTCTCCAGCGGTCATGAGTTCTCAAATCAAAAACAAAGCATCAGTAATATGCTGCCCAGGAACTCCACAAAACTGCTGAGGGCTAATCAAATCAGCCATCGCCATAGCCAATCTATTCCCTAACAATTTGGCTAGGATTTTTAAATCAACATTCAGCAGCGTGATAGGCCACCAGTTTTCAAAATCCTATGGGTCCTCAGCCTTAAAACGAAATACCAAAAGACCTTCATACATTTTTATAGGCAAACAGTAATCAGACAAAATAAAGTTAAAAAACACTAACAATTCTCCTGGAATAAGTTCACAAAGAATTTTGTAAAGCTCCCTTGGAAGATCATAAGAACCAGGAGAATTATTTGGCTTCAAAGTTTGTATGGTCCATTGCAATTCGTCTTTCATAAATGGGGGAAATCATAGTTTCCCTTTGAGATATTGAAACCTGTGGAAGATGAGCTGCAGAAGGCAGGTGAGGGACAAAGGACAAATTTAAACCCTCCATTCCAAAAGTAACATTAATATGGTTCTCCAAAATCAGCATGATGACCTCATTATCTACAGATAAAGATCCTTGGGCATCATGCAATCCCAAAAAACATTTATTTTCCCTACACATCTGGCTATCAAAAAAGGGATTAGTTTGCTCCACCCTCCCGAGTTCCAAATGATTGTTCTTTTTGAAGTGAACAAAGTCTATTGTATTGAAAAAGAGGTAATTTTGATTTCAAAGTATCTATACATTGAGTATAGTCAACACCATCCAGATGTTGTGCAGGCAATAATTCTTGAAGCTGAGCCCTCAAAGACAGATAAGTAGTTTGAGATAAAGACATGTTAACACCAGCCTGCAACTTAAAAAAATTAGTAATCCAATACTCCAAGTCTTCCCACCTTCTAGCAATATAACCTTCATAAAGAAATAATGTAGACTGTTTATTCTGAATTAAATCATGCAACCCTGAGGATATAGCAGCAATTGTCAACAAAGAAACATTTAGGTGCCAATATCTTGGTCCTGACTCCCTTATAGGGGAAATCACAATATGGACACCAATGAGGGTATGGTCTGAAGATTCAACAGGTAGATTAAATACCTCAGCTACCTCTAAAGTCTGTTTCAAAAAAATAAAATCTATTCTAGAGGACAGTTTCCCTCTGAAATAATTAGGAGCAGCTCTTTTATTGCCAATAATATGAGCATCCCATAAAGCAGCCTGATGCACTATTTGAAGTAAAAAAGACTTATCACAATACTGTTTTTGCCCAGAATGGTCAGTTTGTGGTGAAATGTGTGGGCACGTTTCCAGTAAGAAGAGCCTTGTTAGTGGAAACGTGACCACATTTCACCACAAAGTGAACCTTATGACGTTGCTGAGAAGGTGGGGCAGAATGTGGGTGGCTTTTCTGAACAGGAACTATGTCGGATAGACAAGATAGAGGCATTTTATTTTATGCAGGACAGCCCAAATGTTATTATCATTGTGGGTCTCTTTCCCACCTCAATACTGATTGTGTTGCAGTTTGTTGTTTTCAATGTGGTTTATTGGGGCATCCTGCAGCTCATTGCACTGCTGCTCCTGTTTGTAACTGTTGTGGGGATAATAAGCACATGTTTCAGGATTGCCCATGGGCTGCCCACAATTCTGAGACCTTTCTGAACAAGATGGCATCCTTTCTCAAGCCAGATGTTCTTTTTTTTTTCACCTGACTCTGACTCCCCTGATTTAGGTCTTACAGATGTCAATCCTGGCTGAACTTTGGTGTTAGATGTTGAACTTGATTCTTTTTGTTTCAGATTGGTTAATATATATGGACCACAGTCTAAAGCTCTTCGTGTAGACTTACTTTACAACCTTATTTACATACCAGAAGACAGATATTTTTTGCAGGGGATTTTAATATCAATGTTCAGCAACTGATTTCTGGGCCCCTAATTTCATTACAGTAAGTCACTTCACGGAGGAATTCCCATTCATAAAAGCCACCCAAATTCTACCACCCTTTCTTAGCAATGTTAGGACGTGATGCCAGGGAGAGCGCGGGTGCTTGCTCTATAATAGTGCATGTCCGATTATCCGGCAGCTTTCCGAATGCTTCCTTATGTTATAATGATCAGTTTGTGGTGAAATGTGTGGGCACGTTTCCAGTAAGAAGAGCCTTGTTAGTGGAAACGTGCCCACATTTCACCACAAAGTGAATCTTTTGACATAAAGGAACATTCGGATAGCTGCTGGCCATTCACTGTAGTGAAGCATGCACCTGCACTCCCCCTGGCATCATGTCCTGACATTGCTGAGAAAGTGGGACAAAATGTGGGTGGCTTTTCTGAACAAGAATTCTTCTGTGGCATAACATACTGTAATGAAATTATGGGCAGTTTTCACAGAAATGTAATGCATTATGTGGAGCAAGAAAGATTCCCCTGGAAGTGAGACACCCACATATTAGGTTGTGTGCAATACCATAACTATGTAACGCAGCAGTACAACAATCTGTTGAGAACTCTGACCTATATTTTTTAATGCTATGTTACAACTTCCTTTACTTACATCCTGACTGGAATGATACACAAATTTCCAGTAGTTGAGTCTGTTGAACTACCTTTTTTCATGTGTGAAATAATGAAAGGAGCATTTCTTTTAAATTGGTGCTGACCAGGTCTTTGTCATTGTTTTCCTCTGCTTTTCTCCATCACATCAGTTAATTATTATATATAATTTCTGTTGTACATTAACAGTTATGCAGCAGGCAGTGTTTTATGACACCATAGAACAATGTTTATTGAAAAACAGTTGCAAATAAATACAAACCTGGTCAGAACAATATTGAAAGGTGTGTTTATTTGTTTTTCATACATGAAAAAAGTAGTCAACTAAGTAAAGCAGACAGAAATTGTGAAAAGAAGCATGTAATTCAAGTCACAACTCGGAGGAAACCAGTGGCTCTGGCAATGTAAAGTAGCATAAAAAAGTACAGTTCAAACTTGTCATGACATTCTTGCAATGCTGCTTTAACTGATAATGTCAGTATGACATCATGAGCTCACAATCACACAACACACAGAATGCAACCTCCTAGTGTCCAGAAAATTGACATGTGGTAACAAAGTGAAATGGGAGCATTTCAGCACATACAAAGTCCCTCAGAATTAATGGCACACTCAGTCATGCATGCAGTGGTGGCACAGAGTCCCCAGATTTTTTCTACATGCCCAAAATGTATCCTCCTTGTGTCCAGAAAATTGACAAGTGGTAACAAAGTGAAATGGGAGCATTTCAGCACATACAAAGTCCACCAGAATTAATGGTGCACTCCGTCATGTGCACGGTGGTGGCACAGAGTCCCCAGATTTTTTCTGCATGCCCAAAATGCATCTGCCTTGTATGTAGAAATTTGACAAGTGGTGAAAAAGTGAAATAGGAGTGTTTCAGCACATACAAAGTCCCTCAGAATTAATTGTGCACTCAGTCACATGTGCAGTGGTGGCACAGAATCCCCAGATTTTTTCTGCGTGCCCAAAATGCATCTGCCTTGTGTGCAAAAAATTGACAAGTGGTAACAAAGTGAAATGGGAGAGTTTCAGCACATTCAAAGTCCCCCAGAATAAAATGATGACCGTGATCATACTGTTGCTGGTCCAATGTGTTCAGCAAGGTGATTCGAGCAAATGCAATGTGATCATCTCAACTGGATGGAAGGGTGCCCTTTGTCTGTACACTAATAGTAGCCTTGGTGAGTTGATATATATAGATATATGCTGTGTATTTTATAGGTGAGGAGGGGGGTTGACATGGACATGTACTCATGGTATTGTTCTGTATCACAGGTCACAGAAACTGTTGGTGTGCACATTCCAGTGCTTGATGAGAATTTTTTGTGTTGAAATTGGAAATGGTTAACTCTCAAGAACATGAAGGTAAGTGTTTTTTTGGGGGGTGGGGGACACATGTTTTGCAGGTTTGTCTGTAATGGTTTCTTATTTTATTACTTTTTCACAGATTTCATCTGCATCCTTCTGGAATCTGGTTGTTAATGATGGTCGGGGTCATCTAACGAATCGACTTCTGCATGTTGCATGTGTACTCCAGCCCGGGGGAGGGGGTGCCTGATGTTGAAGAACTTTTTGAGATGAGGCCACTTTGACAGAACAACAAAGCATCACGAAGTTTCCTAAAAAAGAAATGAATGACTTCTTACAACTTATTTGTAATTTGTCCCTCCCTGGTTCTCAAACTCAAGTCAAGTTACATTTCAAACCCACATCTTGTCAAGTAACACAATCTGTGTGTAGATTTTTCAACACTGTCATGGTCAGGGCTGCACAGCTGCAAGATCAGAATACAGTACATGAATGATATCTTCAAGAATTAGTTTTGGTGATGTACACATGTCACTTAGTTTATGAATCATAGTCAGTCGCATTTGCTGCAGTCTTTCCAAAACAATGAAATGGATTAAATGAATTCTTCTTACTTACCAGAATGGATTTCACATGGATATTCCATAGATTCCTCTGTATGGTACAGCTGCAGTACCATTCCCACCGAGGTTTAGCGAAGGAGACATTTTTTGTTAACCTGTAAAAAAATAAATAAATAAATAAGTGTACCATATATGTTTGACCACTGTGGCTCTGAAAACCTATAGAAAACAAAACATATAACTAAAGGAAGTGAAACAGCATAACAAACATAAGTACACATACTCACTTTATGGTTTAAATATTAAGAAGCTTTGTGTTTGTGGCTGATGAATGTGGTGGTCCGGACAGACTCATGCTCAGTAGTGGCAGTGGCTAACATCATTCCTGGTGGTGGTGGTGGTGGTCTGGGGGGCAGACAGACTCATGCTTAATGGTGGCAGTGGTTAACATCAGTCCCAGTGGTGGTGGTGGTCTTGTGTGGCACACCGCCTTTTAACAACTTCAGTTAAAACCTGCCAACGTTAACCACATCATCATTCTCATAAAGAAAGCTTCCCTCACAGTCATCTATGTCTGAAATCTGACCACTGGGAAATTCTTTCTCCATTGTGTCATCATCTACATCAGTGGTGTGCTGTTTCAGGCAGCTACTGCCAGTGCTACCAGGATGGTCCATTTCCACATCACCAAAACCACCATGACTAGGCCAGGGTGTGAATACTGAGGTTGCAGTCTGTGCTGGTATGTGCCTCTCATTCATTTTAATGAATGTTATCAAACTAACATTTGCAGGAGACAGGTTTGTCCGACGATCCCTGACTATTGCACCTGCTGAACTGAATACCTTCTCAACACTTACACTGGAGGGTGGGCATGTGAGATACTTCAGTGCCACTGCCATTCACTGACCTTTCCACTCCAGTGAAAAAGAGGATCTTCGCTTATTGTCAGATGCCTGTTTCAGACAAATATGACTCAACTATTCTCTGAGCTGCACCAAGTCCAGTTGTTGATGCATCACTCTGTTCTCCAGAATCATTTATTTTGCAAATACCCACTTGGGATAAAGCCTCCCAAAGTGGATTGATGCTAGCCACTTTGGATGACAGACCACCTGGAACTGCAGTTCCCTTCCCCTTGCAGGATATGCTTGATAGTCCTACAGGTACACCTTCAACCGGATTATGCTGCTGAGGTTTGCTGACCTTAGCACATGACTTCTGTGCCCCATGAACCAAGCACACCAGCTGACCACTGATATTTTTTACCTGTTCAGGACCTTTCTCCAGTACTGATGCATTTCCATGTCTGTATCGTGGGTCCAGCATTGTTGCCATGGCAAAGTTGTCACTACGCTGAATGCTCACAACATGACGATTCTGGTCTAATACTGTCAGCATGTGTTGCAGCAACATACTGCTACCGCCATCTACGGCAGCATCAAGGCCATGTTGTACATTCACCAATGTCTGCCTCAGCACCCACAGTAGTGGAATTGATTGGTTAATGGAGGCAGACTCGCCACTCACCATATGTGTGGCATGTTTAAAGGGCCACAAAATTGTTATTACAGAGTCCATGAGGTGCCACTGTTCAGTGGTCATAGACATGGAGACCCCGGAACTGTCATGGCTAGTGTGCATCACAAGATATTCTGAGATGGCTTTATATTGTCCATACACCCTCTCTGCCATGTATAAAGTGGAGTTACACTGGGTGACAACTTCCAGCTTCAAGTGGTGCTGAGGCAGGCTATTTTGTATCTGCAACTGCCGCAGTTGGTCACGGGCCTTTCCAGATCATGAAAAGTGAGAGCAGACACATTGTGCAATGGTCAGCATTTCCTTTACATCAGGGTGCTGCAGAAACTCCTGCACCACAAGATTTAAACAATGGGCCATGAAAAAAAAACATTCATGATGCATTTCACCACATTTGACCCATTGTCACTTGCTATGAACCTAGCTCTCAGGGACAGGGGATTTAACCATTTGTCAGTTTCAGTTAGTACCACATTCAGCATGTTCTCACCAGTGTGTGAACAGGTCACATAGCACATAGCAATTGTTGCATGCTGTTGAATTCCTGGAAGATTGCTACCACGACAATCCACCTTACTGCACTGGTTATTCACACTGCCAACATCACAAACAACCCCCGGCATCTGCACCCAGTGTGCAGTTATACACAAATATGAACTCTCCACTGTTTTGCCATTTGTCCACATAGCCATACTTAAATGGATGAATGGAGGGGAGGAATGTTAAAGGGCATGTCTTACTGAGTCGGACACAGTGCGGAACAACTTGGGGACAGCATGGGTAGAAAAGTATGTCCTGGGTGGGACTTTCCATTTTGGACAGGCACATGCAGCAAACCGCCGGAACCCAGAATTCTCCACAAAGGATAAGGGCAAAATATCAATTGCCAGCATTTCAGCTACAGCACCATTAAGTTCACGTGACACTGTATGATTGGGGGTTACTTCAGCTTATGCACAAAAATACTCTGTAACATGGGCTGACTTAAATATTTTACACTGGGTGTGATCACAAATGGTTGTGCTCTGTAATGAATGGCATTGGCAGGGGGTGGAGTGTAGACGTTTGATGAAAACAGTTGCACAGGTGATGATGACAAAACCCAGAAATGCAGTTATTTTGCCAGATTTGCCAACTGGGGTTGATGTACCATGTGCGCTAGACATATTGCATTCACCACCACCACCACCAAAACTGCTACTCTCACCAGCACTGGACAACATTTCAAAGTCATTATGCTCCTCCACCTCATCATGCCTGTAGTAATCCTCTGCTCTTATTACCTCACTACTGCACATGTTTAATTTACTACTGGACTTAACAGACATGGAAGGGGATAACATGCTCGTTATGGTTGCTGGTGATGAGGGTGAACGCCCCACTGTGGTATTAGCTGCCAGCTTGTGCTGGGTCCACAGTGCCATGTGCCTATTCTTAGATGTGTATCCTGTCCTCCTGTGCCCAGATGGCTCCCCTTTTTACCTTGACTCACACACACATGGCAAACCTGGCAGATTGCAACTGACTCATCATTTGCATCTTGAACAAAAAAATCCCAAACAAGGGATTGTGATGCTCTGCTTTAACATGTCCATGATGTTGCTTATTTAATTTTGTTATTATAAGCACTGAAGTTGGGGGAGCACGTGACCACCATGACTACCTATCATTATTACTGGGTCATCATCATCAACTAAAACTGGTAAATCACAAAGTTTTACGGGGGGAGGGGATTCAAGCAAACAGACTCAGACACAGTCACTTTGAATTTCTTTTTCTCCAGTTCCCAACTGGGGTCAGTTACATCATCATCATCATATTCATCAACGTCACACACATCCACATCTTTTCCTTGGATGCTCACATGTGGACTGCATGTTGCAACAACAGTAACATCATCATCATCACCATCACATTTATCATCATCATCTACACCACCATCACCTGATACTTTTTCACCACACTGTGAATCACTGCATGGAAAATGCGTGACATTAACCACCACGGTTGATGGAATATCACATTGTATGCTATCGTTGATATGATTATCAGAACCCTCAGGTTCAGTTACTGGGATGTTATTGGGAAGTATGACATCATCTAATCTGCCACTCACTTCACTGCCTCACACTCCACTATATTTTTGGATGCATTACACTGGTCAGAATTCGAACTTGAGGCACCAATACTAATACTACCACATCACTAACACCACCAGCTGGGAAAACATCATCTCCTCCAACTATGAGTGAAGCTACTGATTGGGCTATAAAAAACATTGCAGGAGAAATACCTTTCCTCACATCAGCAATGCACTTCTGTGTCTGCATACTACCACGTCCACAGACTATCTTACTGCCAGCATTGCCATGGCGAGGACCAGCTTTGCTTGCACGTCTCTTTGCGGGCATTTTGGGGGATCAACAACAATATTATAACCAAATTTAGATTTTGGTACATTCACTCTCTGATTGGGGGGACACTGGATGTAAAGCCAAAAAAACAACTGTAGCTTCAGCAATAGATAGAGACTGTCACACAATGAAAACAACTTCTGTAATCAGTGGTGCTGATGAGGTCACAAAAACAATCCAGTCTGGTAAAAAATTCCTTTTGCTGGTGGGGGTGGGGAGCACTGACTGCAGATTTTTATGGCAGTACAAGCAGCAAAACAAAGAACAGATACCATGATCACAGTACAAAATCAGGTAGCTGCAATGGATAGAAGGTTCACACTGCTGCGCCTGCCCTGCAATTAGACTAGTCCATGGCACAATAAAAGGTGTATTATTTGATGTCATGCAACACCACTCACACACACACACAGCAGTTTATCTACAATGGTGAACGAGTAACGTGTAGCAAATTGAAAAGTTCAGTAATATGTCACGTACTGTAATGTAAACAACTAGAAATTATGAACTGCTG
This sequence comes from Neoceratodus forsteri, assembly GCA_016271365.2. Classification (NCBI taxonomy): domain Eukaryota; kingdom Metazoa; phylum Chordata; order Ceratodontiformes; family Ceratodontidae; genus Neoceratodus; species Neoceratodus forsteri. Next base: position 34,714,485 of record JADMNL010000024.1, on the reverse strand, counting down.
CACCAGAGCCACACAACACACAATCAGCAAGAAAAGTTCAACAATTACTGACAATATTAGTGTGTGTACATTAACACAGTCAGTTATATAACAGTATAACCAAAAAACAAATAAATCACTATTTCTCCAACTTAAATCTACCTACACCACAGACACGCCCCTCCCCCAAAGCACACTTTCACTGTCTTTCACTACACTCACTCAATGTTGTACATTAACATTCAAAATCCACACAAAAACAAAAATGCTCAATGATATGAGCACATGAGGGTTTCCTGCAATAGATGAACTAAAGGTGGACCCCCCAAAAAAGCAAAAATGCTTTTTCAACAGCTTTTAGAAGGTTTCAATCACAGACAGCTCTCAGAACACACCGTCTCCTACTGCTTCCTACACACACTACCCCAAACTGAGGCTGTACAGATTAATATAGAGCCCATGTGACCTAAAATCCCATGAATCACTGCAAAATTCACGTTCAGAGCTCAAAAACAAGGCGAAGTGAGGCAAAGTGTGTTGATCTCAATTCACTTCGTTTAAGATTTTGGTGGAGTAGTGGTCTGGGAAGGCGGAGTAACGCGAAGTCAGTGCTTTCAAAGGACTTCTCGTTACCCATTATAATGCAAATTACTCTGCTTCGCATTGCAGAGCACTCCGTGAATCCGCCTTTGTTCTGTGAATGACTTCGCAGAGCAGATTGAGCACACTTCATCCACCACTATTCATATATGAAAAATTTTTACCTTTCAAATTAGGTGGGTTCCTGTTGGATCTTAACTTTATTCTGATGGTGTCGTCCAGTTATCTCAGTCTCCATCAGGTCTTCAAAGAACACAAAAGGAATGCAAATTTCTTCTTGTGCCTGACAATTTAGCAATTAACTTTAGAAAACCTGTATAATAGTCTTTGGAAGTTCAAAATTTGGATACAGAGAAATGGTTCACGATATGCAAAAAGCTGTATCAGAGTACTACATTTCAATACCTTAGTTTACAATTTTCTCAGATCATCTATTGGACAAACAGTGTTTTGGATCCAAAAAAGGTAACTATAACAATTGAGGAAATAATATAGAGAATAAAGTATGGGGGTGATGTGTGTAACAAGAAGGTTACACACACCTGAGGGGTTAGATGCTACATAAACCCTGTGAGTGAAGTTCGAGGGGTTTATGAAAAGCATCTAACCCCGAGGGTGTGTAAACTTCTTGTTTACACACACCACTCCATATTTTATTTTATATAATTGCTGGGTTTCCCTTTTTTTGCCTCAGCAATTATATAAAATAAAAAGTTGTTCTGCGCTGTGGTCCGGTTAACTTAGAGTGCGCAGCTGATTTTCTTTAGTTATTTAAATTTTTTTCATATCGGCAGCAGTTGAAAGTTAGTTTATGTCTTTCTGGCACATTTTACTTTTTTTGTTACTTACCACCTGCTCTGGGTGGCGGTTTGTCCCGTTCAGTGAGCAGAGTGCAGCGAGGAAGGGACGAACTGTTTTGGGTGTATACGCAGAGTGAGGGAAACCATGCGCATGTTTGCCATTATTAACGCTCCTTCATTATGGCAAATTACGCCACAGTTTCCCTATGGGAAAAAAGGGAAAACAGCTATTATAACAATTTTTAAGTATACAGCACCCAGCTTACCAAGGGATGAACCGGGTAATTAATGCCCAGTAAGTCTCACATCCATAATGTGCAAACTCATGGAAACAATACTAAAGGAAAGACTGTTGTCGTACCTGGAGGGCAATGGCCTCCAGGATGTGAGGCAGCATGGGTTTGTTTCAGGGAAGTCTTGTCAAACCAACCTGATACAATATTATGACTGGGTGGCAGGTGAGCTGGATAAGGGTCATGCGGTGGATGTTCTTTACTTGGACTTCAATGAAGCCTTTGATTCTGTGCCTCATGGGTGGCTTGGGGGGAAGCTAACTGGTGTAGGGGTAGAGGAAAAAATGATGAACTGGATTATAAGCTGGCTGAGTGGGAGGCTGCAATGGGTGGTGGTGAAAGGGGAGCTCTCATCTCCCAGGCTGGTGATGAGTGGGGTGCCACAGGGCTCTGTGTTGGGGCCAGTATTGTTTGGGCTTTTCATATCGGACATTGCACATGGGGTGGTGAGCAAGTTAAGTCTGTTCACTGATGACACCAAAACCGGAGCAGTGGTGGATGGAGAGGAGGGATGGAAGCAGCTGCAGGGGGACCTAAGCAAGTTAGAGGAGTGGTCAGAGAGGTGGCAGCTGGGGTTCAATTCAAAGAAGTGTAAGGTTATGCACTTTGGGGTGAAGAATCCGCGGAGAGAATACTGGCTGGGAGGGGTTAAGCTAGGAATCAATGAGGAGGAGAAGGATCTAGGGGTAATGATGACTGGGACCATGCACAGCGCAGGAAAGTTGTTGCAAAAGTAAACAAAATGCTGAGGTGCATAGCGAAGTGGTTGTCGTCCAAATGAAAAGAGGTGATCTTGTCCCTCTACAGGTTGCTGGTAAGGCCACACTTGGAGCATTGTGTGCAGTTTTGGAGGCCATACCTAAAGCGTGATATCAGGCTACTGGAGGGGGTGCAGAGGAGGGCAACAAAGATGATATGTCGAATGGAGCGGAAAGACTTTGACAGCAGGCTGGGAGACCTGAATATGTACACCCTGGAGGATAGAAGGGACAGGGGGGACATGATAGAGACATTCAAGTATCTGAGGGGAACCAATAAGGATGGGGCAGATGGGGTCTTTAAGTTAAGAAGGGGGAGGGTCAGCAGGGGGCATGGACTGAGAATAGAGGGTGGGAAGATTTAGGAAGGAAATGAAGAGACACTATTTCACAGAGAGGGTGGCAGCAAATGGGCAGCCCTACCAGAATGGGTGGTATCATGTAAATCTGTGAATAGCTTCAAAAGGACATGGGACAGGAGCGGGGGAGAGTGAGGGTGGGGAGGTAGGGGTGGCAGTGGGATGACAAAGGGGAGGGGGTGGGGCAGCTGCAAACTAGGGGTGGAAGCTGCACACTCGAGCAGACGTAGATAGACTGGGTGGTCTGTTTCTGCTGGCACATTCGTATGTTCATATGTGCTTATAAAGGGTAATTTATTTCAGTAGCTGCAAAATGTGTAAATGACTAAAAGATGCCACCCTTTTGCTTTGGGGAAATGACATATGGGGTTGTTCCAGTCTGAAAGATCTAGAAATCCCCATGAATGATTTAGGAGAGAAACATTGGGAGTTCCTTCTTCAACTCCAGCAGTCCAGCTTATGATAGAACTATGTTGGGAGTCAATGTCCCTGATGGCGTGGATGAGATCTTTGGACTACCGTATAGATAAAAATGTTTAAAGTTGGAGCCCACTCATGACACTAATGGTACAAATTTGGGAGCAAGCTTGAGAAGTTGGGGTCGAGCCTGGGAAAGAAGGATTGAGTGTCCCAGCAGTAGGAAGGAGGACTGAGTGTCCCAGAGGACTCTCTCTTCATGTGCCGGAGGATGAGTGAATCTCTGCTGCTATACTGCCATCTGGGGGACCACAGGTGGTAATGTATATGGGGCACAAAAGGGAGCGAGGAGGTCAGTCGGGCTCTGCATGGAATGCTTGTACATGCGTGCTTGAGGCTCCTGGTGTAATTATGTCTTGAGGAAGGGGGATATGCCAGAAACACAGATAAGTCCTCAAGGGAGCAGGATGCTTGTGCTCGGGCCCTGTTTCCTGTCACTAGTTACCCTCTCCTCCCAAGGTTCTACTGCTCTTACTCCATTCCCCCCCCCCCCAGAGATAGGACATGTGTGTACAGCATGGCAAGGCTGCTACTTGAGGGGCAGACTCGAGGGGGTTGAAATGATGAGGGGTATTTGTTAGGGACATTATGGGATTGGACTGGGCTTACTCCAGGGGGATTGGAGCTGCAACAGAACGGAGAATAAAAAGTAAGTAAAAAAATAAATCTCTGTACACTATAACCATTAGGGTACACTCTGCAACCACAAGAAGGGTCTGAACACCGAAGACTGTTACTGATACTGGGATGAAGGGGGTAAAAGGGGCCTGTTGGAAAACCGACACTTGCTATGAAAGGATGGGAGATGGTCCATTGCTCACCTCAAAAAATGTTGAAGTGTTGATCAATAGTCCTGGCCTCTGGACCCTGTTTTGTATAGGTACTACTTTCCTCAGGATCTGACCCATTTCGCCGTCATTGCTGCAAGGGTCCTCAGTGGCATTCACTCTTTCTAGAGATGGAGTGGTAGGTGGGAGAGCCATGAAAAAGTTTAACTGAACACTTGCTCTTCTGCCACATACTGTCGGTGATTTATTTCAGTTGATAGATATTGCCAATGCCCACTTCATATGGTTACAAAATACATCAGACTCTTGTAATAACTCCCTGCAGCACCCTTCTTGGTAATTCTGCACACTGCCTCCTCCCTTTACATACAGTAGTGTTTGCAAACTAAACAACACTCTCCAAGCTGTTTTCATTTTAATCTATAGAAATTCATCAGCAAAAAGATAATTGAGTTTCTCATATCCGAAAATAAAAAAAAGCCTCAGGGTGTACTTAAGATCTGCGTCAGTTCTGTGATGAATTCTGAACTCATTCTTTTTATAAAATCTCTTTCAGTCGACTTGACTGGACCCTCCATGCAGCAGGAAGAGACATTTAATGAAACTGTGCTATCATTTCAATCATTTATCTCTATTCTGACGATTCTGATGGTTTGCATGTCTTTGTTGCAGGCAATTCCCAATTCCCCAAATGTATTATTGCTCTAAAATGTTCATTTGCTCCTGCATGTGACCTAGCTGCATAGCTCAGTGAAACTTACAAAGATTAATTTATATTTTTGTGTCAAAGTTTACTCTATTTATATCCAACCTGTTCATGGGCTGCATTTTTGTGCATGTACCCTTCCCTTATTGTCATCTATTTATTTTAAGTTTATTCAGGATTGCTAGCATGAGTTTAGAGAGAACCCTTTTACAAAGGACCCTGGCACATTTTCACAGTAGGAATTCATATACAAACACAACCGTACAGTAATATATAGACTCAAATACAGACTGTCTGGTTCTTAAATGCATCTACATTGGTATTTATTCAATTACAATCTTACTACAGTATGCATTGTATACCTTCTGTCCCTCATAGTGGGCCCTATGCACGAAGCCAGCGTGGCATGCGAAGGATGCATATCTATTGCAGTGGCGTGGATACATGCCGCATGTATGCACACAACCCAGCACAAGACACCATGGAGGGCCACAGCATGTAGCTACGCTGGTCACCAGTGCTTCATGTACACAGGGGCATGTCCACGTAACTGGCATGGAGAGGCCCGCTGAGCACATGCAGGAACATGAGGGTGGGGTGCATACATGGGCCACAGGGAAAGCACACATATGCATGACCAAAGGCTGCCACAAATGGGTGCGTAAGGCATGGACACCACCAGCAGCCCAGATGGTGCCAATGGGATAGAGCTACGCTTGCAGGTGATGATCCCACGACGCCCGTGCACCGTGTGGGGGGCACCATGGCTACCCGACCACCGCATGTACCGAGAACAAATCCCCATGTGCGGCTATACATGACAACACCACAGAGGTGCGAGCAGGTGGCACACAGGTGGACACACCGTCAGGCACACATGTGCGGTGCACTGACAGCAGCGCCACAACATGGCATTGCTGCATCTGTGGACAACCACAATGCCAAGATACTGTGTCATGGGTAACTCTGATGGTGTACGCTGACACTGCACACCCCACGGGCCAGCACACATGGCCAACGGCATGATGCCACACATGCGGCCACAGGCGAATAAGCATTCAAGCTCCACCCCTCGACGTGCCCATGCCCACCGGAATGGTGTCCAGGACAGGACTGGGACAACGCCCCCATCTGCCACGGTGTGTGCCGCCAAAAGCCCCTCTCCTTCACACACACACACACACACACACACACACCCCTCAATGACCAGACAGTGATGTCAGAAAGAAAGGTTTAGCACACAACCGCTCAACAACATTACAATGAAAAATAGGGAAAGGGAACATTGTTTAACCAGGAGTAGCACACTAAGCCAAAGCTTGTTTCCAGATGTGACCTGGGAGCACAAGAAAGTTAAGTGACTTGTTCAGGATCACACAATATGCACCTAGGGTGCTGTGGAATACAAACCCAGGTCTCCAGATCTTCAGCTCAGAGCCTTAATCCACTGTGCTATACTGAAATGTATAATGAAATATTATGAAATGTGTGGCCTATACAACAACCAAAGGCCACCCCCCACAGTTGGCACCCACACCCCACCCACAACAGCCACACCCCCGACACGGCCGCACCCACTCCCCTAATGTCACAGTCTCTGTCCCTGTGGTTCAAGCACGTCCTCCTTAGGCGATTGCACCTGATGCCTTCTCTGCCAGGGCCAGGCCTCATCGCTGCTGCTTCTGCTGCTGGGCATATCCGTCTCCTCCACCTGTGGCCAGTCAATCCTATTGAGCACCATCCTCTGGACATGTCCCCTGTGGCACTGTGGAGAGAAAGAGAACAGTCAGGACTGAGCACCTGGACATTCGCCACTCACCAACCCCCCCCTCCGGTAATGACCAGACACACAGCATGGCATCCGCCCCCCCCCCGGTGTGGCAGAATTGCCCTGCATACACCTGTGAATGGCAGAGGTGCTGACAGCCACAATGGTGTGAGTGCCCATTGTGCAAGGCGTGCCTCAGGACACACTGTCTTGAATGCCACCAAGCACATAACGGCCATCCACCATGCCAGCATGTGCCATCCGATAGCTAAGAGGCACCAGGCACTATGTGACGCACACAGCACAATGTAAACTGCCAGTAGCAACCATACAGATGCAAGAACACGTGTGTATGACAGACATGTGCTGCCACAACACACAACATATCCCCTATCACGTGCCCTGACCTGGCAACATGTAGTGGACCATGGGTCCAAGGTGTGTACACTATGGACTGTTGTCATTGCCAGAACACTGTACCATATTGCAGCCCAACAGGCAGCCAGCCACGTGCCGCACCATCAGCAAGTCCCAGCATGCACGTACCATCGTGTCCTGCAGTGCTGCAGTACTCGGGCACCCCAAAGACCCCAAATGTCAGGGCAGGCGGACATGCCAGAGATAAACCCACAGCCATGCTGTGAATGTCATTCATGTCCTGCACCGCCACTGCTGACCCACTGCAGCCTCCATTGTTGCCATGGACAACTGGCCACACACCGGCCAGTGGCCATGCATGACAACACCACAGAGGTGCAAGCAGACGGCACACAGGTGGACACACCGGAGGACACGCACACATGTGATACATTGACAGCAGTGCCACAACATGGTGCTGCTGTGGCCATGGACAACCACAATGCAAAGACACTGTGCCATGGGTAACCCCAATGGTGTACGCTGACACCGCACACCACACGGGCCAGCACACATGCCCAACGGCCTGACACCACACATGCAGCCACAGGTGAACAAGCTTTCAAGCTCCACCCCCCCTGACATGCCGTGCCCACCGGAATGGTGGCCAGGACAGGACCGGGGAAACCCCCATTCACCATGACATATGTTGTGTGAAGCCCCCCTCACACACACACACACACACACACACACACATGACTCAATGACCAGACAGTGGTGTCAGAAAGAAAGGTTTAATACACAACGGCCCAACAATATTACAATGAAAAATAGGAAAAGGGAACACTGTTTAACCAGGAGTAGCACACTAAGCCAAAGCTTGTTTCCAGATGCGACCTAGGAGTACAAGGAAGTTAAGTGACTTGCTCAGGATCACACAGTACGCACTTAGGTGGCTGTGGGATTCAAATCCAGGTCTCCAGATCTGCAGCTCTGAGCCTTAACCCACTGTGCTATACTGAAATGTATAATGAAATATAATGAAATGTATGGCCTATACAACAACCAAAGGGCCCCCCCCCCACACAGTCGGCACCCACACCCGACCTGCAACAGCCACTCCCCCAGCACAGCCACACCCACCCCCATAATGTCACAGTCTCTGTCCCTGTGGCTCCTGCCTGTGGAGCAAGCACTTCCTCCTTAGGCAACTGCACCCACTGCCTTCTCTGCCAGGGCCAGGCCTCATCACTGCTGCTTCTGCTGCTGGGCACATCCGTCTCCTCCACCCATGGCCAGTCAATCCTATTGAGCACCATCCTATGGATGTGTCCCCTGTAGCATTTTGGAGAGAAAGACTACAGTCAGGACTGAGCAGCTGGACAGTCACCACTCACCAAACCCCCCCTCCGGTAATGACCAGACACACAGCATGGAATCCGGCACCCCACCCCCCCAGTGTGGTGGAATCACCCTTTGTACACTTGTGGATGGCAGCGATGCCGACTGCCACAACAGCATGAGTGCCCGCTGTGCAAGGTATGCCTCAGGACACGCTGCCTCGAATGCCACCAAGGACGTAACGGCCATCTGCCATGGCAGCATGTGCCATCCAATGGCCGAGAGGCACCAGCACAATGTAAACTGCCTGTAACAGCCGTACAGATGTAAGGGCACATGTGTGCATCACGGACACGTGCTACCACAACACACGACATATCCCCTATCGTGTGCCCTGATCTGGCAACATGTGGTGAACCATGGGTCCAAGGTGTGAACACCGTGGACCATTGTCATTGACAGAACACTGTACCATATTGCAGCCCAGCAGGCAGCCAGCCACGTGCCACACCCTCGGCAAGGCTCAGCATGCACATGCCATGGTGTCCCGCAGTGCCACAGTACTCGGGCACCCCAAAGCCCTATAATGTCAGGGCAGGTGGACATGCCAGAGACAAACCCAGAGCCTTTCTGTGAATGTCACTTATGTCCTGCACTGCCACTGCTGTTCTGCTGCAGCCTCCACTGTCGCCATGGACAACCGTCCACACACCAGGCAGCAGCCGTGGACTACACAGCCACTGGCCAACACGGCCCCCTGCACAGCACTGACACATCAACAGTCCACGGTGCAGCACAATCAACAAACACTCACCCTTGATGGTGCTGACAGCTGCCAAAGTGTCCTGGGCTCGGCATCATCTATCTTGGCCTGTAGTGTGGCTCACCATTGCGTTCAACCCACCAGAAGTAGTGGGACATTGGCCTCCACCACCGCCTACAGTACAGCCCCCTTGGGTGGATGACCATTACTGCTGCCCCATCCGTCTGCACCTGTTGCCTCATCTCGATCAGTGTTAGCATGCCCTTAGCATCCTGCATGGGGAAGGGGAGGGAAGGGGGACATAGGAGGAAACAGGCCATTAGTACACAGTGGCAGTCAAAGCCCAATCCCCCCCATCACACACACACACACACACACACACACACACACACACACACACACACACATATGCCCTGCTCACTGGCTGATGGGCCTATGCTGTCCACAGCATCCCGAATCCACTGCTGTCCAAGTACTCCTCCTCGGACGCCCTCCAAAATTGTTGTGGGAACCTCTCCATGATGCCTGCAGGATCTGCATGGTCATGTCCGTGGTTCTTATACAGTGTCTCAGGGCACACTGTACATGTGCCATGCAGAGCCACACATGCCACCCACCATGGCATGCCATGGCACGCCCCCCACAGTGTCACACAGTCATGCTCAGCCTTAGCTGCATACCACCGCAGTGATGGATGGCACGCATGCATGTTTCTGTACAATGTTTTATGACTATGGACAGTGGCTTCAAATGCCACACACCACTACGGACAGCGGGAGTGTGCGTGCATGTGTGTGTGTTTGTGTGATATGCTGCACTACCTGCAGGGACACACCGACGCTTCGTGCAGCCACCAGTGTGCTTTTGGCCATGGCCCATTCACACCTGTGCTCCACATCATACCAGAGGTGGTTGACGTACAGAACTGGCTGTCTATGCACTGTACATTGGTTAGCATGAGCATAGGGTGGTGGCAGGGGAACACTGTGTCACATGGAACCAGTAATTAATAAAGTTGCATAACAGTCACTGTGTACGCCACATAGTATGGACAGGACACAATGAATCATCACTCAGTGTGCCCCCATACTGGCAAACAGCACACACCGTCACCTGTACGTCCCATTGTCAGGGGCACATGACATGGCCTGTGTGTGAAAAGCACATGCAATATCACCACGGCCTGGAGGCAACACTGTGGCATGGCTGCACAGTGCCATGTACCACCTGCGGTGCATGTGCCGCACTTCACATTGTAGCACACATGCCCACAGCAGGCTGCAAGCAGGACGCATAAGACGGATGACACCATAATTGAGCACTGTTCCATGGACAGGCCATATGCTGTGCAATGGAGGGATGTGCCTGGGACTACTGTTCAACATCTACCTGCAAGACGCAGAATGCAGGATGTGTCAGGGGCAGGCAACCATGTCCATGGGAGCACATATTCTGGCCATGGATGGCCGGCACCAAGCTCCAGGACACACTGTATTGGGCAGTTCCATCTGCCATGGCCCATGATTATGCAGCTATGCAACCTTGTCTGCGACCGCATTGCCCCATGGACGCGACGCTCCAGGGCCATATGCTTGGAGACCAAGGTCATGTGTGCCCTGACATACTATCTGTCTGGGTCATTCCAGCATCACACACCATCTGTCTGGGTCATTCCAGCACCTGGCAGGTGATGGCATCGATATCAGCCAATCATCAGTGTCGTGTGTTTTGGCACATGTCACAGACGCATTGCTGGAGCACACAAGGGACCACACATACACCTCCCAATGTCTGATGCTGAGGTCCAGGCCACTAAACAGGCATTCTACTCTCTACACAGCATGCCCAATGTACTCGGATAGTGGATGACACTCACATCGCTATCCTCACACCATCAGTCTCTAAGGAGGCATATCGCAACAGGAAGGGGTTCCATAGCATGAACTGCCAGGTCGTGTGCAATGCGGCCGGTGTCTTTACTGACATGTGCAAAATACCCAAGGTCATGCCATGATGCCTACATCCTGGACGCTTCAGGGCTGGGCACAGTGCTTTGTGCAGGATGCATGGATGAATGGCCGTTGGGTTGGTGTGGTGTGCACATGGGGGGTTGTCCAACGCATTGGCATGCACTGACTGACCTGTCTCCTATTTCCCACAGATGACAGTGGATATCCACTACAGACATACCTGTTGATGCCCTTCTTGGCACTGGCGACAGCAGCAAGGAGGCCTACAACACTGCACACTGGTGGATAAGGTCCAACGTGGAGAGGAGCATCGGCATCCTGAAGATGCATTTCCGCTGCCTGGACCACACTGGAGGTACCATCATGCTGGCACCTTGCCGTGCATGCGGCGCCTTCGCCGCATGCATGATGCTGCACAATATGGCCATGCATTGCAGGCTACTGATGCCAGAACACCACATGCTGGGCATGCCTCTGGGCCATCAGGCTGATGAACAGTGCCGCAGTCAGGAGACGGCTGCTGACCGTGCGGCTCGGGCTGCGGTCATGAATGGGACATTCAGGCAGTAGCCGTGGGGTGTCGTGCCCGTCAATGCCTGATGTCAGTGATGGGTGAGTCTACAATGATGGCATGTGTTACAATGAATGGCACCCATCCCAGGGATGGGCTGCATTGCCCTGCATGTGCCCCATAATGTCACACAACTGAGGGTGCACGCTTGCACCGGTGCCAATGTGCTGTGCGTCACACACGCAGCTGCCCATGGCTGGCATTTGGTGACAGGGCACACATGCCACTGTGTTTAGCCCCTGTACCATGGCAAGGTAGCCAGCTGCACAGGAGTCCACACTCCCCATCTTTCCACCATCCCTTCTGTCTATGCCAACATATACCACCGTAGTACCAACATGTATCACCCCATTGCCACCACGGAATGTCTGTGTGTCGGTCAGTGTGTCTGGGTGAGTGTGTGTGCATGTGTGTGTGTGTGGTCACCCTCACACTCTACTGCCATGCTGTTGCCTTGTCATGCATCCTTCATGTCCATCATGTCTGGAGCGAGCCAGATGGGGCTGCCTGCTCCCTCGCCATGGACCACGTCTTCCAGGCAGTGTGCTGGTCCCAGGGCCCTGTCGCCACTGCCCCTACACCAGGGGACCTGTGGCATTGCTGTTTCTGCTGCCAAGAGGACATCTGCAGCCATATCGAACTCTGTCCCAGTGCCATGCATGTCCTCAGACATACTGTCCTCGATGATTGTGTCCTGTGTGTCAGTGCTGACCATTGCCTCTGTCATGCTGCCATCATTGGCCGTGTCCAGCGACACCGTGATGTCTTCAGTCCACCGGTCACCAACCATAGGTGTGAGCCTATGTTTAGCCATCCCGCTGTTGGTGTGCCCCTGTGTGGCTGCCCTGTGTTCACATGGTGTTCCTGTGTTGTTGTGCCATGGTGGTGGTGCTCCCCAGCCTGTCAGGATCTCAATGGTGTGTTCCTGCATGCGTGCCATCCATGCCACATCACGGCCCATCTGTGCCATGTCACAGCCCATGGCACAGACAGCACCAGTGAGCTCCACTATCATCTCTATGTGTCTCCACTGTGCCTCCAGATTGTTGAGCTCCAGCTGTTGAAGCTCCCTGTACTGTGTGTCAGGTATGATGGTGGCACGTGCTGCCTGGCTGCAGATGGTGGATCTGCTGGATGGACCCTCATCACCGCTGTCAATAGCAGTGCATCTGGCACCCTGCACCACCTATCCCTCATGCAGCTCATAGTGCCCACTTGCGCCCACTGTGCCGTGGATGTTGTGGTCCTGCACACGCGGTGCTGGTTGCCCACTCAGTGGGCGGATGCATGCGTCATCATCCACATCGTCTGGCAGCACCTCTGCCACTGGGTTCCCATCGTTGCTCTCACCACCGAGGGTCATGTCATTAGCTGATTCCAGCTGCCCATCCTCCACTACCCGTGACAAACCTGTGGGGGAAGGCAAGAGTAGGTTGATTATTGTACTACAGCAGATACATTGCCTGTGTCCCCGCTCTGCATCTCCCCATGCTCACCGGAATTGTCATCATCCTTCACCAGTCCATGCCATGTGTCAGCAGTTGTTTGTGGCTGACACCCTGCCAGGGCACTCCCACTGTGTCTGGCATTCCTGGGGTGCTCTGTTGGCACAGTGCAACACCATTTGTCCATACCATGTTCAGGCACACTGGGTGTGGTGTACGTGTGTGTGTGTGTGTGAGACTACTTACCGGTCAGTGCCCTCCACCTCACTGTGTATGCTGATGGCAGTGAGGGTGTTCACCACCATGTGTTCCACGGGGGTCAGCTGGCTGTCCGGGGGGGCATGCCACCTCCTGTGCCCCTCAGTGCCCCAGCTCCCGCTGCCACCTTTCACTTCACGAACATTCTGAGGTCCCTTCGTTTGTGTTTTATTGCCATCAATGTTCGGGCATCTGGCCCAGCGGCATTCACGGTGGCCTGGCTCTCAAGCCATGGCCGCACCTTCACCTCAGTGGGAGTTGATGGGGCCATAACACCTTGTAGACGTACGTGGTTGGCACTAATCTTGCTCACCATAGCTGCCACCTGTGCCCCAGTGAAGTTGAAGGAATGGGAGCATACGGTGCTGCCGCCTCCGGGGGCCTGCCTTTCTGCCTGCCACTTGGTTTTGGGTGCTGCCTGACTGTGCACACCCATCTTCGTGGTTGTCCTGGGTTCCACCATCCTCTGTTAGCCTGAACTGCAGTCTGCTTTCACTTCCGCTTCTGCATGGTGGGTGACAACTATGCCGATTTATGGTGGGTTCAATGGGTGGGGCTGTGTAGCTTAAGACAGCCTCTGCTGCCTATGCGTTATGCTCCATGCCATCTGCTCATCTGCCTACTGCGCAGTGCACATTTTACTTTGTGCATGCCATGTTGTTGCCTGGTCCAGCATGCCACGCACGTACGCACCACCTATACGATGCCTTTGTGCGCATTTCCCGCCCATTCGTACATAGGGCCCAGTGTGCCTATAATTGTTGAAAAGAGCTGTATTACTGCCTATACTCTTTTATCTTTGCCTGAATTGCTCTCACCTCACTGTAAGCTCCCAATTCATACCTGGAAATAGTCAGTTCTTTTTTCAGATGCATTTACCTGGTAAACAAATACATACTGACTAATTTAACTAACTAACTAAGTAACTAATTAACTAACTCTTCATTTGAAACAATAAAACTCACAGTACTGATTTTTACAAAAGAAATCTACTTCAACTTACATTGAAGTAAGCTGAAGCTGTATAAACTCCTTGACATATATGACTGGATCAACACTATTTGGCTTTTGGAAATAGGGTAACAATGCTTGCCTTACTAGTCTTATCTCTGAAAGTCTGGGTTCATATCTTCTCTTGCATAACACATTAACTGAGTTTGTCCCCCATATCTGAGCCAGCGATGTGCCCAGCTTGATGGGAGCAGTGCATCGCAATTTACACATGACCAGCTTGGGGATAATATTCAGACAATTAGCATGTCCCAGGTGGAATGCACTAACTATCTGAAAATGAGACCATGTCAATGCAGTGCATAGTGACTATGCACTGTGCTGACACAGCTCCAGACTGAAGATGGTCCACATAAGCTCAACGGCAAGAGTGGAACCCAGACCTGACAGTGCTAGTGCCCCTGTGGGCAATATTCAGTCCTAACATGCTAATGAGCTCATGTAGCAGGCAAGTCACATGGATTCTGAAAGGGGCACAGCACCACCACTGCCTTTGCCCTCTTCTCTGACCATGTGCTAAGGAACATGGATGAAGGGAAGCTAACGGGTGCTGTGCTTGTTGATCTGTCGAAGGCATTTGGCATTGTAAATCACAGCTTCCTGATAGCTAGGCCCGGTGCCCTTGGTTTCTCCCCTGCCTCCACAGCCTGGCTCACTTACTACCACTCTGATAGAACACAGATGGTCTGCCTTAGTGTTGCAACCTTCCCCCTCTTGCCTGTCTTAGTGGGAGTCCTCCAGGGATCTGTCCTTGGCCCCCTCCTCTTTTCCTTCTTCATAAACTCTCTCCTGTCAGAGGTCCTATCCTGTAAATCACTCCTCTATGCAGATGACCTAATACTATACCAAAGTGATCCCTCCTCCTCCTCACTATCCACCACCCTTACTGATGATTTCTGTAAAGCCCATTGTTGGTTCTCCTCCAACAAACTGTTGGTCAACGCTTCTAAAACAAAAGCCATGCTATCTGGCTCCAAACCAAAACTCTCTGGCCTTGCCCTCACTGATCACCTTCTCACTGTCCTATCCCAAAATAGTTCCCCCCTTGACACTGTTTCTGTCTTCAAGTATCTGTGGGTGATCCTGGATCTGTCTTACTTACTCTGACCACATTGCCTCTCTGATCAGATGCGTTAATCAGAAGATGGGGCTCTGCTATTGCCTTATCAACTATCTCTCACCTGAAGCCAGCCTTGCTGTTGCCCATGGCAACCTCCTCCCACTCTGGGTGCCTGGTGTACTCACTTACCTCTGCTACCAACCTGAACTGCTTTGACATTACCTACAATCAGATATGCCGCTTTGCTCTCCGTGCCCCTCTTCTCACTCACCACTGATCTCTCTACCAGTCCCTTAGCTGGCTCCCACCACAAGCTTGGTGCTCTTATCTGTTGGCCTAGACAATCGGAGATACCTTGCATTATCCCTCCTACTCTCCTCTATCCCTTCTTATCTGACCCAGAGCTGTCTGCCATAATGTACATCAGTCATCCCACCTCCTACTTGAATGTCCTATCATAGTGTGATGGACCAAAGAGCCTTCTCTGTGGCAGGTCCCTTGCTGTGGAGTGACCTGCCCTTCCCCTGCACTCCCCTGACTCCCCTCTAAATCTAAATTCCCTATTAAGGATGCACTTCTTGTCCTCCATGACCTGTGACTGCTCACAGGCCACTTGCATAACTGCACCCACTTTGAAGTCCTCCACTATCTCACCCATCTCTCACCCTACATCTGGAAATCCTGGATCTGGTGCTGACCAATGAGGGTAGGGTATCAGATCTTAGAGTAGAAGGACAGTTACTGTCCAGTGACCTTAATATGGTGTAGTTCAAGGTGGACACGGGGATCCAGTGAACCCATACAAAAACAAGAGTCTTAGACTTCAGAAGGGTGTACCTTACCAGAATGGGACTACAGGTAAAGGAAACCTTGCAAATGAGAGGGGTAGGCAGGAACATGGAGGAGAAATGGGTACACATCAAAGAGGCTATAGTGGGGCAACAGATCAATGCATCAGGTATACAGACAAGAGTAAAAGGAGAAGAAAGTCTCTTTGGCTCTCGGGGGGTGGAGGCAAAAAAAGTAAGGGCCAAGAGACTAGCCTTCAGGAAGTATAAGGAGACACAAAGTGAGGAGGACACGGAGAGGTACCATAAGTGCCTGAGAGAGGCAGGAAAGGCAGTAAGTAGCGCTAAAGCACAAACAGAGGAGAAAATAGCTCAGTCAGTTAAAGGGGGTGCAAAGGCATTTTTACAGTATATCAGTGAGAAAAGGAAGGCAAAGGGGGGAATAGCAAAGCTTAGAGGGGCCAGGGGGGAAATAGTGGAGGGAGACAGGGAAAAAGCAGTGATCCTGAACAAATATTTCTGTTAAGTCTTCACTGTGGAAGGGGATGGGCAAGACCCACAGTTGGGCTTCAGGGGCCTTAAAGATATGGAGGTAAACACCAATTCATTCACAGAGGAGAGGGTCCTAGAGGAACTTGGAAAGTTAAAGATTGACAAAGCCATGGGTCCAGATGGCATACATCCCAGGGTCCTAAAGGAGCTGAGGTATTAACTGGCAACCCCTTTGGCAGCCCTGTTCAGTGAGTCATTAGACATTGGAGTGGTCCCAGAGGTCTGAAGAAGGGCAAACATTGTCCCTCTTCACAAGAGCGGTAGTAGGGAAGAAGCAGGAAACTACAGGCCAATTAGTCTAACCTCTGTAGTTGGGAAGATAATGAAGGCACTCCTCAAGGAAAGAATTGTGGAACACCTGGTACCAATGGTCTGGTGGATCCCAGACAACATGGGTTCTCTGCAGGACAATCTTGTCCAACAAATCTGGTAGATTTCTTTGACTGGTTGACAAAAGCTGTAGATCGGGGGGGGGCAGTTGACACTGCCTACCTCGACTTCAGCAAAACTTTTGACATGGTCCCACATAGGAGACTGATCAACAAGCTAGACAGCCTGGGGGTGGGACACAAAGTAGTGAACTGGATTAGCAACTGGTTAAGGAACAGAAAACAGAGAGTAATGGTAAATGGAACCCAATCAGAGGAAAGGGAGGTGACCAGTGGGGTACCTCAGAGGTCAGTACTGGGGCCAGTCATCTTCAGTGTCTTCTTCGGTGACATAGCAAATGGGCAGAAGGGAAAGGTTTGCCTGTTTGTGGATGACACCAAGATCTGCAACAGGGTGGATACCCCGAAGGGGGTGGAAAGGATGAGAACAGACCTGGAATGGTTGGAGAGATGGTGAGGGGCATGACAGTTAAGGTTTAATCCAAAGAAATGCAAAATCATGTATGTGGGGAGCAGGAACCCTGGAGAATGCTACAGGATGGGGGGAGCTGCTGAGAGTAACTAAGGAGGAGAGAGACTTGGAGGTCATAATCACAGATGACTTGAAAGCCACTAGGCAGACTGCCAAGGCAGTGGGAAAGGACAGTGGGATGTTGTGATGTATTGGAAGGGGAATCACAAGCAGAAGAAGGGAGGTAATGGTTCCACTGTACAAGACTCTGGTGAGAACTCACCTTGAATACTGTGTACAGTTCTGGAGACCATGCCTTCAAAAGGACATTGACAAAATAGAGAAGGTGCAGAGGAGGATGACCAAAATGGTGAACTGATTACATCACAAACCTGATGAGGAGAGAGTGAGGGACCTAAATTTGTACACGCTGGAAGAGAGGAGGGAGAGAGGTGACGTGATAGAAACATTCAAGTACCTCAAAGGCATAAACAAGGTGGAAGGGGACAGCATATTTCAACTCAACAGTAGTGCCAGGACAAGGGGACACGACATGAGATTGAAGGGTGGCCATATAAAGGGAAATATTAG
Source organism: Neoceratodus forsteri (assembly GCA_016271365.2). Taxonomy (NCBI): domain Eukaryota; kingdom Metazoa; phylum Chordata; order Ceratodontiformes; family Ceratodontidae; genus Neoceratodus; species Neoceratodus forsteri. The sequence goes on along the minus strand of JADMNL010000024.1, from coordinate 34,696,410 downwards.
GAAGTTGTTCTTCACAGAAAGAATGGTGGATGCATGGAATAGCCTGTCACAGGAGGGGGTGGCAGCCCATACTGTGGTGGGTTTTAAACGTGCAGAAACAAAGGAATAATACAGGTAGGAAGAAAAACCTAAGCCAATGAGCAATTAGGGTCACTGGTCGCTGCAGACTGGATGGGCCTGGCCATCCTTATCTGCTAACAAAATCTATGAATCTACCCACTAGTGCTCCCCACTCCTCTCTCCCTTTTATGCTGGCCCTTGATCATCTGTCTGTCCTGAGAGTCAGCTAAGTTATGTAAACTGTTTTCAATGTTGCTCTCTGTGTTCATCCTTTATCTACTGGCTCAACTAATGTTTATTCATTCTATTTGTTGAATTCTTGACTGTTTCCCAGTTTACATAAATGTTATGTACCTTAATTTTGTTCAACTGTTGATTGTATTCGTAATGTCTACCTGTACTATATTCGACATTGATTGTTTTGTCTGATTCACTGGATTTCCTGTTTGCTCTGTGTAAGAACCCTGCTGTTATCAGACTGTATGTAAAACTGTTTTGTGCCAGTTCCTGGCCTGTGCCATGCCTGAAAAAGGTCTTCAGATTAGTGCACCAACCCAGTTACCAAATGAATAAATAAATAAATAAAAACTATGGGCCATTTGCATGACAATTAGCCCAATAGCGTGCAAGCATTCCAAATGCCCAATCTGTCATGTTCCTAAACAGCCCTGGTATTCTAGTGCCCTCCCCAATCAATTACCCATATTGTAGCTCTGAAGAAAGGTCAGATGCATGTTCCCCTTCCAAGACATAGATGTACATTATACCCCTCTCATATGCAGACCAAAATTGAAATAAACTGTCCTGAATTTGAAGCAAAGAATATTCTTGCTGGGCAAGTGGACCCTAACTCCCAGAAAAGTCATACAGTCCCCCTCTCTCAACCCATCCAGTCAGGACCCTCTTGCCCGCACACCCCTTACCCCGGTCACCTGAGTCAAACTACTGCAATAGTGAGTGAGCGGCACAGCCCTCCACTTACCACCTCAGTTGGCTGCCATCTGACTTTCACCAAATGATCATAAGCGTTATAGAAACAACTGTTTCTACAGTACTCATGGTCCATCAATGACAGTTACAAAGAATGGCAAAACTCTAGGCAGTTAAGGAATAAATGAAATTCTGAATAAAATGCAGCCAGAAGTTGTTACTGGAAGAAACGGCAAACTGTAAATTATGGAACTCCCAAACGTTTGTGGGAAAGCATAGATCAACCCTGAATGGGAGCAGGATAGAGGCCAGAAACTACAGACCTGTCAGTTTGACCTCAGTGGTAGGAAAAATGATGGAATCACTTCTGAAGGAAAGAATTGTTGAGTACCTAGAGGACAGTGGGGTACAGGACCCAAGGCAGCATGGATTCATGATGGGAAGGTCGTGTCAGACGAATCTAATAGATTTCTTTGACTGGGTGACCAAAGTAGTAGACCAGGGAGGGGCGGTGGACATGGCCCACCTAGATTTTAGCAAGGCATTTGATATAGTCCCACACAAAAGATTAATACACAAGTTAGCCAGCCTTGGAGTGGGTCCCAAGGTGGTAGCCTGGATAAAAAATTGGCTAGACAACAGGACACAAAAGGTAGTAGTAAACAGAGTCCACAGTGAAGAAAGGAGGGTTACTAGTGGGGTACCGCAGGGCTCAGTACTGGGACCGGTCCTTTTTAATGTCTTTATAATTCACATTGCAGAGGAACTGGAAGGAAAAGTATGTCTCTTTGCAGACGATACAAAGATCTGCAACAGGGTTTATACACAAGATGGAGTGGAAAGGATGAGAAGGACTTGGCAAGGTTGGAGGAATGGTCAAATGTATGGCAGCTCAGATTCAATGCAAAGAAGTGCAAGGTAATGCACCTGGAAAACAAAAACCCACGGGAAGAGTACACAATGGGGGGTGAGATACTGACAACAGTAAAATTGGAAAAGGACCTGGGGCTAATTATATCAGATGACCTACAGGTGGGCAAGCAATGTGAGAAGGCAGTAAGGAAGGCTGGGGAGATACTGGGATGCATAGGGAGAGGCATCAATAGTAGAAAACAGGAACTTGTTATCCCTCTGTACAGACAGTTGGTGAGACCCCATCTGGAATACTGTGTGCAGTTCTGGAGACCCCATCTGTGCAAAGACATAGACAGAGTGGAGGCTATCCAGAGGAAGGCAACCAAAATGGTGCAGGGTCTGCACCAGAAGACATATGAAGAAAGACTAAAGGAGCTTAATATGTATATCCTTGAGGAAAGAAGGGGGAGAGAGGACATGATAGAAACTTTCAAGTACCTCAAGGGAATCAACAAAGTCCAAGAGGGTAGCATATTTTGGAAAAAGAGATGTGCAAGAACAAGGGGCACAATTTGAAGATAGAGGGGGGACTGCTCAGAGGTAATGTGAGGAAGTATTTTTTCACGGAGAGGGTTGTGGATGCATGGAACAGCCTCCCTGAGGAGGTCATGGAGTCAAGTACAGTGGGGGAATTCAAGAATGCATGGGACAGGCATAAGGCAGTCCTAGTGGGGGGGTAGGAGGAAGTAAGCTGTTGGTTAACTAGGATCTGCAGCTTATCTGTTAGGGAGGAAAATGGGCAGACTAGGCAGGCCAAGTGGTCCTTATCTGCTGTCAAATTCTAAGTTTCTATGTTTCTATGAATGGGGATGAAAAACCTAAAACTGATCATTTAACTGTGGGATGGCAATACCTATTCCAGCTCCATAACTGTTACTTATCTAAGTTGATACAAAAGAGCCTTTCCTGACAGGAATAATCCAGTTTCAGAAACACTTGCTAATAAAAATTGTGATAACTGCAAAATATATTTTAAATGTGTTACGGAAAGTGAAGTTGATCATCTACTGAGACAAATCAAGCCTTGAATGTCAACTGAGAGTGATGTCCCTGAGTCCTAACATTTAAAGAGGGAGTCTGGACAAAAGTGTTACATTGCAGAATTAGAATTAGCATATCCCCAATAAGCCTCGTACCAAAAGTATTTATTTATTTATGACTTTGGTGACCAGTAGGTGCTTTGATCCAAGAGACCATTTTCAGGCATGACCCGGGCCATAAACAATGGCACATTTAACAAAACAAAAAACAGCAGGAGTAACATGGCCACAATGCAGACCATTTACAATGGGGTGCAGGAAATTACAGTACAGAGGGTATTAACAAAAATGAGAATACAAAAAGGTACAAGGTGAAGTTGTAGGCTAGCGACCAGTCCATATACATCATCACAGCAAAATGGAGAACAATACAGTAGGGTGACAAATTACCAGGTAAACCATATAAAGTGCAATTTCAAAAAAGCACGCCAACATCAAAATCAAGTAACAACCAGATGGAATGTTCAGAATTCAGTGTGACAGTCCACAAATAAGCAAAGTGCAGTGGTGTAGAGAATAGGAAGGGGAAAGAGAGCCAGGAGGGCTGGGAAAGAAGCACAGGAGAAAGGGGAGTCACAAGGGTGGGGGAATGTGACCAGGATGTGCAATTAGTAACCCTGATTTCTCGCCGTTCTCAGAAAAGTCAGTTTCAGTGAAGATCTATTGATGATGTCATAACTGGAACTCACAGCCTTGTCCTCTATGTCAGCAACCTTGTAGGACATATTTCTCCAAAGTTTAAGAAACTGTAGTTGTGGTAATCTTTGAAAAAAAAACTTGACGCAGTCACGCAGGGTTGGGTGCAGTGCATGTTTCCAGAACATTCAGATGGATGGTACTATACTTCAGAATGTGGCAGGAGATGGGTTTGGAATGAGGCGCTAGACAAAGCTATGAAATGTCAAGGCAAGGCAAGTTTTATTCATAGGGTGCCCATTCTCTGGGGCTCTGGGCACCTAACAAAATACATCAAAGAAAAGACAACAGATAAAACACAAATGATTTTCAAGATAAATAACATTCAGGATCAATAAAGTGCACAATTTCAGAATGTTGTGTGTGTGTGTGGGGGGTCATGCAATCTCAGAATGCGGCTAGGATGTGCAATCTTGAAATGTGGTAGGGATACTCAGTCTTGGAATGGGACACACATGTAAGAATCTGGCAGAGACTGACAGTTTTGGAAAATAGTGGGACTGCACACTTCAGTATGTGATAGGACACATATTTCCTTTTGTGCCTCCTACACCCGCCCACCCCTCATTATCCTGCCAAACTTTCCCCTTTCCCCATGAACACTCAGATCCAGACCATCAGTCATCTCCTTAAAGGCCAGCGAATCCCTGCCAGGGGTCTCCTCTTGCCATCGCCACAGACTGTCTCCTGAGAGCCACTGTAGCCTTCCATTTCCTGATGCAGGCCTGTCCTTGCCAGGGGCCATACTGTGACCTAGACTGCGCTATGAGGGCTGAAGTGGGCACACACAAAGGATGAGCCCGAAGGGTCCAGGCATTGAGAGGGGAAGAGAGGCCATCATCCAGCACACCAACCTTCCACCTTTTCTAGTTCCTGCCCATCTCATCTCATATCATGCATACATGACAGTGGGACTGGGACAGTGGCCAGCACCACGTGGTCAGCCATGCTGTCCCTAGTACCTCCACAAGCAATCACCAGGAGTGCCTACATTTATTTTTTATTTTTATTTTATTTTATTGAAATCTTGGATGACACCTGTGAGGGGATGCTCGTTAAGAGGTTCCACATCAGATACATTAACACAAGAAGACACAGTATAGTTACACATACAGAGTACAAAAGAATTCAACAGCACATGGGCTGCAATGACAAACAGTTACATAAATTGTGCTAAGGCATAGTACATGGTATGCCAGCATCCTGCAGAAGAGAGAGAGAGAGGCAGACTGTTAGGGTGAGGTAGGGAGGTGCAGTGGGAGCTGGGATGGGAAAGGCAGAGGGAAAGAAAAGAGCCAAGGGGTAGGGGTTGGGAGGCAAGTGCTAGGGAAAAAGGGGTGTGAGAGGCAAGTACTTGGGAAAAGACTTCATTTGGTGGGTCATGAGTTGGAAGTGCTGAGGCAGACTAAAGCTGCAGGCGCAGACTAGCGGGGGCACCTACAGGTACTATTGTCGGTGAGGTGCTGATGGAGTTTGTGCTTAAAGAAACCAAGGGTAGTGGCTCTGGCTATGTCAGGTGGTAGACCATTCATCCACAGAGGGATACGGTGATCAAAGGATCACTGGGCCATAGTTCTGCGGCACCTGGGCATATGGAATACTTGTGTAGTCGAGCTCCTGGAATGCCTCGCATGTATAGGTGGTGATAGAAGGCTCAGAACTCCTTGAAGAAGTAAGTTTAGTAAGACTTTTTTTGCTAGTAGGCAGGTTTGATAAAGTATTCTGTCCTTCAATTGAAGCCAGCCCAATCACGCATAAAGATCACAGGTGTGGGTGAGTTTTGGGGCTTAGTGAGCAAGCGGCAGGCTTTGTTTAAGGCTGTTGAGAGGCGTTGGAGTGCTGTGTCAGTAGCAGAGTCAGAGACAGCTAGGCCATAGTCAATCAAGGTGATAAGTGACCTGTTAATTGCTAAATTCAGAGCTTCATAGGTCAAGCAATGTCTGTGCTTGTAGAGGATACCAATCCTGGTGTTAAAGGCTTTGACCGTGATGTTAGTGTGCTGTGTGTAAAACAGGGCAGTGTCCAGTGTGATTCCCAGGTACTTGAAATGGGGGACTAGTACCAGGGTGTTACTGGAGTCATTCTGAATTGCCAGGGGATAACCTTTTAGCTTGTTTTGGGCAGTGACAAAGAGCATGGTCTTGGTCTTTTTATAGTTCATGACCAGATTTTGTTCTTTGAACCATTTTTCAGCCACTGTAAAGCCACTCTGGAGGTCATATTCCAGCAGTGCAGGGTCGAGGTTGCTAGTAAAGATTACCGCATCATCTGCATAGAGGAGCTTGCGGCTATTGCAAGCAGCTGGGAGGTTTTTTAGGAAGGCACTGAAGAGTAACGGACCAAGTATGGATCCTTGTGGTACCACTGATCTGACCGGTTGACTTTCTGATAGGATGTCTCTGATCTTTACTTGCTGTGATCACAGGCTAAGGTAGCTACAAAAACAGGCTACAGATTTTTGGGCTAGCCCTATGTCCAAGAGCTGTTCAAGGAGGAGGGCATGCTGCACCGTGTCAAATGCCTTTGATAGGTCAACAGCACTATGTATGAATCTGGTAAATTCCAGGAGAGCCATGATGGTGCTATGGCCAGCTCAGAAACCATGCTGTTCAGGGCATAGGAGCTGATACTGATTGAAATACTCATCCAGCTGGTCAGCCATAATCCTTTCAAGGGCCTTGGAGAGCGGGGAGAATATAGAGAGCGGCCTGTAGTTGTTTTGAAGAGACTGGTCACCACCTTTGTGTACCAGGGCGACCGTGGCAACTTTCCAGATTTGGAGGAATTTGGAGTGGCAGAGGGATAGATTAATTATCTTTGTCTGTGGACCAAATACTTCATCTAGTACATGGTGGGGCAGCAAGTACCTTCCCCAAGGGAGGATACCATCCTTTGGATGCTCAGAACCCTCCTTGCTGACCTCCACTCCTGATATCCCAGGTGCGGAACATGAACCCGGGTCTTAGCATGACAGAGTGATCCCCTGTCACTCAGTTCATTAAAGTTGGCCCTAGGACATAGCATTTTATTGTAAAATTACTTGTCCCTGCCACATTCCAGAACTATATGTACTCACCACAAAATTGCTCGGTGCTTTCCCACCCATTCAGACATTGTGCGTCCCTGCCACATTCTGACATTTTGCATTGATGCCACATTCCAACAGTACCTTTCACACCATGTTCCAAAGCTGTGTCACCATCACATTCCAAAACTGTGCCACTGCTACATTTCAAAACTGTGCATCCTTGCTACATTCCAAAATTGTGCCTCATTGCCATGTTCCAAAACTGCATGTCCCTGCCACATTCTGAAACTGTGTCCCAGACATATTCTGAAATTGGGTATCCCTGATGCATGCTGAAATGGTGTTAACACCTACATTCCCAAATGATGTATTTCTGCTACATTTTGAAATTGTGTTTTACAGCCACATTCCAAAACTGACCATCCCTACTACATTCTATGATTGTGTGTCCCAGCCACATTCTGAAATGTTATCTTCCTCTCACATTCCAAAACTGCCTGTCACTGCCACATTCCAAAATTGCCCATCTTTATCACATTCCAAACATGCACATCCCCACTATATTTGCACATTGCATGCATCCCCACAACATTTTGAAACTTAGTCTCTACCATACTCAGATATTGCATGTTCAAGCCACATTCCAAAACTGCACATCACTACCACATTTCCAAACTGTGCCTCTCTGCCACATTTCAAAACAAAGCATACCCATCACATTCCAAAAATACATTTACCTGCCACACTCCAAAATTACTCATCTTATCATATTCCAAAAAATGTGTATCCCTGCCAAATTCTGAAACTGCATGTGACCACCACATTCTAAAACTGTGCATCCCTGCCACATTCTGAGACTGCATGTCCAAGCCATATTGTGAAACTCACGTTGCCATCACAATCTGAAATCAAGCATCCCCACCACATTTTAAAATTGTGCATCACCACCACATGCTGAACTTATGCATCCATGATACATTACAAAATTGCATATTCCTTCCACATTCCACAAATATGTCTCCTGCATTTTAAAATTACGTATCTCTGTCACATTTCTAAAATTTATGACACCACAACATTCGAAATTTCAACATCCCTGCCACTTTCCAAAATTGTGTGTCCCAGCTATTTTCTGAGGTTGTGAGCAACTTAGCAGCATTCTGAAATATCATGCATGCAACAGTCTAAAAACTGCACACAACTTTGGCATTCTTAAGCCATGTTTAGCACTACATTCCAGCCCCACTTCACATTCTTAAGTACCTTTAATCTACACATTATGGAAATATATGCAATATGTTAGTGTTCATTTTCCAAATGTTTACTGCACCTATATTTTTATGTAAGGTGGGAGAAATAAGTCCTATAAGGTAGCTTGCAGGGAGGATCAGGCTGTGAGTTCTGGTTGTGATATCTTAAGTAGCTCTTCACTGAAATTGGCTTTTTTGAACAGCCGGTGAGATTAGGGTTACAAAACTGCTTTGTAACTTTTAAACGAAGTAATTTAGAAGTCTCATTTCTCACGTGAGGCTGACTGAGGATACGCTGATCCAAATTCTGAATTTATTGATGCTAGACATTTTGGCCAGATTCCCTCTTTAAGACTAGCCATCGCTATTATTTTTGCTCATGTGCTATCCTTTCTTACGGGATGTGCTCTAGATAAATGGAAACTGGCTCAGGTAGTATCAGTGACACAAAGATCATGTGAAATACTCAGTAGATAACTATAGGCCAATTTCTATACTCTGCCCTAGCAAAAAGTCAGAAAATGTCAACTTACAGTCAAATGCAAACTAACAGTATATGGAGACAAATAGTTTACTGGCATACAGCAAGCATGGATTTAGAAAATAATCATAGCACAACTGCCCTGGTCAAGTTCACCACCAACATATTTCATGCCATGGATGCAACACTCATTACAGGGGCTGTGTTTGTTGACTTGACCAGGGCTGGAATTTGGTAGACCTTGGCATCCTAATAACATTGCTGGGCTTAGGTATTGATGACCTATCACTGTTTTTGCTTATGTTACCTAATATACAGGTACCAAGTGGTTAAGCTCATTGGAAGTATATGCTCCCCTTGTGCAGCCCAGGATGATGTTCCCTGAGGATCCATTTTAGGATCAATATTGATTATATTGTTCATTAATTCTCTCCATTTTAACTGTGGCTGTGCTAATATATTGTGTATAGATGGTGTAGTTATGTACAGCAGTTACAACTGCATTGCAGA